>JAOUZG010008098.1:142443-199458 GCA_026289955.1 Argiope argentata | reverse complement strand
TTTTTCGATTGAAAGATACTATTCGGGATGCAATAACTTTTCCAAACATTTTTAATGTAATATGTAAAAAATTAATTAAAGATGAAAGTTTTTTTTAATTATAATCTAGTTTAACTGTGACTGTTCAAACGCATCACAACGCAATCGTCATCCATTGTTTGTTGATCTTTTGCTATCGAAATTTTGATTTGTTTATACTGAACATTATTTAAGCAAAATTCCATTTCTAGTTTTGAAAAATGGCTGGAAATTCTTCAGCACCGTTAAATGACAGATTACAAAGGTTTAAAGAGTTGCAGTTTCGACGAAAAGAATCACGAAAATTAAATTATCAAGAAGTTGTAGAAGAAGATCGACGTGCTAAATTGCCTCCAAATTATGAAAAGAAAAACAAATGGGCCCAATATATAATCGAACAAGAAGAGAAAAAACAAGAAGCAGCTGCTAAAGGTGAAGATTATAATCGAGTCAAATTATTAGATGTGACAGCCGAGGATGCAGAAAAATGGGAACGAATGAAGAAAAAGAAAAATCCAGATCCTGGATTTTCAAGTTATGAAGATGCTGCGATACGCCAATACAATAGATTAACAAAGAAAATGAAGCCAGATATGGAAGCTTACAAAAGGGAAAAAGAAAAAATGGGTGAAGCTTTTTATCCTACTAAGGATACCATTATTCATGGCATGCAAGAAGACAGCCAAGAAGCCATTGATAATATGGTTGAAAATCTCGAAAAAGTAATGGAAAAGCATTCTAAATTTAGTAGAAGACGGCGGTATAATGATGATGCAGATATTAATTATATCAATGAGCGTAATAAGAATTTCAACAAAAAACTGGAACGCTTTTATGGACAGTATACATCAGAGATCAAACAAAATCTTGAAAGAGGTACTGCTGTATAATTGCTTTCTGAAAATTGCTAAAATTGAGAAAAGCATGTAAATATGGATTTTCTGTAATCTAACTACAACATTTAATACAAACAGCCTTGGATATTATAGTAAACAGAGCTACAGATTGAAGTGTTTTATGCTATTGAAACAAATTATATCTGTATATATATATTTGCTAAATGTTTTTTTTTTAATCCTCTACACAAGATGACTGAAATAGACAATAGTGCATTTATAGTTTATTCCTATGTGTTAATAAAGACCAAAGATAAATACATAAACTAAAAAAACCAAAAGTTAAATTATATAAAGAATTTGGGAGCGATAAATTTGTAGAATTTTTGACTCATGAAATGAAATGATTTGTATCTTATTGAAAAAATTGTGTGTTCCAAAATGTAAAATAAAGCTAGTTGAATTTGTGATACTTTTTTTACTTAAAAAATGTGCAGTTTGTTTTTTTTTCATATTAAAAATAAATTGGCTTAACTTTGTTTCTTGAAGTAAATTGTTTTAAATAAATAAAACATATTTCTTTAATTTTATAAATTCTATTTAATTATATTTTTTTCTTTCTGTTGATTCAGTTATAAAAATTTTAATTTTTACTTCATAGAAATAATCTCTGTTCATTTGTTTTTCTTACCTTGTTTCAAAAATATATAAATTAACCATATATATTAATATTATGATGGAATTATTAAATTATTTTTTTTGTCTTTAAATGCTATTAAATATAAAATCTCTGTAATAGTAAAATCAAAGGAAGAAAGCTGGTTACATTCTTTTTTAAATACCTAAAAATTTTTTATTTAACTGATAAGTCTGAAGTATGTTACTTCTTCAATATGTAAACTTTGAAGAGATAAGTCATGTGTATTACAGAACTTTTTACTCTCTATAGTGCTATAAACCTGGTAATATTATCATATTTTATAAAAAATGCTTGATTGAAAATAAAATTTTAAAGGCTAAATTGACCAATGTTCTCCTTTATAATATTCAAAATTTCTATATTCAGTTAAAAGTTATGTTTAATTTTGCATAAAAAGAAATCAATCTTGGAATTTAGAAGGCATATTAAATTAAGAAATTAGATGAGATTTTTGATGAAATGCAATAAATTCCAGAATTCTTTAGCCAATAATTTAGCAGTTCATTAATATTGTTATGCAATCAAGGGTTTTCTATTTATATAAATCATAAATAAAAAAAATTCATAAATTTCCAAAAAATTTAAAAGTTTAGAATGTTAAACTAATTAAAATTTAATTTTCATGTTTTTAAAATTCATTAAATTATTTATTACAATTTTAAAAATAATTGGAAAATTAGTGTTTAAATTGATGCTGCATGTGACTGGAAGTTAATTTATAATTCCATAATAAAATATATTTTATTATTGCAGAATTCTTGCTAATAAATAACAAGCAAGGTATAGGATATTATATGTAAATTTTCAGAAAGAATAAAAATTATATAAATTTTTCTATAAAATTATATTTAAAAATTACACTTCTGCATGAAAGCAAATGGATATAATTGGATGAAGTATTTATTCAATAAATATCAATTTTTTAGATATTGTGAGAAACAGTAATAGTGATATATTATTGTCCTAATACAAATAATGTAACCTAGGTGGAAAATTAGTTATCAATATTTCTGAAATTTTTTTAAAGACATATGAAAAGAAAATGAAAAAAAAAAATTAAGTGAAAAGATCATAACTAAATAGTAGAAGGTATAGAGTAAAAAAAAAAAAAAGTTAGAGAGAAATTGGAACAGCAGCATTTAGGTCTATATAAAATAGTTTAAAGTATTTCTAGTCTTTTTTAGATAGAGTTGCTATAGCCAATTGCTTGATTCTAATAATTGTTTTAGCAACAGTATTGTATTTAAAAATAGAAAACCTTATTTTTATGCCTTAGAAAGAAATACGAATTTTATTTTTCAGTTTTATTATTTCAAAAATAAAATTATTATAACTACAATTTATTCCAATATGTAGTGTTTATAAGCTAACAGTCAAATCTATATATAGATGATTTATGGAATATGCCTTTTTAAAGAATATTCTTTGGGAGGAATGTGGCAAATTCCAATACATTTTCTGGATAACTAAATATGCTCAGAATTCGCAATGATGTTTATTAGAATTTTTTTTATTAGGTATTACTATACAATAACAGGTTGATTATTTTAAAATATATTAATATACATTACTACAGATAGTTTTAAGTTACAATATGCAACAAAAAAATTAGAACTTCCATTAAAAAAACAAAAAGCATAAAATGAAATTAACATCTTTCAAAACAGTGTCTTCAAATTTCTTTTATTCTGCTCTATTTTCATTAATTGTGTCATATAAACTATGAATACATACTGTAAACCATTCTGTATTGTTTCATTTAAAAAACGTTTCCACTTTAAAATGTTTTATCATTTAATTTCAAAAGAAATTCTATTGCAAACATAATAAATAGATAAATGTTATAATACATATTACAAAAGAATTTAGACATGAAAATTATTAAAACTTTAAATAATAATTTTAAAAATGTTTGTTTTTATTAGAAAAATATAAAAAAAATCAAAAGTGAAAGAGCAAAGTCATTAATAAATTTTTGAAAGGTGACAAATAATACTTATAATTTTCTCTTAATTTGTCAGTATTAAGAAGCATATTGTAATTTATTTTTTCTCTGGTTTTGACACTTTCGGTACCAAATTCTGAATAACAATTAGGATTAGTAGTTTCACTAAAATAATTATGAATACACTGAATTTAAGTATTTAACTTCATTTCTTTCAATTATTCTATAATCAATTATGTCTATTCAATCAAACACAGTAATAAAGTATAGAAGTTAATTACTTATGTTGGATGATTTAAAAAAAACTAACTATATTTTGTCAATCAGTTAAAGTACTGATAAATTTTGCATTGTATCTTTTTACATAAGGTAATTTTGATTGTAAATTCCCTATATTAATTGATGCATGATTATGATCCTTTACTTATTTATTTTTGTTGTTAAAATTACTAGTGAAACATATTTTCAGATGATTAGCAAATATTGTAGCTTCTATTTTAATTTATCAATCAATAAGAAATTGCCATGAAGAAGCCTGTCATATTCACTGTTCTGTTTATTAAACAGAGCAATATATTATCCCCCCTACACACTATAAAGACATTGTAGTATATGCAAAATCTACAATTATGCTCCCCAAATATAATTGATTCAAAATATTGGAACTAATCCAAGTCTCAATTTTCTTAGCAAATTACACATTTTTATTTCAAGATAGCTCACATACAAATATATTTCTCAATGGAAATATTACTTATAATATATTCCCTTTTATAATATTAATTTATGATAAGGATCAAAATTATACAACATAACTGCAGCAACGAATGTCAAAAAATAAGTGAAAACCAAAAATTTTTAATAAATACTTCAATGAATGGAAATGTACAAATCTATGAATATTATCAATTAGATAACCTAATAAAAATAGGTATAATTTAAATCTGAAAAAAAATATTTTAATTTGTGATCTCAATTAACATGTCTGGTTTTACTATTTGTCAGAAATTTGTGTGTGTTTTTTTTAAATATTTTATGTTAAGTTTTATAGCCTATCTTTCAATAAATTTTTAAACAAAAGTAAGTTAGATAAGATATCTTTATTATAAAAAACAATGAAGCAAAATTATATAAAAATATTTTTATATTGAGAAATGAAAACTAAATTCAGCTACAATAATTTTACATATAAAAATATTGAGTTATAAAACATTTGATTACAATTTTTTATTTATGAACAAATTCCTTTCCTACCCTTGTATTAGTCTGTACAAATTATTTCACGAGATGAAAGCTTCAAAAACTGTGATTATTATTTATTCCTCATTGATATCTTTTTACTTATTTATATTAGTCTATACATGTTGTATTACAAAACAGCACAGTGTAGTTAACTTATTTAATTTTTTAAAAAATAGTAAAGCCTTATTCATTGACGGTAAATTCATAAAATATATTTCTATTTTTAACTTAAAGTTAAAAAATTAATACATATTTTCACACTATTTTTAAATACATGATTTCTCTATTACCACTCTACAAGTATGTAAAAATTATTTTATAATAATAAAAAAAATCTTGGAAAGCTAGAAGTTTGTAAGTTTTTACATATGCTGAAAGAGAGATCACAATTCAAAAATAACAGCATTTGCTGAAATCACATTTATAAAAAAATAAATATAATTCGAAGTTTTCACAATTCTAAAACTCATTATTAAGTGACATGGAGAAACAATTATTGATGTGATTAAATAAAATATTCTAAAGATTTCAATTATCTTCAACTTAGCATAGTTGGGGCCTGGGGCAAAAACTTCTTTGGGCCCCCCTCTGCTTTACTACTTTAGTAATGAAGAACATTCATTAAAGAAGGAAACATAAAATAATGTTTCTATTCAATTTGCAGCCCCCCCCCCACTTATGTAGGGGCCTGGAACAAATGCCACATATGCCTTAATCAGGCCCTGTTTATCTTTATTTAAAGAATTTGATAAAAGCATATGCTATTTTAAAATTGTTTAAGCATAAACTTTTTAGAAAACTAACTGAAGTGTTGCAACAAATTTAAAAAAAGTGACAACAAATGAGAGGAAAATATTTTAATCAAAGGCTCTTAGAAAAGTTCCTTATAAAGTACAGCCTATTTCCAGCCACCAAGCCATCCTCGTACAAAGTTGGTGATACCACCACCTTTCTTTTGTTCAATGCGATCATCCAGTGAAGGAAATTCTATTTGATTGAGAGCTAAATCGAAGAACAGAGGCTTGCATGGAATGGGTTGAAAGTCAGGGGGAAATTTTGCAATCCGTGGTTGTTGAGAAACAAGAGTTGGATCTTCCACGTACTCATCTAGTCTCTCCATTAAAAGCTGGAAATAAAGTAACAACATTAATAATTTAATAAAGTTTTTTACTCTGTTACAGTAATATTTCCATTAATTACAAATTAGAACAGTAAAAAAATAAGATAATTTTTTTTAAAAAAATTATATCTAATAATCTAAATATCCAAATAAGAGGAAAATTTAGAATACATTTAGAATACATGCGAAAATTTAGAAACATATTTTGAAATTTATTGTACCATTAATATTAGAACGGTAACAGAGTTATGGTAGCTTCTTTAAATATTCAAAATATAAATCCTGTCACTAATGGAGGGAAAAAGATCATTCCTCCAGGAGCTGTGCTATCTACTAATTTTTGAGAAAGTTAAGCATCAAATAACATCTGCACACTATTTATCATTTTGAATTGACAAAAAAATTTCAAAATACCATTAGAGTCAAATTGATTCATTGTTTGCAATATAGGTATAATTAACCTGATAGTTGTTCCCTTTCATTTTTTTTTTGGAATTTAATACATTTTTTTTTTATTACAATCGCTTTTTTCAATTCCACTGTTTTTCAATTTCAGAAGAAAATCTGAGATATTTACAACTACAAGAGTTGTTATTTTGTCATTGAATAAACTAGCAAATTAATGATTACAAGATAAAGATTGATAAGATAATTACATCCTGATAATAATAATATTGCTTAACATTTTTTTTTGTGGAAGGAGTTTACAAATAATTTTTAATTGATAGTATTTTTAAATATTCATATAATTACTATTCAATACCTTTTTTTTTCTCCTGCTGCCAAATGATAAATTTTTTCCAATTAAGGGACACATTAATGATGCTACCATTCCAGGATTATCAATTTCAATAATTAATTGTAATATATTTTTTGAAAAATTCCTTATAAAACCAGTAATAAATATTAAGTTGAATTCTTATACATGAACTATAAAAATTTTTGTAGATTTATTATAATAAAATGGGTATTATAATAAATGTACCTTTATGCTTATGCTTATAACTTTATAAAATCATTTTTCATTCTCATAACTAGAAAAAAATATCATTGTTTCAAATAATAATATTATTTTATTTCTTGTATAATAATCTTTTCAAAATTTATCTGTGTAGATAAAATGTTTATGTTCATTAAACTGAATCATTGGAAGAAACAATTTACATTTTCTGTAAGGTTAATTGTTAAATTTATTTTTCAAAGCAATATAAATAATTATTATTTTACAAGTTTAATGAATCCCTTGAATTTAAATTTAGAATGATTAAGAAAAAATAAAAAGCATTTTTTTAAAAATAAATTATAGAAACCTATTTTACAAAATAAGCAGTAATAGTAATTTATTTAGAACAATTTAAAAAATGAATTTCAAAAGTTTATAAGAATCCACTGTTATTAAACTTGAATGCACAAACAAGCAAACAAAAAATACCTTTTTGTTCTTATCAGCATTTTCAGTCTGGGCACTGGAACTATCACTTCCCAATATACTCAAGGAATAAGCATTATATTTATTTCCTTCAATTTTAGTATTCAATTCTTTAAGTTGAGCTATTAATTTCTGAAAATAAATAAATAAAATTGTCATTAAGCAACATTTTATCCTTTCTTTCCTAAAAAAAAATTCTTAAATTATTCAGTATAATCAACAACTAATTTTTAACATACAAACATAGAATAAACCAAAAGAAACAATGAATGAAACATGAAAAGAATAATTATTTCAAAGATATGAAGCTCCACTATTTTAATGATAAAAAATTGTCTCATTTTTAAAAATTTAATATAAAATATTACATTAATATTTAACAATATATATATTCATTACATGTAAATTATGTAAACCATTAAAAAAAGTTTCCTTTTTCCTTTCATAATATATATTTTTTCTAAAGTAAAATCCTAATTTTAAATTAAAGTATCAATTAACTAAATCAATTAGAATACAAAATTTAAAATCATTACTAATTTTTAAATTAACACTGCATTATAATATTAATGATTCTATTTAATATTAGCCACTTCGTAGACCATTTGGTTCAATGAAAATATAGGTTATAACTAATTTCAGTTAAAATGTTTAGATTATCTTCATTTCCGTGATTCTCTCCAAACATCTGTTATTCAAGCCTAGTATCTTAATTGTCTCTACAATCTGTAAATGGATTGACCTTTTAAATGGAGACAAATCACATGACATTATAACACTATTAATAATGTATATGTATGGTACTTCCATTTTCTAAATTTTGCATTATTATAGTTTACTTTAGATTTTTTTCTTGAAATTTTTTTTCTTGACACAGATATTAACCAAATTCCCTTTTTAGGTTTCATCAATTGTTCAAAATCAATATATAACATTAAATATTTCAAAAAAATGAAAATGCTTTGAATTTCAGAGCAACAATATAATCTATTCTTGGAAATTGGGCAAATAGGTGGAGAAAAAAGATAGCCTGTCAACATTCAACAAAAATTTTACATGCCTATAACATTGGTATAGATAAAAAGACATTTCTTTTTTCAATTTTGATGTGGGGCGTAAAAATTATTCCAATAATATTTTTGAAAATTATTGTGTGAAAAACGCTAAAGCTTCTTAATTTTTAATTAAAAATCTAATTTCACAAAAATTGCACATTCTCACTCTTTAAAGTATATGTGTGATAAATTTCACGCCTGTGAGATAAATCAAAACGGAAACGTAAAACACCAATACATAGACAGATATACACACATTCATCTTTATTATAAGAAGAAATATCTCTCTCATATCAAATTATATTTAATAATTAATGGGAACAAGAAGTGACTATTTATGATGTGTTTTTGAGAATAATTTATAAAACCTCTATATTAGGAAAAAAGAAATTTTGGAGATGCAATGTATTGTAAAAACAAATTGAATGGAGAAATAAAATTTATAGTAGAAATTTCTTAATCTGATATAATCAACAGTTGGAAAGGGTCTTTACCTTATCTTTTAGAGCTTGGTTTTTTAAAGAACGCTTTATATATTCTTCTGCTCTTCCATAGAGAGCAACAGCTTCAACCCATTTGCTAGCAGCAGCATAAACTTCAGCAATATAAAAACATCTGATGATACAATAAGTTATATATTAGATTCTGAAGAAAAGTTTATATATAATTATTAAATGAGCAGAATAAGAAATAGTAGCAAGAAAATCATTCTAAAGTAGAGAACATTTTCTATTTAATTCCTTACAGCTTTTCTTTATTTCTATGATACAGAAATTCAAAAACAGGAGACAATTGTAAAATGAAGTTTAACTCTTTATTTCCTGAATTATGTTGATATCAATTTTTAAAGTTCATTTTTGCACCAGTAGTTAAGTCTCCTTGAAGAATAATACCAAGGAAACCAAGAAAGAAAAATGTAATTAATAAAAATATCTTAATTCACTTAATTATCAATTAAATATTTTTAGTTTATATTAACTTCTTGCTATATGGGTTACAATCTCCGTGTTCTTTAGAATACCATCAGCAAAAATAGTCATACTACAAAGATATCAACCAGAATTAAATAGTCCTTTCAAGTACTGTCGGTAAATAAAGAGTAAATATGACATAACTATTCCATTAGATATTGTGTACAATAACAAATACACTAGCAAAAGATGTTAATATACATATATATTTTAAATTTCAGATAGTTAAATTTTATTTTTTAATTCTAATTTATATACAAATTCAAAGAGTAATATGCATCAAAGTAAGCAACAACAAAAACATAATGTGTCTTTCTATAATTATAAAATCAATTTGCATATTTAAAAAAAAACACGGAAATTATATTTTGAGTTTTGTAATATTTACACAATGTGATTCTTGCATTGCAGTTTACTCACCTTTCACAATTGTGTTTATTATCTTAAAAGTTATACACTTTTACATAACTAAAGAATGGAAATAATTTTTCCTCTATGGATAAATACATATTCAATAGTTAAGTCTAAAATGTTATACATTAATAAAAATGAAGACATACATACCTATGAGCTTTATAAGCTAAGGAACTAGCTTCTGTTTCTTCTAGAAAATTTGAATCATTTTCAAGTCCTGGCAGTTGAGTCATTTCATTTAAATTCTATAAGAAGGATCATAAACATATATTATATATTTGTAGAATGGAAAAAGCAATTATATTGTACCATAGTTTTAAATATTCATTTTTGATTTGAAATTTATTGAAAAAAAGTTAGAATTTTATACACACTTTTAAATAATTTAAATGTAAAATATAATCAATTGAAAACTGATTATCAATACTTTTCATGCTGTATTACTTATCAATATCTCATGATAATTAATTTAGTTATGTGTAATACATGATATATGCTAAATAAATTTTACATTACATTCGCCATAGACCTTGAAAAATGGAAGAGAATTTACAATTTTATTTGACACAAAATATAGCACTGTGTTACAGAATAAAAGCAGCCACGATTGCAAACATAATATGTTCAATTCTGTTTTCATTTAACTTTCATTGAACAAAAAAAATCTTAATATTGCTAAGTATATTTTCTAACATACAAATACAAAATTCAATTTTTAAATAAATTGGAAATATTAGACATAAAACTTTTTCCATGTTTATAAATACTAATAAAAATTAGGAAGCAAAAATTGAACATATATCAATCTGCCTTATCAATTTGTAACATGATCAATAAATTTTTATCTGCCTTTATTATCTTTCAATCCATATATTAACTAATGATGATTTATTTTCTCCAGAACAAGGTTTTCTTTTTATATTTACAAGACAAGAAACCCTCCTTTTTTAAAAATACATGGTATATTACAGTTAGAATAATCATTTGGGCACTATCGTTTTTTTAAAAGAAAAAGCTATTTAAACAGAATATCAAATTTCAATTAAACCAGCATATCAAATTCATTTTTTAAAAAAGCCCACTAATCATTTGCATTTAAAATAAAACTTAACAGTCATTATTTATAACAGTCATTATAACAGTAATATCTATAAATAAAAATCATTATTATTGTTAGTGCATATATATATATTATATATATATATAACTTATTTAGCAATTTTGTTGAAAGCTTTGTAAATAAATTATAAATATCCAATATGTTTGAAAGAAAGAAAAGCAATAAAGAAATAACAGAATTTATTTACATTTTTATTCAGTTATAAATCAATATAAAAAGAATTGAAATTTTTAAAGTTATCAATAAATCTAGATCATTCAACAGATTTATAATGCATTTAATTCACAAGCACTATGAAACTTAAGGAAGGGTTTGTGTCAATTCAAATTAATTATGTTATTTCTTTCAACTCATTTATACTAAATGAGGTTTGTGTTTAAAATTGTTTTGAGTATAATTTGCTTCTTAAAAAATTAGCTTGAATACTTGCTTTTCAGGATCTATGGGGATCTAAACCCTTTATTGAAAATAGCTACTTACAAATTCAATGTTGTAAAACAAACAATTAACAGCCACTTAGAATATTTAATTAAATTTTTGAATGTTTAAAAAAATAATTTATTGCAAAAATTAACTTCATGACTTTTAAAAATTCTTATTTTTCCAAAATCATTGAGTCTTTTTTTAAAAAACCTGAGACAGAAAATTCTTATATGCCTTTCATTTTAATTAAAATTATAATTATAGAACAATTGTTACATTTTATGTTTAAGATTCTTTTATATTAAAAATATTATATAAATGTAGGTAAAGCATTTATTTACTAGCATGCTAGAATTCAAGCTAAATGCAAAGCTAATGCTATGTTAGGATACAGGCTAATATTAAATAAATTTTTATTTTATGATTTACAGTGTTTACAGTACAGAGCTTTAAATGACTGATTGGATGTTGCACAGTTCGATTAATAACAAATTTATAATTAACACTTCTTATGCTATAACTATTTCAAATCCTGCTAAACAATACCAAAGTAATTTTGTGATAATATTTCATAAGTGAAGATTACTTATAGAATAATTCCAAGTAATGCCAAGCATATTACCTAACATATTTTACAAATAATTTAAAATTGTTCATTTCATAAAATTATCAATTATTCCAAAATCTGATGTCTGAGAGATATCAAAAATAACAGCGGTTATGTCCTTTCAATCAAACTTCTAGCATTTTCTCAGCCTTATAACTCCCTATAGTTACATCAGATTTTAACAGAAACAGTAATTAAAAATACCAGTATAGTTCATTACAAAGTTTTATCATCTAAAAAAATAACAATGAGATCACTATTTTTATCAATTACACACTAATTTAGAACTGCTCTCATGATAAACAAACATTTACAAATGAAACACACAAATTATTTTAACTAAAATTTGATATAAAAAAATCAAATTAAATGATTTCATATACCTGAATAATAATTTCATATGGTCTAACTAAATCTTGAGGCTTTGTTACTTTCTTTCCATCTCCTCCGGCATCAGGAGACATGTTCTCTTTCAAGGATTCAATCAATAGCAAATTACGCTCTATAGTCTTGGCCAGCCTGATGTAAGTCAAGTACGACTGCAAGAAGATCAAACTAGACTGAACAGCCTCAGAACGACCTTTGGCAGCCTAATAAAACAGAATAAAGGCACAGAGGTAAAATTGCAATTTAATAACAAAAGAAAAAAAAAGAACAAAAATTGAGACAATACAAGATAACAAAACCGATACTCTCCTATGTGTATATTAACAGCCAAAGTACATCAAAATAGTATTCATCTGCATACAAATGTTTTTTTTTTTGCATCAATTATGATAATAAAATGTCATCTTAACCTTATATTTCAAGAGTCCTATATTTTATGTATTAGTAAGACAAATTCATGAATTTAATAAGCATGTGGATAAAGTTTTTTAAAAAAATCTATATTAATAAAAATGCAACTCAAAATGCGTTGCTAAGCGCAAAACTGGAGAATAGCTTGACTGATTCGACTAATTTTTTAAAAATATTTTCGTTAAGACACGAGGATGGTTCTTATGGAGAAAAAAAATTAAAAAACTGCGTGGAAAATAGTTAAAACAACACTTTTCTTACTTTCCCGCCAAAAATCTTCATTTCCTTCCCCCCCCACCAACTGAGTTAGATAGCAGGAAGTAATAAATTATGATTTGTTTAGAAAGAAATGCGTGAAGTCAGTTGGTTTTCATTCATAGATAAGGAGATGTTTAAAAAAGAAAGAAAATAGTTGTTTTTATTATTACAGGGTATGAATATCTAATCTATGCCTGCTCAAAATGAAGTCTGGGCAGGGAAGAAAAAAAAGAATAACAAAAGGAAAAAAGGGTTTATAGAAAGAAAAGAAGTGAAGAAAAAAGGATAGAAAAGAAAAGAAAGGTGTGTGTGTGTCACCATTATTTCGTCTGTGTGAGGCATTTTCCAAGCTGTTTTTAAGCTTTTGCATCTCTTGAAAACCAATTGTGTCTTTATTTGTTTAGTGTGTTTACATTTATGCAAATTTGAATATCATTATTCTATAAAAACCGAATTTTAAACCTTTCCCTCCACCATTTAAGCAAAATATCAATTCTGGGACAATCATTGCTCGGATAGAAAGGGAAAGATGAGTAGTACAGTGAACAGATCATCTGAAGAAAATAATAATAAATAATACTATAAATAAATTATATGATTATCAAAATTTGTTTGGTTTAAAAATATTTTGGTGAAAAACCTGTTATGAGACACAGCTGCACAAAATATTAGCGAGCATTCCCACTGGTGAACCGATTGGTTGCCAAAGGTGGCTAGTAGAAGATAAATTACTAGGTATATTTTCTAAATGGGCACTGAAAATTTCCTCATGATTTTTTTTACATTTAAAAAGTTTTTATTATCCTGTATCTGCAGAAAAAAATAGATACATTTGTTATCATATTGTAACTTTTTTTTATATAAGAAAATTTTGCATCTCAATAACCATGCAAATAATCTTAAAAGAGAATAGTTCAAATTTGAAAAAAAATATTTGAAACTTGCACCTTTATTCCTCAACTGCTTTGAGTATTTTTCACACATATTTTTTTCAGTGAGGATACTGAAAAAATGAAACCAATGAAACTTTTTTCATTGGTTTTAATTGGCATGAAATTTTATTTCTTTAATAATAGTAGGATCAGCAGCTTTTTTGTTTAACAATTGCAATGGTTGATCAAATGGAAAGGTATCAAAGAAATATTTTGGTGCAAGACAATGCTTAAACTACAAAGCTATATATTCAATGAGGAGGAAAACAATTGTGATTGTAAATAAAATAATAAAAACAATCACATTAAACTTTCTTTTTAAATATGAAAAGAAGTAAGTTAAAAAATATTAAACCTATAACAAAATAAAATAAAACAATATTTGAAAAGCAAAAATTCAAAATACTGTGTGTCTGTGTGAGTTTTGAAATGTTGCTAATAATGAATACAAAAAATAAATGCTGTAATACATTATATTATATGAAATTATGGAAAGTTGATAGAAAGAATGAATTGTGAATTCAATATAGAAAATTGAATAAAAAATTTGTATGGATTAAAAAATGAAACAAATGTTACTTTAATATTTCATACAAAAATACAACAACAGAGGGAACCTATCTTTGTTGAAACATTAAAAATTTATAAAGCGTAATATCGTAAAATAACACAAACTAAAAACTATTGATTAGATTAGAGAAATATATTTAGACATTATAGTAAAACTAAAATAGAATAATCTCATTGATTTAAGATTCAGAAATACCTAAATTACTATAGTTTAGAACTATTTATATATTTTCAAAATTAAAAATGATGAAACTTTGACCTTAAAAACAAATTAAATTTTTAAAAATTTATATATAGATATTAAACATTTCAGTCATAAATCAGAACATAACAAATCCATTATTTCATGGTCTATCATAAAAATTCCAGATAATTTATTCATCTAACATATGTATTATACTTTTTTTTTCTTTCTGAATATTTTTGTATTTTTCAAATTTTTCATTAAATGGACTGACTTGAACAATTTATCAAGTTATATTTCTAAGCTAACAAGAAAGTTAAAAATTGTATGATAGTGGAAAAAGAAAACATTCTTTAGACACATTTATAATTTTAAAATCACTTAAGTAAATTTTAATTGTTTTGAAACATTTCTTAAAAAAAAATATTCTTAAATCAGAATTAAGAATTTTATCATTGCCTATTAAAAACAGTCTTGACAAATTTACATATGCAGAAATTTCTAAATTACATAATGCAGTATCCTAATTTAACTAATGCAAGATACTTAGCTTTTGAAATATATGGTGACTTATAAATAATACACTAATGTGATATTAAAATCCAATAAAAAATGAGGCACATAAACACAAAAGAAATCACTAACCTGATCTTTTATTTCATCCCTAACAACCTGAATGGCATCTTTACATTCCATAAGTAAATGCTCATAAACAGCAATTTTAGCTTGTAAATCAGCAGCCTGCTCTACTTGCATTTGAGAATCTTGCACATTCAGCAAAAACAATCGAATCTTTTCATGACGAACTGGAATTTTTCGATTTCTCCATTCAACCTCTGACAGAGTTACAGCTTGCTTCTCTCTTGTTTGTGCTATTAGATGCTGAAAAAAAAATTCAATTAATCTGTTAGCACAATTAATATAAAAAATGTTTATTTACAGTTTGAATATTTTATAAGACACTTAAAAACAACTAAGCAAGAAAAGTATAAAATTAGACCTTGATGAGCCCACACCCTCCCATAAATGCAATGACCAATTTTCTTTTTATAAGTGGTGATTTATTAAAATTTAATTGCAAATACTGATGGTTGAAGAATATCAAAATTCAGAAATTCAGTTCATAAAAAAATATTAAGTTATCAAAATACGTAAATATAACAAACTATCATTTGAATAGTGTAATTCATAAGCTAAAAATGATCAAATGACATAACTATCCTAAACATCTAATCACAGTTTATTTATACAAACTTTCCTTTCTTGTGTCTTAAAAAAAATGCACCTAATTAATACACATCTTTTTTGTAGTGAATTTTATACCCCAACTCACTTGGTTGAATCAGTAAATTAATAATAGAAGAAATCAATGATCAATATTTTTAGATATATTTCTTAACATTAAATAGATGATATTATTTACACATTCCAGAAAAATTTGAAGCAGAAAGAGTAAAGTTCATTACAAAATGCATAGAAATATTTTTAAAAAAAATGTAATATTAAAAAGGAGAAAAATGCAATATTAAAGAAATCTTTAGGGACAACAATTGATATCATTGAGAAGATTTAAAAAAATGTTGTGTAAAATCATGTTTGAGTTATTATATTTTTAAAAATTGGTAAAAGAAAAAACAAAAAATTTGCTTGATTTGATAAAATAAAAATAATCGCTTCAAGATTAGCATTTCTAGCTTTTTAATACATTTATGATAAATTTGGCAAGTTTAAATCAAATGGCCAATCTTTCAAAAGCTACAAACACATTTTATAACACAGCAATTTACAATACTTACATCCAAATCATTAGCTAGTAAATCTTCACCAGCTGTTTTACTTGACAACCTCATTTTCATAAGATCATTTATAGCACTTTCATCGCCAATGTTATAAGCACAGTATCTGATATTTGGAATAAGTTCTTCTACTCTCTGCTTATAAAGAACTATTTCTTCTTCATTTAAAGCTTCAGACAATTTTTCATATATAGTTCTGAAATAAAGAGTTAATTATTAAAATGAAAAAAATATCTATCCCTTATATATATATAGGAAGAAATAAATTAAATAAGTTACCAATTAAAGGACAAAATAAAATAATGACCCCCAAAAGTATTAAAATTGTAGTTTAATTGCAAGTTTTATGCATTTGATAAAGCAAAGATTTCGATTCTGACTGGTTTTAATAATAATGTATTAGTCACAATTAAATTACTGTTTCATAATAAATTTTGATAAAATAGCATAAACATAGGTATTAATAACTTAGCTTTTACAGCCACGCAAAAAGATGTGTCTTAAAAACAAAAAGTAGGTTCAAGCCAGAAATTTTGGATATAAAATTTGAATTAATCAGATGAAAATTAAACTTACACTTGATTGCAAATCTTTGCAATTATTAATAGTGCAATAAAATTGAAGTTGTTTTGATTTTCATCACAGATAATATAGATGTAATATTTGCTTTTATTTGCAAATAACATTCCAACATCTCATTATAGTTAAATATATAAACTGTTTATTGTATTCATTTTCTTTATTTCGTAGCCATTTTATTTCTATAATAGAATATAGATAGTAGTATATGTGTTGAAACCAGATTTAAAAAAAAAATCAAGTTGGCAATTAAATCTAAAATAAAGTGAAGATGACTGTTTCAATCTAAGTGTGAGTGAACACAACCAGAATAATGTTCCATTACTTTAGTATAAATTAAAAAATTGATACATCTGTCAGCAATTGGGCACAAATATAAGGCATTATATATATGGTATACACATAGATGCAGTATTAAAATATCAAATGAAAAAAAAAAAAGACAGCAAAATATCAAACATTTTGATGCAACAACTGGAGTAACTAGCAACAAAATGGATTCTTGTGGAAGCAAACAACAATTAGAAAAAAAAATGAAAACTTTGATTGTAAATTTCAAGTTATCAATGTAAGAAATAATGATTTAAAAAATAATAATGCTTTCTAAATTAACTTAAGTCATTAACCAATTTAAACCGGCTTGAAACAATTAAAAGACTTCTCTATCGGTCACTATCCCTCTCTACACACACACACACACACACATATATATAATGATAACTTTTTTAAAGCTTCATCTTCATTTTTTCTGGCTGGCTAACAAGGTTTTGGAGCTCAATTCATTTTCAGATGAAATTATAGCTATGGTGTCATAATTCTTCGCCAGTATTTTAAAAATGTATCTGTTGTCAAAGAAATTTTTATAACAATAAAGCAACATTGGTAAAAGCAAGTCAATCTTTTTTTTAAATGCATCTGCTGGCAAAGAAGCACACATTATAATAATTTAATACTGGCAAAAGTATATTTTGCCCATACATTTTGGAAACATCAAAACTTCTTAACCAAAACAACATCATATACTTACATGATAATAATTGCAACATATAACTTATACAAATTCTTATACCAATAAAGATGTTTTGGCAAATTAGGTATATTAAAATTCAATATAATAATGACAACATGTTTTCAAATACATGCAAGCCAAGTGAAAAAAGTTTATACTAAATAATAGGGAATGGATACTGGCACTTAGTTAGAAATATATGTTACTTCAATTCAGAAGTCTCTCCAGAACGAAAGAACATTTATATTTTAAAGAATACTTTTTTAATACATAATTTTTTAGTTTTTCGGTTAATTCACAGTTTTTTTAAGGTACGAAAGCTAATAAAAAAGATAGCAGCAACTCTTTTATTAGGTGAAAAAGAATAGACTTACATATTATATTAAGGCTGAAATGAATTTTAATCTTAATAAAACTATAACAAAATGTCACTTCATTAAAGATTTAAAAAATGAAAATATTTCTTACTGAGAAACTCTAAAAAATTCCATAGCTTTTTGCCATTCTTGAAGCTCAAAATACAGTGAACCTTTAATCCATGCAGCATAAGCCTAGAAAAAAGATTAGATGAAGATTTTAATGCGATTAGTTGGTTATCATTCTTTACTACAGCAATATAATGGTTAGAAGAAAGAACAAATGTGACAGGTGGGAAAAAATAAAAGAACAAAAAAGCAGTGAAGTCTTGTTGTACTTGATGAATTTAGCTAAATTCTATTTAGTAATGTTACATAAGTTCAGAGGTGACATTTGGTAATCCATTGTTGTTACACTAGTAATATATTATTATTGTTCTGATCTAGTTTAAATAAGAACTTTTCAATTCAGTACTAATTTTCACAAAGAAAGCAAGAGGTAAAAATAAATTTTAAACAGATATTCCAGAATTTAGAGAAATTAAAAGTGAATAGATGGGTTCTAAAATAGAGCAAATAAAATGTATTAAAAAGTCAGAGGATAAAAAAGAATGACAAAGATTAAAGATTATAGAACACGTTTTGGAGAGTGTAAAAATGATTTCTGCAATAGATTTTGGTCCAGCTCTATCTGTATCCGTATAATTGTAGTGGGGATGATTTTATTCTACTGAAGGAAAAAGAGCTTTCTTTTGTGATGCAGAATTGAATTTGTAAATATTTGAATATATAGTAATAAATAGACTCGCTGTATCTAAAATAAAATAATAATAAGAGAAATTATAACAGATAAGAAGCAAATTCCTTTATTGTAACAGATTGGCAAATATTTTCTATCTTTTTTTTTTTCGGACTTAGAACTTAATACATAACATAATACATATTCAATAGTGCATAATGCAGTCCATGTTGTTCAATGCATACTGCAGTGCATAGTACTTAATGCAGGTTAGTAAATCAATGGTGAATTCTGGTGCAAGAGATTAAAGATACATTTAATAATTTAAAAATAATAGATGTTGTATCCTACCAATTTATTTTTAAAAATCCTATTTTTATGTGTGTGAAAAAGTAATAACAAGACATTTATCTAAATACCAATGATGTCATGAAAAGAAAGAATAAGAAGTAATTTAAAACTAATGAACCACAATACAAATTTAATTGATTCAAAAAATCATAACAATTTTTAAACAAAAATTGGAGATAGTGAATAATTTTCAATATTTTATAAATATATAATAATGTTAATACTTAGCATTAGCAGATAATGCATTGTTCCATTATGTATCAAAAATACATAAAACTATTCTAAAAAAATTATCTTAGGGTTTCTTTTTTTAACCAAATAATAAACAATTCAAATATTTGAAAAATCATGACAACAATACTAGATGAATATTCTATTTTTAGAATGAAATACCAAAATGAGCCAAAGAATATATATAACTTTTTCATAAAACTCAAGTATCCTATATTGCAGTTTTTTCCAATGAAAAAAATTACTACATCAAAACACAAAAATTGTATTAATAAAATAAGGCTCGCTCCACTTTAAAAAAATTAAAAATTACCTGAGCTTCTAGTTTTGTTCTTGCATCACATTTTGTACTTTCACATAATGTTTCCAATTCATTAGCTATTTTAGAAGCTTTGCGCAATCTTGCAACTAAATGGAACCTTTTACGAGGTTCAGTATTAGCCTCCTGCTTTAGTTGCATAGCATATCCCCAAGCTCGTTCAGCCATCATTAAAGGAATATAAAGAAACCTAAAAAATATTTTAAAAATGAATAAAGGATGAAATATTATTTTTAAAAAACACCTTTCATTTTTCAACAGAATTTCACAAGCAGCATTTTTAACGTAAAGCTTTTCCAAAGCAATACATGAGAAGATTTTGTAAGAAAGTTTAAAGCATGCAAATTTTTTAAAAATGAGCCATTTTTTATGTCTTTTAAATGTCCCTTTCAATGAGAAGCAATTGTTTTGCTGGTATTTATTAGCAGACCTTTAATTTTGGATAGAATAATTCTTCACTTCAAGAAATTTCTTATCTCAGAATTAATGCAAATCCAAGTATAAGTGAAGAGTCAAAAAACAAACAAAAAGTAATCAGTATTTTCCCGTTAGATGAGACCAAGCAAAAAATTAAAAATTATTTGCTAATTATTTGATTTAAAATTGCTGTCAGAAACGTTTCGGATTTCTACATTATTTGGTGATTTTTCACTAGTGCCCCGCAAATGGAAAAGTAATTAAACACTAGTTGTAGTGATTACTATAAGGTATAAAAACCAGGGAAAATAAATTTTAGATTTTGTAATAGATAATTTAAGAAAACATAGTTTTAATATATTAATATAACAGTTTTATAAAAGCAAGTTTCTATATTAAGAAGAAAAATGTTATCTTCTTAAGATAAATATTTTAACCTGAATAACATTGAAATTAAGACAAACATATATGAATAATTATATTAACATCCCATCAGATGCAACACAAGTGATATGTTAGGATAGGTTTCATAACTATGCACAATGATCAGATTGTGAAAATGACATCCAAGTTGGCATATCTTTTTCTATATTTTCACAACTTGCCAAACCAAGGAATGAAAAATCAATATGAATTTGATGTGTGATATGTCTCAGTACAGAGTACTAATAAAAATTTTCTATGATAATCCATTAGTAACCAATCTTCTATTCATAGAGCAATTTACATTATAATTCTGCAGCTAATTAAATGCATTTTATTTCTTCCTTTTTTTGTTTTTTCAAATAAATCTATATACATTTCTAAGCATATTTTGAGTTATACACACACACTTTTCAGACAAGTATATTTAAGTTAGATTATAAATTTATAAAACAATTTTCACCCTTGATTGATTCAATTTTTGAACCAAAGCAAGGTATTTTAAGGAAATTATTTTTATATTTTAATTTCTTTTAAAAAATTTTAATACATATCTCTCAAAATATTGTTAACTTTTATTTCACTTTAAAGTTATCTTTGTCTTGACATTTTAATTTAAAAGAAGTTTACTAAAAGCTGTTTTTTAAATTAAAATTATGGCTAAAAGTTAATACCAATACTAGTTGTTTATTCAGTAATTTTCTATGAAACTGACAGCAATTACTAAACAAATATTGCTGCAAAAGTTCATTTTTTAATTAATACCATTTTCAAGCTTAGTGCTAAACTGCAGGAATATGCATAGTTTATGTATATGGTATATTTACCTATAATCAATCTAATAGAACAGTTACCTTAATTTACCTCTAATTTCTTTAGTTAATATATATATTCTATAGCAATCCATTTAATTTTATGCTAATATTAACTCTTTGAAAATTTCTGAGATCACATATTTTTTATTCGAAATAATCTTAGCATCCTGAATGTTATAATGCTTCAATAGAAATTTACGTAACATTTTTTTGGATTCTTGGAATAGAATGGAGATTCAAAAATTTCAGTTATTTCACATTAATAGTGTTTTACTTCCATTTGTAATGAGTACTTAATGAAAAAAAAAATATTTTTCTTTAATTATAAAACATATTCGAGTTTGTGAATAAAATAAGGAAATAACACAAATCTAAACATTTTTTAAACAATTAAAATAAAATCTTGTTTACCTTAAAAAAAACTGAGAATCAAAAAAAGAAAACTGATAAACAAAGATAGAAAATTTGCTCTTATAAACAGTAACCAGCGGGTGACCGAGCTCCGCTCGGAGAAAACAGGTATCGAAGCTAACTCGAATATTTAAATTTTCAATTGTGATTTATCAAAACAATACATGCCATAGTATAAGATAAAATATATTTCAAGTTCTGATTCTTTTGTAATTTCAAGTACAATTCTGAAAGCCTGAAACTTTAAAAGAATACATACATTTAAACAGATTATATTTTCCCTTAACTCTCTAAATAAGTGTTCTTATTAGAGAGTGAATAATAAGAGTTACTTCCTTATATACTTGAACAAAACTAATAAATAAAAGAGAATGAAAAATAATAAATCAATACCATTATTTAAAAAAAAAAGTTCAATGTGCATAAGAAAAATTGCATGTTGACATAACAATAAAAATCACAAAATTATGCAAAAATGGAAGTTTGCAGATTTATCCAATTTAAAATATTTATTACCTGACATCTGTAAGAGTTTCTTCTGTTAATTTTTTACCTTGAAATCTATGCTTAGAGGCTTGAATAAAATGCAGAGATTTTCTGATGCGCCTAAGTTTACGACTACAGTAACTCCTGTAAAATGGTTCAATATGCATGTATTATGCTTATGAAATTAGAATTATTTTGGTTTACTAGATAAAAACAGTGATAAAATACTAACCTATATCTCTGATAATCTCCATGTCGTAATCCATGTTGCTGCTGTGCTTCTTTGATAATATGCAATACTCAAAGAAGTTAAGAAAAAATTTAAAAATAAGAAGAACAATCAGTATTAAAAAAGGGATATTGTTTTGTTTAAAAGTTCTTACCAAATCAAATAATGAAATACACTTTATTTTCCAACTTTAATCCAATATGAATATTGTTAATTTGTTTAATGTACTCAAATATCATAATTAAATTATGCTATTTCATATTATATTAAATTTATTGTAATTATGTTTTCAAATATCATAATTGAAAATTCCAAAAAATATATTTTTTTCACAAAATCATAAATTATATGCTTTAGAAATAAATATCTTCAGACGCTTGTAAGGAAAAGATAATGAAGTTAAAAAAAAAGAATTAGCCTAAAAATAAAACAGTAAAAAAATAAGAAGCAGACTTCTAAAACATTTTGATTTTCTAAAATTGTCTTAAAAATATTGATAAACATTAAGAACTGCTTTTTTGAATTCTTCAAATTAGTTGATGCAGATGATTAAGCAATTTCTTCCCTTGAATATAATATATTTCAAATACAAGATACTGCAAGAAAAATACAATGCCCTAACCTACTTTTTTATAACAAAGTTAAATATTTATAAAAAAGATCTGCAATATGGTTCCTGTTAAACAAAATCGAATAGCTAAATATCATTTGGTAATATAAATATTCAGGAATGATTTTATTTTTGATTTTTAAAAATAATAAAGTAAAATGCTCCAACTAAAATTCTTGTCTAAATTTTAACAAACTATAATTTAACTCTTATATACAAAATTCATGATATTCAACAATATTAAAAGAATCTAAACATATATACTGCTTTTAACTTGGGATGGTTTATTCACAATAAACATAGAAGCAATTAACGATTTGATTATGATTTTTCCAATAATTTGAATATTACATTAAATTCATGTCTTATTAAAAAGATAATTTGCATAAAAAAACGCTTACAACTTTTCATTTTGATCAATATATCACTTTCCACACTTCATCACTTTCTTTTTAACTAATGCATGTGAAAAGCAGCTTAAAACTATATAAAATTTAACGTAATGCCGTTCGTTTTTATGTATAAAACTTCTCCTAACAATAAATAATTGTCTACCTTCTTTTATTAATCAAAGTCCTTTTTAATTCACTAATTACTAACTAAATTCAATTTATATACAAAAAATTGAGTGATTATAGGTACAATAATGCAAACAGTTTGGTTATGTTTTAAGTATTCAATTGTAAAATCCAAAAAATTCCTAAAAGGAAGGATACTTTCTAATGTGAATGTTTTCTCATGATCTGCAACATCTGGTTGTTGATTATTGTTACCATCTTCAGTTTTGGGTTCAGTATCATCTGTTGTCATGTTAGAGTAGGGAATTCGAAGACGACGATTATTTCTTCAAAACTTTAAAATCTAAATTCTGGAAATGTACTTTTCAAACAGAAATACATAAAGTTTTGATTACGTGGTCTGCTTCTTCAGGAATCAATCCACTGAACTGAGCAGAAACGAGACGAGATCGAAAGTAGTCCAAAACTGGTAGATCTAATTAAAACTGGTAGCATATTCAAACTTAAAAATGTATGTAAAGAGTATTGGTTAAAAGAATAAAGTTAATAAATAATAATCTGTTTCATCAATAAACTTTATTTTAGATACTTCAAAAAATATTCTCAGAATAACATAATAAAATTTATTTTTTAGATAAAAACATTAAAACCACGTAATATTAACTAGGAATACGAAATTAAAAGTAATAAAATTTCTTTAGAAAGATGTGTTATTTTAATTCCAATTTTAATTCTTAAATAATGCTAGACATATTTGCAATACCTTGGAATGTCAAAGTTTGGGCTTTGTCCCTTTGGCAACGATTTTAAAAATTCATTATTTCCCACCACCTTTATCAATAAACGTTGTACTGCGTGAGTAGAAATAATAATCATTTTTAATCTTAAGAATCATTCGTTTTATGTTTTAAATTTATTTATATTATTTGATTAAAAAGATCAATTTTCAGTTCTGTTATAATATATTCGTTTATATTTTGAAATATATCTAATTTTATAAAAGTATTATTTATACCTTATCCACATTGTCCTTAAATCGATTCTTTACCTGAAAATAATGCTGACAAAAGAAACTCTTTAAGAATAAGAAAGAAATAACCTTGTTTAATTTTGGAATTATTTTATTAAATATGTGCTGTGAAAAAGGGTAATGGAATGTGTGCTCTGCCGGTCTAAAAGTAAAAGCTCGAAGTTCAGTTATTCTAGGGTGCTTTCGGTACTATTTAGTTTATTAATTCTGTAAAAAACTTCATCTTGGCCTGCTGATACTAGATTCTATGATTGAAATCTGCTTATGAAATTCACATGAATGTAATTTATTTTTAAAATACTAGAGTAAAATATTGATCTCTTTTTGAAATCTACGCTACAATGTGTTGAAAAGTATATTTCAATTCTTCTGATAGGAAATTTAATTTTACTTGGAGGGATGCTATGCTTGCAAGGCGTATAAAACATTTTGAATTTTAATGTGCTATTATGGCATTTCATACTGTAAAATATTCACGTAATTCTAATGTACAGTTTTACTTCCATGCTTATTTAATGCAATAGTCGAAAAAGAAATTGCTAGGTATAATGTCAAGTAAAGGAGAAAAAATTATTTAGTGGATGTCTTTGGACAGATCCACCCCTTAAAAGTTTATCAAAATCCAATATTATGACCATTTACTTAAATGTTATAATGAAACAACTTATATTTATGTGGATTGTCCATATATTTTATGATGATGCATCATCAGACTGAAAAATTATATTATGAGGTTACATAATATTTCATCAAATGCTTATACTTTCATCTACTCAAATCTTACACAGAGAAATAGTCTAATTTATTATTAAAAAACTATTGTTAGCAGTTTTTTTACACCATGAGTCTATCTAGTTGTTTCTGTCCCCTAGTACAATAAAAGATATCAAATTAGTAGGTAAATGAAGAAAAGTCCCCATTATATTGAATAGAAGTGTGTGTGGGGGGGGTTCATACCATGACAGTCAATGCCCAAGTCTATGAAACTC
Source organism: Argiope argentata (assembly GCA_026289955.1). Lineage (NCBI taxonomy): Eukaryota > Metazoa > Arthropoda > Arachnida > Araneae > Araneidae > Argiope > Argiope argentata. The sequence continues at coordinate 173,528 of JAOUZG010008098.1, read as the reverse complement.
TACAGTGATTGATATATTAAATTTAATATCTTGAGCAGATTGTGAATTAAATAGTATGTGGTCAACAAAAATAAAATTTAAGCAAATTCATGGTTGACAGAATAGTGCTCCTTCAGTATTCATTGAAATTGTTTAGATTCAAAATTCTGTAATTAAAATGTGATTGTATTTACAATGATAATCTGTTTTTCAACTAAATGAATATATTAAACACAGTTGCTATAGCAGTAGCTTAAAATCTGGTTATCACTATTGATACCAAGAAGTTCATCCTTAAAGTTTTAACTTTACACTCATTTGCAGTATAAATTACTTTCAGTAAGTTGTCTGTATTTAATGTCTATGTCAGATGTATTAATTGCTTTATTAAATTCCATAAATCTTTGTTTAGGTTTCTCATGCAGTTAATATTAATATATCATGTAAGAGTTAAAGAAATTTAATTGGTAATTTCTTATTCACTTTTTTTAATCTCCTTTGCTGCTGTCTATTTATTATCATTCTTATCACCTGTAAAGTTATTTTAAGCTGCCAAATATCATGTACTTTGACTGTGACATATTTGTCCACAAGCATACTAAATCAATATTAAACAGTATTGAGGAAACAAAGAGGAGTTTATATCGAACAGTTTTATTAATCCAGCAAGATCACTTGTATACAAATGCCGTAAAATCAAGTACTTGTCGAGTGGAGACCAGCATTTGCTATTGTACAATCTTTTGGAACATATAGTCTTATTGGAATCTTATAACTGGCTTAATGTAAACCTACTTTAATAATTTTACATTCAGGGTGCTACTTATTTACTAATAAAGAGTGATGCTTAGATATTTAATAGATACAAGTTAAATAATGTAAGATAGAGGCATGTGAGGATTCTGTATACTGGAGTGACTCAAGTAAATAGGTGTCTTGCTCTGTGTTTGAGCAGTAGCTAGAAATAATAATTTAATGGAGTTTGAACTATCGAAACCTTTTCTTTTAAAAATGCATTGAAATTATTTAATTGTATTAGTAATCATTAAATAGTTATAAAATCTAGAATTTGTGCTGTTGGAAGATATTTTGTAACTAAAACTAGGTGGCACTTTTTCCCCCCCTTTCTTCATTGTGTAGCATTTACATCCTTTCTTCATTGTGTAGCATTTACATAGTATTGGAGCAAAATTGTAAAGATAGCTAGTTCAAATTTTAGTATTTTAATTATGGTTATTTAAATATGTAACAAATAGAGTATTTGCTCCAAAGTGATATAGAAATATAAATGTGAAAATTTTTGAGTCCAATTGTACTTGTAGCTGTTTCTTACTTGAAAGCAAGAATCACATTTATTGTTAATCATTTTTAAATTAATAATATAAGATTTTAGGGAGAGCTTTGTATATTTAGTGATTTATTAAAATACTGAAATATTATACTTTACAGAAAAATATTTATGAAACTTTAACTTATTTAAGTTTACTTTTTAAAACTTAAAATTATTTTACAAAAATGTTGCGAGTCCCAAGTTATCATTTGATATTCTATAACTGATGGCAGATAAATGCATTATTTTCCGTAATAAGGTTTTTTTCATTTGTTGGCAGTCACATGCCATTAGCAAATTTGATTTTTAATCAGGTCATTAGGAATAGACTAATAAAATATCTAAGAAATTTTGGGGGCAATTAATAACTGGCATCTCATTAAAGCACAAGTACCCATTTTTGTAGTATTTTAGAATTCTACTTATTACTATAAACTAATAACATCTTTTTTTATAGTATGGCGGACGCTGCTCCTGCCGGTGGACGTGGAGGATTCCGAGGGGGGTTTGGTGGTGGCGGAAGAGGAGGCCGGGGTCGTGGACGTGGCAGAGGTCGCGGCAGGGGCCGTGGACGTGGCAAGGAAGAAAAGGAATGGGTTCCTGTGACCAAACTGGGGAGACTTGTGAAAGATGGTAAAATCAAGTCATTAGAAGAGATTTACTTATTCTCGTTGCCTATTAAGGTATTTTCTTTTATATAAAGGTTACATTCTATTGTTATTAGATTTGTCTAATTTTTTCCCCCTATTATTTACACTACTAGCAATCCTGAAATACTTGAAAATATATTTTAACCATCTAGTAATTTCTTTTTGTTAATTAATTGTAAGTGATTTGTATATCATAAATTCTATATGGCATTATCCCATTTTCTTGATATTCTTTTGTTACGTAGTTTCATTATTTCTAATGAGGGTCATATGATTCTTGCATGATCAGTGGACAAAAACAATGTAATTATCTGCTCTACTTTGTTATTGTGTTAAAGTTTGCATGTGCATGTTTTTTGAACAAGTTAGTGTAAAATAAGGATAATTTTTTAAGCATAAATAATGGATAATTTTTTGTTACTCAAATTTTATAAATATTTTTGTTATTTGTTAAAGTAACTTAATGCTTGAAGAATAATTTTTAAAAAAATGTTAACCAATGATGAGAAAATCATGATATGATTATTCTATGATTTCTTGGTCACCAGAGCTGAGGTTAAAATTTGGATAATTTTTACTAGTTTGTTCTTGAAGCTAGCAGGTGCATGCAATAAATTTGATTGTTTCTTTTAAATCTTTACTTTTTTGAATATTTAACTATGCATACATGGTTCTGCTTTTAACATATATTTATGTTATATGGTTAAAACATGTATGTTTGTTTTCTATGTATAATATGATTGGAATCTATTATTTATTCATTAAATCAGACATCTATTTTTTAATATATATTTTAAATGTACATTCTTTCTTAAAGTCATCAGTAATATAAATAATCTATACTTTTGTATTAACTTAATTACAGCAATGACATGCCATATATAAATTAATTAATTATAGATAAGAGTATTATAATTAAAATGTAATATTGTATATTCCAGTGTAATAATAAAGAAGATATTATATTTCAAAAATATACACATATTGTATTAATAATTTCGTAACTCTATTGGAGGCTTTGAAATTGGCTTAACCAATGAAAAGTAATATTGTCAATAATACTTACATTAATAGCAATAAAGTTTTGGTTTATATTTTGTCCTTCAAAACTTTGTTAAAAGTCAATAATAATAAATCCAGAATTAATATCTGCCAGATATATTTTAATAGTTTAAATTGATAGTTCATTATGATTAGATGTAAAAAAAATTAAGATAATTCTTGGCTAATTTTAACCATTTATGTTTTATCATAGGAATGTGAAATCATTGATTTCTTCCTTGGAAGTAATTTGAAAGATGATGTCATGAAGATCATGCCTGTTCAGAAACAAACTAGAGCTGGTCAACGCACAAGATTTAAGGCTATTGTAGCCATGGGAGACCATAATGGCCATGTTGGCCTGGGTGTTAAGTGCTCCAAAGAAGTAGCTACAGCTATTAGAGGAGCCATCATGCTTGCCAAGTTAACCATTATTCCAGTACGACGAGGTTACTGGGGAAATAAAATTGGTTCCCCCCATACAGTACCTTGCAAGGTAAAACAAAGTCAATGAACTATTTAAAATTACTATAAAATGTTTTAAGTATTAAAAGTATTTTTGGGAATATTTAATTAATGCTGTTGAGTTTGTTTCATTTTTGTGTGTGTGTGTACATTCTGTTTCTTTTTTTAAATAAAATTCGATATTTGACTATCTTATGGAGTTTTGCAGAACATTGATGAAAACATTTTCATCACATGTCTTGAAAGGCTCCTATAGTAAATTTCAAGGCAATTAAAATTAATTCCATTTTGGTTTGAGTTATTTTGCTTTGCAGACACTTGTTTTTCATTCTTATTAATTACTCTTCCATTGTATTCTTGGCATTTTGTTAATTACATTCAGATAAATATTTGATTCTCCCTCCCCCACAATAGAACATGGATGCCATGATGAAATTTTTCGTCACTGAACTAAAAATTTTGAAATCATTTCTGAGTCATAAATCCATGTTGTGTTAAATTAGCATTTAAATCTTAGTTTGTAGAGCAACTCTTTAAAAGTCATATGACATGCAGATTTATATAATGTTTGTAACAAATATTATTGTAAGTTTTGGATTTTAAAATGTATGTACAATTGCTGCTTGATCATTCAATTTAATTCCATGATCCTGAATTTTAATTATTATCATTGATCAATGTAGTAAAATTACATTTATTTATAATGTTAATGTTTTTTTTTAAAAAAAAAAAACTTGAATATCACACTTAATGTTGGCTCTGTTTCAGGTTACTGGAAAATGTGGCAGTGTTGTCATGAGACTGATTCCTGCTCCCAGAGGTACCGGTATTGTGTCTGCACCAGTACCTAAAAAGCTGCTAACTATGGCTGGTATTGAAGATTGTTATACTTCAGCTAGAGGATCAACAGCAACACTAGGAAACTTTGGTAATTTTTATTGCTGTTATAACTACTACATTTTTGTATATTAGAAATAATAGTAATTTAAAATTGATAGGAACAGAACACTCGGGTATGTAGCTGAAGGACAAGCTAGAGTTCTATAAATTCATTTATTTGTTTATCAATGCGAGTAGACAAAGTTTTTATATCTAAGCTCACTTCTATAATGTGTATTTTTTCACTTCTTATTGGGCACTAAATTGTCCGTTTATCTGAAGTCGCAAAGAGTGTAAAAGTGACCCTGGAAACATGTTAAAATAGAAGCCTCTGAACTGATAATTTATATGTCATATACTACTCTGCAGTTGAAATGATCTCAAAGATAAAAAGTGAATTAAATGTTAAAAACTGTTCATATTTTAACCTAAATTTTGTAATACCTACTTAAATGCAGGAAACATGTCAAACATTTATGTAAATCATAGAAAAACTGATTTTAAGAAATGGCCCTATTTTTTTACTGATAAATTACAGAGGTTAGAGTTACAATTTAGTTTTTACTTTTTGGAAAAGTCCTTAATAGTTAGGAAAATGGCAACATTTTGCACATTGTCTATCTCAATTTCATGATATAGGATGATCACACCAGACACTCTTCTAGTACCTTGGTAATGTTGCCAATGCAACACCTTGTCTTCATGATTTAATTACAATAAAAGGAATCTAGGCTGGATAGTTGCAAATGTAATACCCTGGAGTGTAGTGTATAAAATTATGCATTCTGTTGTTACACCTTTCTTAATTCCTTGATATACTACTATTGTATTAAAATCAAATATTAAATTTAGTTTTTAATATCAATAACCAGTATTGGATTGAACATAAAGCTCTGTTTAATCCTGTTGCATATATGTACGTTAAAATGACTTTAATATACCAGTCTTATATAATTGAACATTCTAAGATATATTAATTTTTTACTTTGTTAAATGTATATTGCTAACAAGTTAATATAATGGGACCTTTTCTTCCATTAGCCAAAGCAACTTACTTGGCTATTCAGAAGACCTACAGCTACCTGACACCTGATTTATGGAAAGATCAACCCCTTGTCAAGTCTCCTTATCAAGAATACTCTGATTACTTGATGTTAAATCACAGGACTCTTGGGGCAGCTGCACGTCAAGAACATGTTGTGGCTTGATGTTTTAATAAATAAAAACGGAAGTGAAAAATAGTGTCTTGTTTTTTGTTAATTATGCTTTTGAGTAGCTGGAAAATCTCAAAGCATTGTTTACTTAGTTGTATTTTAACATAGTAAGTTTGGCACTTTTAATTTTTAAAAAAGGGAGAATGAAATTTTCTTAAAATAAAAATCGTTTTAGTTGAACAGTCGGCAAAAATGCAGCCTCTTACTCATTTGTCAACTATAGAGTAAGCCATAAGCTTCTGAAAATCTGCAGATTTATCTATTGTATTGAATTTTAAATTGGTCACAAATTACCAGTAAAATGTAACATTTTTGTTGATTTGTCATTCTTTTGACTATTTTACGAAAGAAATTGTCTTATCAACTTGAACTGATACTTTAGTTTACATTATATGAACTTTAAGGTTTTGAAGTTATACTCCTTATTCGATTAACTCTCCACAGGCATTCCAAAAAGCTGAATGGTACCGACCACAAAATTTGAGTTTCCAGTCATTGGGGAAGTGGTGCTACTGTTTAATATTGAACGAAATGTATATTTGTTCTTTCTAGATTAGACACAGCATGTTAAAACTCAAAACTTTCAATGCAAAATATAAACGACTCGAAGTGTAAAAAACTGAACAACTTTACTTTAACAGAAAAGGATCATACACTGAAAAACATGATTACATTTTTTTTTTTCCAAAAAAAAATGGTATATATACATCCGGTCACATTACTCACTCGACTTCCGACATGACTCATGCTTAATAGCACGGGCGTAATAAAAATAAAATAACGAACATTTCAGTACATCGTTTTTAACATCCTCCCACCTTTTGATTATGGAGCATAATCAAAACTGTTTTGAGCTTGTAAATACAATCTACAAATTTAGTCTCTCTGGAACTTTCAGTCTTCCACGCTTACTAAATTTCGGTGTGTGTTCGAGGATGGTGGTGCCATTGAGATGGTCGAATTCCTCGGAATGATCCGTTGATTCTATGCTCTTCAAATATTGAGGACCATCTGAGGGTGCGATCTCCAATGGGTATATCCTTTGTATAGGGCGAAGCAGCTCATGAGTCGACGTCTGCACTCTGACAAGACGAACTTCTCCGTCTCTCCCAGGAATCAGCTCTGAAATGCGTCCCAATGGCCAGTCAATGCGTTTTTTGTTATCAGATCCTACCAAAACAATGTCGCCAATTGAAATTTTAATTCTTGACTGTGTTTCTGTACTCGTTGTATAAGAGTGCCTAAATAATCTGATCTAAACCTCTCCCTTAGATCTTTAATTAAGTGCTGTTTATATTTTATTCTTTTTGTAAGGGATTTACTATCGACAGCATCAATATCTATTAGTTTATATTCTTGAATGTCTTGCAAGAACATCGACGGTGATATTGGTTTTATAGCTTCGCTCTCAGTAACGTAAGTAAGTGGTCTTGAATTTATGACGCTTTCACAATCAGCTAGGACAGTTAACATTTCTTCATAACTCAAGCTAGCCTTTCCTAACACTCTTAATAGATCTTTCAAAATTCTTATGAGGCGCTCCCACCATGCAGCAGTTGGCGGGTTGAACTTCCATTCGATAGAGTTTACAGCTCTTTGTCTTTTAACCTGTTTCCAATCCAATAGCCTTAGAGCATTGACTGCTCCTCCGAAATTTGTACCGTTATCACAATAAACAGTTGAGCATCTTCCTCTACGCGAAACAAACCTTCGAAACGCCATTAAGAAAGCTTCTGTCGTAGCGGCAGTGACAGGTTCAAAATGTACTGCTCGATATACGGCGCAAGTAAATATTAACACCCAGCTCTTTTTATTTTCTTTGAGAAAGAGTGGACCAGCCATATCAATCCCGGTAATCTGAAAAACAGCTGCATCTTTTACTCTGTCTTCGGGAAGTGGAGGGGCAATCGTTTCCATATTTCTTGACTTAAACCTCTTACAAGTAATACAACTTGCCAAGACTTGTTTCACAGTTCTTACCTGTAAAATCCAATATTTTTCTCTTAAAATATTCAAAAGTATCTGTACATCTGCATGACAATTTTTCTCGTGTGTAGACTATCAATCTTTTAATCACTTCATGGTTTGGAGGCAGTATAGCAGGTTTCAAAAATGCATCATTATCTTTCCTGTTGGTAATTTTGGTCTTTAATCGAAGGATGCCTTTCTCATCTTTAAAGAGCTTGCAGAGTTTTAAGTCGATCATCATTCTCAGATGAAAAACACTTTTTGAATCAAGCTTATTAGCTTTTCTTCAGCTTCCTGGAATTCTGAAGCAACTATTTCTCCGTATCTTTTTTCTTTGGTCTCATACAATTGTGTTTAAATCGGAGAATCCATGCTATAAGTCTAATAATGCTTTCATATCTGTAAAAAATGACGTAGTACCAATTATTATTTTGGGAGATTTCACTATTTGTTAATGTATATGAGGATTTCGACTTCTCCTTTTCAATATCATCTTCATCGTAAGAATTATTAATTACATCTGTTAGATGTTTGAACTCAAAAAGATCTTTCATCCATTTAGGACCTTGCCACCATTTTGACGATAGGAATTGTTTTGCTTTAGAACCACGCGAAGGCAAATCTGCCGGATTCTTTTCACCAGGCACATGTCTCCAGGATGTGGGATGACTTAGCTTTCGAATCTCGTTTACACGATTGCGTACAAATACCGACCAGTTATCGTCTCTCTGTATCAACGCCAACAAGGTAGTCGAATCACTCCAATAATATCTCTTGATATTCTCCCATTGTAGAGCTTTAATGACAGAATTCGTCAATCGTGTTCCAATAATAGCAGCTAAAAGTTCCATTCTTGGAATCGTGGTTCCTTTCAACGAAGAAACTCTAGATTTGGAAGTCAGAAAAAACACTTCTTTTTCAATCCTCAGAAATACCACAGCTGCATACGCATCTTGACTACCATCAACGAAAGTATGTATAGCACAATTACTGAGATTTTCTTTAGTTATTTTAATGTATCTAGGCACTTCTAGATCTTTTAAACATGTCAGCTCATGAAACCATATTAAAAACTCTTTTTGTAACTCGCATTTTATGTCTTCATCCCGGCTTATTCCTTTTTTCCACTTTTTCTGCAGCATTAATTTCGGGCAGAGCATCACTGGAGATATGAAACCAAATGGATCAAACATTTTGTGAACTGCAGATAATATGTTACGTTTAGTAACCTTTTCAGTGTCTACATCATTCATCCAACTCATGTCAATCTTTAACGAGTCCGAGTCTTTATTCCATAATAAACCCAAAACGTGTGTTTCTACTTTCTCCTTAGTTTCGCACTGACCAGAATACTCTCATTCTCGAAGTTCAAATCTTTCTTTGGACATAAGAGTTGTTGATCCTTGTATAAATCTTTTCAGTTCTTCTTTGTTATCAACACTGGTGACAACATTATCAACGTAAAAACTTCGAGCCAACTTTTCCCTGAATTTAAAGTCATTTTCCTCACTTCTTCTAATGTGGTAGTCAATCGCTGAGGCTAACAGGAAAGGGCTGCATGTTACACCAAAAACCACTCTGGTATGTAGAAAATACTTCAATTTATTTTGCTCTTTATTCTCCCACCATTCTCCCATCACCCATAAAAAAAGGAAGAAAATCCTTGTCTTCTTCACGGATGCTTATTTGACAGAAAGTTCTTCTAACGTCTCCTATCACCCCGAATTCTCCCTCTCGAAAACGTAACAGAAGGTCAGGCAACAATTCAATCAAATTTGGTCCACGTTCCAAACATTGTTTAAGCGACGGGTGGTTAGGGAGTCGTGCCGACGCATCAAAAACTGGTCGAATTGGAGTAGTAGCACTACTCGGTTTCAGCACAGGTCGATGAGGCAGATAATTTCCGCAACCATGTACTTCAGTTAGTGGAACTTCTTCTATGATACCCTCTTGGAGCCAACTTGCAAAAATTTCTTCGTATTTCAGATACAAATTCTCATTCTTAAGTCTCGAGGTAGTGTATTCCAGTCGTCTCTGAGCTAAGTGTAAATTATCAGGTAACGGAGATTTGTCATCAGCCCAAGGTAAACTAACTTCATACCGCCCATCACAATTAATTTTCACAGTCTCTAAAAAATGTTCTTTTGTTTGAAGGTCAATTTCTTGCTTGGACTTAATTGCAATAGGATCATCGATTCAAATCATGTCTAATCGCCATAAATTAGATATATCAAGCTCATTGACAAACAGGGACGTTACAGTCATCGCCAAATTTGAGTTTTCATTTGGGGATTCTTCTACTGGTACCTTTCCCATTAATGTCCATCCTAAATGGGTTTCAACTGCTACGAGACCAGATTTCAGCATTCTTCTTTTTCCAGTTAACATTTTCCCCATAATATCGGCTCCAATAAGTATATCAATCGATCCGCTGCTATCATTTACGTCAGATAGAATAATATTAGCTTCTTCCAGTTCTCTTACCCAAGATCCATTACAAACGGGTTGAACATCTTCACAAATTTTGTCTTGATCCAATGCATCAAAATTACAAGCGAATTTTTCATCTAAATCCCTTAACCATATTTTGTAGCAATCATGTGTAATCTGTTTGCTGGAAACACCTCCAAAAAGTGAATGTACTAGTTTTTCTTGTCGAAGAGAAGTATAATGGAACATTTTTTAAAATGTAAGATGTATGTGATGCGGAATCCAAAAGTAATCTTACGTTTTTCTTCTTATCTCCAGAAACCAGCACAGCCTTTAAAGTCTGTAGAAATACTCTGGTATTTCGTTTATTTAAATTAGACATGCTGACGTTATTTTCAACTGGCGCTTTTTCTTCATTTTTCTCAGTCTTTTTTGTATCCAGTTTATCACACATCAATATCACATGTTTTTTAGAACAAAAAAAAAAAAAACATCTTAAAGCAGCTCGGCAATTTTTAACTGCGTGTCCGATACCCAGACATGCAAAACAACAGCGTTTTTCTTTAACAATATTCTGCCTTTCCTGAAAACTCATTTTTTGAGCCAAAAAATATTCAGAACTCTTATGTTTGCCATCACAAAATATACACTTGAATACAGCTATAGTTGATGCTGTCGTCAACAAATTTGCAGCAGTTGGAATGTTGTTACAAAAGGCAGGATTTTTCTGCCATTGCTTCTTTTTGTAACCTTGTGTACACTTAGGTTCGTTTAAACCAAAACCCGACATCGCCAAGTTTATTCGCTCTTCACCTTCAACCTCTGCTTTTATGAATTGCATTAAATTGCTCAATCTCTCCTCGGCATCAGCAGAAGCAGAAGATGTAGGATGACGATTCCAAGCTTTCAAGAAATCTTCATTAAAGCAGGATATGAAACACTTAAAGCAAAAGCCTCGTAAGATATTCCGAGCAGTAGAAAAGAAAACGTGCATCAAATGTCGAACGCCAACTTTATTCAAAGTGATAAACAAAACACACAAAATTCCATAAGCTTAATAACAATGTTGCCATATTTGAAAACTAAATATTACAAATATCACAATAAAAAAAGGTAATATGACAAAATAGAGAGTTAATAGAACGGAACATCCTCCCACCTTGAGCTGTCGGAGGACAGCTCAATAAAATTGTCATAAAATTTAGTATTTCACATATTACAAATTCATTCTTTTAGGTAATTTAAAAATACGGCCACTTCTTGTCACAAGAGGGGCATTTTCTTGTTCTTGAGGAGGACAGCTTTTGTCCATGGGGAAAGACTTTTTTGGAATCTGGTCAATAGGAATTTCTCTAGGCATACCAGGCCAACTTTTAGATGATACTTCCAAAGGGAAAATTCTTTGAATAGGTCTTAATATCTCGGAATGATTTTCGGTTCGTAAGAGAACCAAGCGAACAATATTGTCAGGTCCTGGAAGTAGTTTGGTGACCAGTCCAAGAGGCCAATTAATACGTTTGGCATTATCGCTACCAATAAGTACGATGTCTCCTACCGACACTTTGTGTTGAATTGCTTTGAGGTCTCTTCGTTGAACCAGTAGGGCTAGATACTCGGACCTGAAACGTTTTCGGAGATCCCTCATAATTTTCTGTCGATAGCGTAGCCTTCTATTCAAGGATTTTTCGTCCACTTCATCACAATCAGGATTGTTCGCATCTCTGATATCCTGTAGAAACAGCGATGGCGAGAGTGGAATTAACTCATCATTTTCAGAGATGTAAGTGAGAGGACGTGAATTGACGATTGCTTCGATATCAATAAGACGGTGGTCAATTCTTCGAAAGATAGATGCGCTTGTCCCAAGACTCTCCTAAGTATTTGCTTTAAAACTCCTATCAAACTCTCCCACCATCCTCCCCACCAGGGTACAGCAGGAGGGATGAAATGCCATTCAATTTTTCTGGAAATGCTGTGTTTAACAATTTCATCCCAGTCTACAGCTTTTAGTGCAATTGAGGCCCCCACGAAGTTTCCTCCGTTATCACAGAATACCACAGAAGGTCTACTTCTTCTCGCAATGAATCTTCTGAATGCTTGGAAAAATGATTCTGTAGACATGGCTGTTAAAAGTTCAAGATGAATTGCCCTATAGACAGCACATGTAAATATACATATCCATGCCTTTTTTCCTCCTTTCAAAAATAAAGGCCCCGCCAGATCCATTCCTACACACTGAAAGACAGCAGAATCATTTAATCTTTCTGGTGGAAGAGGCGCTGCTACAGCATCCAAATGCTTCTCTTTCAGTCGTTTACAAATGACGCACTTCGAAAGCACTCGTCCAATGGTTTTTCTGGAATTCAATATCCAATATTGCTCTCTCAATATGTTTTGCAATATTTGAGTACCCGCATGAAGATTTTTTTTGTGAACAGTCATAATCAGTCTTTCAACAACAGGATGACGGGAAGGCAAAAGTGCAGGAATCTTGAAATTCTCGTTATCTTCCCTGTGAGTTAGTTTTGTTCTTACACGTATAACTCCTTGGTTATCTCTGAGAGTATTCAAGGATTTTAGTTTTTTATCTGCATCCTGAGTAAATGTTTCGCCTTGAATCAACTTTATAACTCATCCTTCTGCGTATTTGAATTCTTGACAAGATAGCTCTCCAATGTGACGAATAGCTGGTTGTTTTCAATTAAAAATGAATCTTTGTATCCACCCAACCATTCTGACAATTTTGTCGTAATCCGAGAAAAATCTGAAATACCACCCTAAATCATGATATATGCAAAGTTCATTACCTTGCTTTTCAGAGGTATCACACCAGACACAAACAGAATTTTGAGTCAAAAGACAGGTACCACCGGTTGAAGGAGTTTTCCTCTCCTGCAATGCCGATTCCAGATCAAGAGTCAATTCGCTCAATGGCCAATTTTCAGGAGATCTTCCGAGCCACTCCGGACCATCCCACCATCGAGAGGCTACAAGATGACCAAAAGAACAACCTCTGGATGGAAGGTCTGCAGGATTAATATCGCCAGGCACATGTCTCCAATTTTTCGACTTAGTGAGGGTCTTGATCTCTTTTATACGGTTATTTACAAATACTGACCAGATCTCATCCTTCTGGATCCACGCCAAAACCGTGGTGGAAACGATCCAAAAATAAAATTCCATGTCTTCCCTTTCCGAATAGTGTAGTCCCTCTACCACAGTAGCACACAATCTTGCTCCAATAAGAGCTGCTATCAACTCCAAACGAGGTATAGTGAGTACTTTAGGAGGAGCAACTCTAGACTTGGTGGCTAAAAGATTAACCTCCACTCTCTGAGCCACTTCCACTCTGATAAAAACGACTGCTACATATGCATTTTTGCTCGCATCGCAAAAAGTATGGATACTAATCCTCTGCTGTTCAGTAGACGAAACACAAAGCCAACGCGGTATGCTTACATTTTTCAATAAATGCAGATCATTGAACCAGTTTGAAAATTCTTTCTGACTTTCAGTTTCAATCTCTGAATCCCAAGAAATATTTTTCTTCCAAAGTCTCTGCAGTAGTAACTTGGGAAAAAGTAAAGCAGGACAAACAAATCCTATAGGGTCGAAAATTTTATGGGATATTGACACGATCTTGTTTCTAGTAATATCATTTAGTTCAAACTTATCTAGCCAATCTAAATTCTAATGTAATTGGTCTTGATCTCGCTTCCAAAATACACCCAATATTAAGGAAGTACCCTTTTCTCCCGTACTTTGCCAGTCTCTCAAATTAAACTTTCCTGTTTCCATAATATCTTTAGCTTTTTCTTTAAATCGTAATAGTTCCTTTTTTGTTTCGACACTTGTAACAACATTGTTCACATAGAAACTATCCTTCAATTTCTTTAACAATTCTAAATCATATCTGGAATCTTCACAATATCTGTGTAAATGAAAATCTATGACAGCACCGAGCAAGTACGGACTGCTTTTCACACCGAAAACCACTCGCTTATGACGAAAACTTTTCAATTTTTGATCATCGGTCCACCATAAGAATCGCAGATAATGCCTGTCCTCTTCTCTCACGCCAATCTGCAAAAATGCCTTTTCAATGTCCGCTGACACGCCATATTTTTTCTCTCGAAACCTCAGAATTAGAGATGGGATTAGTACAATTAAGTTTGGTCCACAATTTAAACATTGGTTTAATGATGGGTTGCACTTTTCCCTTGCTGATGCATCAGAGACTTGTCTTATTCTTGTGGTTCCATAATCTTTTTATAATTGGTCTGTGCGGGAGATAATGCACGCCTGATTCTTTATCTGTAGACGGTACTTCTTCAATAAAACCTAATTTCAGCCATTCTGACAACGTACTGTCATATGCATTGAAAAGCTTTTCGGAATGAAGCCTCTTTGTCATTTTTTCTAATCTCTTCAAAGCTAATTCTTTATAAGAGGGCAAAGGCAGATGCTCTTCTTTGCATGGTAGTGCGACCTCATAGCGACCATCTGTAGTTACTGCAATAGAATTTAAGAAGTTAATTTCGTTTCCAAATCTTCTTTCTTAGATTTTACCATAGCAGAATCTTTAATTCCAATAACATCAAGGTTCCATAGATCTGTGATAGAAGCCTCCTGTATAAATAATGAAGTCACAGTCATGGCCAGGTTCTCGGTTTCATCACTAGAAGTAACTTTACCCATTAATGTCCAACCTAAACGAGTTTCGATCGCAAGAAGTCCACAAGATAAATTTATTTGCCTTCCAGTGAACAATTTGGATGCAAGATCAGCTCCGATCAAAACCTCAATAGGCCCTGGTGGATCATCATTATCAGTTATATGAACATTAGGGCATCTAGCTTCTTCCATCCAGGGACCTCTTTTTATAGAATTGACATTTCCGCAAATTATGGGTTGCTCCAAAATCTCGAAATTTTCAATATAACTGCCTTCAAGACTTCCCAGTTCAACATTAAAACAGGAATGATTTTTCTGTGAAGTCCTAAGTCCACCGAAAAGGGAATAGATTATAACTTCCTGTCTGAATGATTCGCATCCCAATTCCGAGGCTGTTTCCTTCAGAATATATGACCTTTGGGAACAGCTCTTTTTTGGCGTAGTCCCCTAGCTGTTATCTTTAAAGTTTGTAAAAAACACTTTGGGTTCCTTGGCAAAAGTAGACAACGCAGAAGGATTTTGCTCAGGTTTTATCTCATCAAAACTAAGGTTTTTAGTTTCTCCTTTCTTCTCGGATAGCATCGGACACATAAGCGGCACATGGTGCTTGCTACATATTATACATTTAAGCTTAATTCGACACCTTTTTGCGTTATTTCCGACCTTTAAACTTGAGAAACAAGCCTGCTTAGCTCTTAATGTCTTCAGTTTATCATCGAGTGGCATTTTTTGAGCAATAAAACCATCAGAACTAGAATGTGCTTTTGAACAAAAAAGGCAGAATAACCTTGTGTCATTGTGAACCAAGAGTTCCGAAGCAGTAGCCACATCTTCATTTTTTGATAATCTATTGGTTCGAACCCTTAAGTCCTTTTTGGCAAGTCCAAAGCCATCCATTGCCATTGAAATTCTCTGTTCGGCTTCGACTTCAGTTTTAATGAATTTCACAAGTTTTTCTAAGCGACCAGTAGGAGTTGGATCCGCATCAACATTTCTTCTGTAAGTGCGCAAAATATCTTCGGATAAACTGCTCTCAACAAGTGGATAGAATAATGGAGCACATTTTTCCGCTGTTATACCGAGTGATTCAAGCGCTCGCATAGCTGATTCCAATTTATCGTATACATCATGAATTGGCAAAGGTTTTGCAACGTTCTTGATAACCAATTTCAAAAGTTCTCTTATATAGACTTCCACCAACATATCCTCTTGACCGAAAGGTTCTTTCAAACTCTGAATCACTTTTGGATAATTTTGTGCCGTACCCATAGGTGGGAAACTTTTCACTACTTCCTTTGCCTTCGAGCCGTCTTGAGTCGATTGAATCAGATACTGAAATTTGTCTTCTGGTGCCAAGCTAGCATCTTCGTGCATTTTTGAAAATTGGCTCCAGAATCCAAGCCATTCCATTAATTCCCCGTTATACTTCTTCAGTTCAATTTTAGGTAATTTGTATCTTGGGGTTTCATTGACAGCATTCGACACTTTATCAGCTTTACCGCGATTATTCTCTTTAATAGACAATTTCAACTTTAAGAATCTTTCCTCATATTCATCGCGTACTGAAATTTCTTTTTCCAACTCTGCTTCATCACTATCTTCCAACATTATATAGAACATACTTTTATTTAATTCTTTTAATTTCTCAATTTTAGACTGAATAATTAGAAATTTAGCATTTACCTCTGAATCACCATATCCTTTTTCACTTATTAAAGATTCCAACAGATTGCATTGTTTTGTAAACGCAGATCTAACGACAGTTCGCTCAGCCTTTTCAACTTTCGTTTTATCCATAATTAAAAGTCCTGTCGCGGACGCCAAATGTTGCGTGCTCACGCCTTATATTAAATATGAAACACTTAAAGCAAAAGCCTCGTAAGATATTCCGAGCAGTAGAAAAGAAAATATGCATCAAATGTCGAACGCCAACTTTATTCAAAATGATAAACAAAACACACAAAATTCCATAAGCTTAATAACATTGTTGCCATATTTGAAAACTAAATATTACAAATATCACAATAAAAAAAGATAATATGTCAAAATAGAGAGTTAATAGAACGGAACACTAAAGCTCTCATATGTGATTCCAGTTTATCATATAAAGATGTCATAGAAGACTTCTCATTTTTATGCACAGAAATTACTAATTTCAGAAGTTCCCTGACATACACTTCTACTAATAAATCATCGCTACCGAAACGAGCTTTCAAGCTTTCCACTGCTTTGGAATAATTGGCACTCGTTGGCGGAAAACTTTCCACAATCTCCCGAGCACGAGATCCAGAAACAGTGGCTTGAATTAAATATTGAAACTTGTTTTCTGGAGCCTTGTCGCCATCTTCATGAATGTGCTCGAACTGACTCCAAAATGGCAACCAGTCTTTAATATTTCCAGAAAATTTTTGGAACTCTAATTTTGGTAGATGAAATTTTTTCTTAGCGTTATTTTCAGATAGCTGTGAACTTTCACTTACTTCTACGTTAGACTGAGGCTGGATTCTCGCTAATTCCAGTTCATACTGTCTCTGTTTTTCTTTTTCTTCCAGTTCATACTGCCTCTGTTTTTCTTTTTCTTCCACTCTCTGTTTCCGATCTCCAACAGCCATGATTAAAACAGACGTGACGAAGTCCGAATCCCTTTTATACTCGTCGCTGTTAAGAATTAAATTCTTTAAGTCTGAAATGGTTGCTTTTTTCTGGTATTACTTCACCAATTTCTTCTGCAACTAGTAACAGATCTTCTTTCTTAAATCCTTTAACAGTAGCAAACATTATGATTAAAAAATGATCCTGCTGCGGACGCCATAAAATGTTAAAACTCAAAACTTTCAATGCAAAATATAAACAACTCGAAGCGTAAAAAACTGAACAACTTTACTTTAACAGAAAGGATCATAAACTGAAAAACATTATTTCCTTTTTTTTTCCAAAAAAAAAAATGATATATATACATCCGGTCACATTACTCACTCAACTTCCGACATGACTCATGCTTAATAGCACGTGCGTAGTAAAAATAAAATAACGAACATTTCAGTACATCGTTTTTAACACAGCATGTCACTATTGTCTTTCCTCATTTAGTATAAGAATAAGTCGAGATAGCTAGGGTACACCCTAGCTATCTCGATTGTCTAATAGCTAGTGAAATTTCTGCTGTTTATTTTCTGTAGAAGTAGTCGTATGCAGGCAGACGTTGATGTGGTATAACAGTTCTTACTCTGAGCATTCTATACGTCTTGTTTTTGATACCTAGTCGCAACTCTTTAGTGTTGTGTAGTAGCGTTTTGAACCTAACCTCGAAGTTGGGTAAAAGAAATGACATAAGCAAGCTCTACAACGACATTAAACTATCTGGAAAGTTCCGATTACTCCATGTATCACTATCTACTTAAATTTTAGCGGTGCAGGAACTTACTTTCTGGATGATCGCGGATCAGATTCATTACGGTGACTTTAAGTTAGGGTACAACCTGTCTCATTTCTAATTTAAGAATGAGTTCCAATAGAAACTAATTGTTGAGGGGGATAGTATTAACATTGAACCTCGAGATCTTCAATAAGTCGAGCGTTGCCAACAGAACAAAATAACCGATAGCAACAGAATATACCTTCATATATGCAGTAAGCCTTTCGTTTCAAAATCTCACTTTGCTGAAAGTTCCCCAATGGAACACATGTGTAAGTCATTGTGACCACCGAGAGAGATCAATGAATTAACCTATCTTCCACTGCCTCTGTCGCTTTAAACAATATTGGACTGGTCGTATCTGGCATCTTCTATATTGTCCCTTTCAAAATGATCTGACAACCTGGATCACTTCCATTTGAATCTGTATTCGTTTTTTATCAGTATAGAAAAGGTCTTATTGAGAAGAATCTTCACGCTGTAGAAGTGGAGATTCTCGTCATTGTTACAAAAGGATTGGCCATGGACCGATACATGGTAATGTTACTCCTTTGTACTGCAAGTGCTAACTAACGGCTTTCAGTAAGTTTTGTAGTCGGCCTGAAACATGTCTTCTAGACAGATATTTCGGATTAAAACTGATCTCATTGCCGTTTGACCATACTGCGTGATGCATTGCGATTTCTAGTAGCACCAGCTTCTTCCATTCTACCACCAATCAACTTCGAACGACTTCTAGTCGTTACACTCTTGGATATTGTCAACAAAAATGCCAATTACAATTGACAGCACAAAACTTACAGTTGAAGATTAGCTGTGCACAAAACGTACATGCGAAATAAGGAAGAAAGAAGGCGTGATGAATGTTTATACAGAGCAGCTGAACTCTGGTCCTGCATCTCCGAAACCTGATAATTAGGTATAAATAAAATCTTTAATCCAGGATATTGTTGCCACCTTTCTTTTCTTTTTATCTATGAGGGAATTATTATTTAGTGACATGGTATTGCTCATTCACTCCTCTTTTGCTTCACATTCATACTTAAAAAGGGATAGTGAAAGAAATATCAGTTCCTTGCTTTTGTCTGTTTCCTTATGGCTTTTGCTGGCACGCTTTCATCTCTTAGCTGGTCAGTTTTTGCAAGGACTCTGGTAGGTCAATGATAGCGACTTTTCCTTTTCAGCTTTGATAAGGTCATGTAGGGTCAACATTTTTTTTGGGGGGGGAGGTGTTGTGTTATATTTGCTGATAGTAGCTATTGCTGTGTTAGTATGATTATCTATTGCAAAGAAGTTTTCTGTAAGTTTTTTTATTGCTAGTATTTTTAGCTCTCAGAATTTGCTTGTTTTGGACGAATCACGGAACTCATTAGCTATTTCGCTTGCAATTCTATTCTGGGTTGTTTCTAATTTGTTTATACATATTTTTGTGGAAACACCCCAAATAGGCGAAGCGTAGTTCCTTATTGGCCTAATTATGGTTTTATGTTTAACATTGCAGGCTTTGACTTTTAGACTGTGAATGTGTTCTCCCAGACAGGCGTTTAGATCGTCCGGGGTGTTATTGGATTCATCTGGGCTTATGATAGCAGTATCTTTGGCGAATAGACATATTATGGTCTAGTAGTTCTCGGGATTTTGAATATCATTTTAGAAGATATTGAAAAATATTGCTCCAATCTTGGATTCCTGCACTACTCTTTCTGAAGAGAGATTTCTCCCTATTCCAACTGTAAAGTGCCTTCCTCGTAGATACGTAGCCATGAGCCTAATTATGCAATCAGGTATTCGCATTTCGATTAGTTTGTTTAACAGACCGTCTGTCCAGATCCTGTAGTAAAGAAGTTGTAAAACTTTTCTCCCTTTCTAAGAGACACATTTTTGAACATTATTTCATCTGACCAGCTGTGGGACGATTCTTTCCTTTGTTGTTCTCCCCCTTTGATGTTACCCACTGGACTTGAATAGATTCCAGATAATGGGCAAAACATACTTTTTTACGGCCCTCTGAAGATAGGAATCGTGTCGAAACCTCAGATGTAAATATTTCCCTATGGAACCATCTGGACTTAAATAGAGTCCGGATAATTAACCACACATGCGTTTTACGGTCCTCTGAAGAAAGAAATTGCGCTAAAACCTCCATATGTGAATACTTCCCTATTGTGGAGGGTCTGCTAAGAGAAAGGATAATTAGCAAATATTACCATGGTCAACTGCTGACCGCTGGGAATATTTCTGAAAAATTATTGGATGATCGGCATCTGCAGCTCACCAATGCGAAAACGAGAGGCAGAGTTTGACGGAGGTTAAAATGGGATCTGCCGAGAGAAGAGCTGGACAGCTGAAGAGATACCACGTGATCTCGAGGTCTATGGGAGAATTTACTTTTGAGAGAAATCTTGAATTTTGTATTAAAGATCTACCGGTTGTATCCGTAGATTTCTTGAGCTACTACTGCAGTAGCCGGATATGCTAATAGCCTGTTGTTTTCCTTGTATTAGTCGTGGAACTGTTAATCCAGATGTAAATATTTCCTAGCATATTAAGCTGAGAAAGAGTTGTTTTTTATTCTATATAAGCTGTAAATAAAACATTTGTGTTTAAACGCTATCCGCTTCTTTAACCGAACAGGATCAAGTCATTACACTGTCAAACGCCTTAGAGATATCTAAAAACACTGCTCCAGTGTCCCAGCTTTCACCTATTCCCTCTCTGATTGTTTCGATTTACAGCAGTTGAGAGAGATTTTTGAGAGATTTTTCCTTAATCGGAATTGGTAAGGAATCAGATGGTCCTCTGTGATTAAGGTGATTCTCTTAAATATTAAAGCTTCTGCTACTTTGCTGAAAGAAGATAATAGCCTTATAGGTCTATAACTGTTTGAGTTTTGTTGGCTTTTCCCCGTTTTCAGTATGGGGAATATTGCTGCTGTTTCCCATTTACTAGAGAAATATTGCAGTTCTAAGATTGAATTAACTATTTCGGTGAGTCTGACGATTGATTTTATCGGTAGTCTTTTTATCATTTATTCGTTAAAGCTTTTTATCATTTATTAGTCCTTCTAATCCGGGGCTTTTACCTTTTTTTTATAGTTTAAATCCGTGTGCTTTCGTGGTGGGCCAGAGAGTCTGATAGGACCTTACTTTCTTTAAGTTTATTATTTCTGATGATTTGAATTCTTCAGTTGCTTCTAATGGTTTTTTATGAAGAAGAAAAAGTCGAGCCTTCTTTTGACTATATTTTCAGTGGATAAGAAAAGTCACTTTCTTTAAATTGCCCTTCAAGGACGACGGCTATTGCTTCTGCTTCTTCATGTTGTTGTTGTATGCCCCCATTGGACAGCAGTGCTAGACCAAGTCCATGACTGGATGGGGAAAGATTGCAGCTTCTGTTAGTCACAAGGACCAGAGCACCTAGAAATAGGTAAAGGACCGACTAAAATCTATCACACACACCCCTCAGGGGCTCACCTACCATACGTGAGTACGGGTGTCCCAATCCCGAGGTTCCCAGGGATCTTTCCTCCCTTTATGTTTATCCTCCTCTACGCCTTCTGCTGTCTGCTTGATCCTTCTTTTCCCTCGACGGCAAGCGAGGGAGCTCTCCATGAGAAGCTGTCGCCACTCTGCTGCTTCTTGCTTCTTATGGACAGCCAAAGTCCCCACGCGTTGGCCGTGCGTGGCAACCCATTTGAGAGACGGGTGGTGCACTGTGGTCCCCGGTGTATCAATCGGCTGGTACCTAGTCACCTGAGTGACTAGACTGCTAGGGATCAAGCGAAGGGGTTACTCCTTGGGCTTGGCGTTAAGGGTGGTCACTGTCCCCGGGGGTAACTCCGAGCGTATAGGTACCGATTAGCACTAGGGTGTATGCTGAGGCTGGAACAGACCAGAGCCGGTAATTGCCTTCCCTTGTTGGGCTCCGTGGTGGGCGGTGCCGTCGGACCCGAATCACATTTTATATCGTATGGGCGCTTCGAAAAAGGGTCCCTTTAGTGGGCATCACAACGTTCCTATATCTTTCAACTTAATGAACCATTTTGATCCTTTCTATATTGTAAAACGAGTTTCTGACAATAATGAAACATTTGAAACTGTCTCTCCCTTCCTTGTGCAGAAGGCTGTATCAGCTACAGTTGGTGATGTTAAATCCATTCGTAAAATGCGTTCTGGTGACTTGCTTGTTGAGGTAAATTCTCGCAAGCAAGCCCAGCAGATTTCAAAATTAAAAGCTTTAGGAAATATATTAATTACTGTAAGTCCTCATCAGTCATTGAATACCTCTAAAGGTGTCATTACCTGCGGGGAACTCTTAAATGTCCCTATAGAAGTAATAAAATCAGAAATGAAGCCTCAAGGAGTTATAGATGTCCGCCGCATAACTGTCCGGCGTAATGGACAACTCCTTGAAACAAAACATCATATCCTAACGTTTCAGACACCCAATCTACCAGAATTTGTTTATGCTGGTTACATACGACGCCCAGTGAGGCAGTATATTCCAAACCCACTCAGATGCTTTCAGTGCCAGAGCTTTGGCCATTCTAAAGTAAATTGCCGAGGTACACTAACATCTGCCCGCTGTGCAGAAAAAGGGCATGATAGTCAAGAATGTTCCGCACTAGAAAAGTGTGTGAACTGTAAAGGCGATCACCCTTACTTTTCTAGATCTTGCCCAAGCTGGCAGCTTTAAAAACAAATAGTTACTATCAAAATTAAAGAAGATCTCTCCTATCCAGAAGCCAGGCGTAGAGTACAATCACAAACTCCTATTCCTGGTAAAAGCTACGCTTCTGTTATTCAGAACATCTTTTGCGCCAACTGTACCTGTAATAAGTGTGTTAAATTTCATGCCAATTCAAAGCCACTTGAAAATATTGTGAATTCTAATTCTGACCATTCCAACAATAGTACCATTGACAGATCTCAAAAAACAACAAAAAAGAAACCGAAGAAAAAATTGCAAAACTCGTTGACATTGAAGCTAGCGAAACGTGGTATTCCGCAACAGGAATTGCCTTTAAAATTAAAAAAATCAGCATCTAAAAATTCCGTCGCTTTCGGACTTGCGACGAAGGGTATAGTTCACAAGGACTTGTCGTCCATATTTGGTGGCTTGCCCAAAAGTCCCGACCACCTTTCCCTCCATCCCTCCGATGAGGATGAAGACTTGCATATGAGTTGTGAAATTCCTCCAGCTCCACCACATGTTCCTACTAACTCTTCAACAGCACATTTATCTTAATGGCCACTTTTCTCTCTTGGAATTGTCGTGGCCTTCGGTCCAAATTGCAAGACATTAAGTCCATTATCAACAAATATCATCCTGTTTGTCTCTGTCTTCAGGAAACTTTTTTGAAGCCTGATAATTATATTAAATTGCGCGTTTATAATTGCGTTCGTAAAGACAGGAACACTGAAGCAAATCATTCCGGTGGTGTCTGTATCTTGACTTCTAATTCATATCCTAGCACACCTCTGTCTCTACAGACTCCTCTTCAGGCTGTGGCTGTTCAAGTTCACACTCGAACCTTGGTCACAGTCTGTTGTATCTATCTACCACACCATGACAGTGTTTCTCAACAGGATCTAGATAGTCTGGTTGATCAGCTCCCTTCGCCTTTTCTAATAATCGGTGACTTCAATGGACACAGTACTTTATGGGGTTCTGACAGTACAAATGTTCGTAGGCGACAGATAGAACAATTTATTTCTAATAACTGTCTCTGTCTGCTAAATAATTATGAAAAAACGCATTTTCATGAACCCACATGTACCTTCCATAGTGTCGATCTGACCCTTTGTTCTCCTCAATTGTTACCTCTGTTGAATTTGACAGTTGGTGAAGATTTGTACCACAGCGATCACTTTCCCCTAATAGTCTCTCATGCTGACAGTGGTGGTGTGACTTCTTGTCCTATCCGATTTTTGTTCCAGCGAGCAGATTGGAATTTATTCTCGCAATTCGCCAATATCACTGACAACATGTTCAACACTACAGGCGTAACTGAAGCAGTACAATATGTCATTGACACAATTCTAAATGCCGCTAATAATTCCATTCCAAAAAGTTCTCCACGCTCACGAAAATTTCGTAGGCCGTGGTGGAATGAGTCATGTCGCGACAGTCGACGGAGGGAAAAGAAAATGTGGAATATTTTTAGAAGATATCCAACGACCGAAAATCTTGTTGCGTTTAAGCGTGCCAAGGCCATTGCTCGTCGCATTCGTCGTTGTAGCCAGAGGGAGTCATGGATTAATTTTGTTTCTTCTATTACTTCATCAACATCCTCTAAGCAATTGTGGGACAAAGTCAAGTTTGCTAATGGAATCTATCGAGAGTTTCAAATTCCTATTATAAATAGAGGAAATACTAAACATACTGCTTCATTAGACATAGTCAATATTCTTGGACAAACATTTGAAGAAGTTTCCGCTTCAAATTCTTATAGGCCTACATTTATGGCAATTAAACGTCGCGCGGAACAAATGCATTTGAAATTTAATACCAATAGAAACTTTTCTTATAATTGCGAGTTTAGTATGTTTGAGTTAAAATCAGTTTTGTCTTGAACACATGATACCAGTCCCGGACCAGATGGAATCACTTACAACATGCTTCGCCATTTGAGCACTACTTCCCTTTCTAATCTGTTGAAATTATTTAACAGAATCTGGATTGAGCAAAAGTACCCTTTCCAATGGTATGAAGCGATTGTAATTCCTATCCTAAAACCAAATAAAGATTCATCAAACCCTCTGAATTACAGGCCCATAGCCTTGACTAGCTGCTTGTGCAAAACCTTAGAGCGTATGGTCAACGGCCGTCTCGTATATGAACTAGAGAAACAAGGTCTCATTCCCCTATTGCAAAGCGGTTTCCGTAAAGGACGATCAACATTTGATAATATGATCCTCATAGAAACCCATATTCGTAATGCTTTTGTTCGGAGGAATCATCTTGTGTCCGTTTTCTTCGACGTCGAAAAGGCATACGATCGAGCATGGCGCTATCGCATACTATCTACGCTTTTTAACCTTGGTTTTAGAGGAAACATGTCCATATATTTAAAGAACTTTTTATCTAGCAGAATTTTTCGAGTTCGCATGGGAACATTTTATTCTAATTATTTTAACCAGTCTGAGGGCGTTCCACAAGGAAGCGTCCTCAGTGTTACCCTTTTTATCATTCATTTTAGTCAAATTCTTAATCATTTATCATCTCCTGTTCATGGAAGTCTCTATGTTGACGATTTGCAAATCTCCTGCGAAGGAAGTAACATGTCTTTAATAGAAAGACAGTTGCAAAATGCTATTAATAAGCTGGTAGTTTGGTGTGATGATAATGGATATACCATTTCTCCTGAAAAGAGTAGGTGTGTCCACTTTTGTAGGAAACGGGGCATTCATTTAGATCCAAATGTACATGTTCGTAATATCCCTATTCCAGTAGTGCCTGAAATACGTTTCTTAGGAGTCATCTTTGACCAGAAACTCACCTTTCTCCCTCATACTTTATATTTGCGGAAGAAATGTGAAAAAGCGTTAAATATCATAAAAGTTCTCTCCAAAACATCTTGGGGAGCATATAGAACATCTCTCCTCCGTATTTACGAAGCAGTCATTCTCTCTCGGTTAGATTATGGATGTATGGTGTATGGTTCCGCCCGCTCATCTGTTTTGCGACGATTGGACACCATCCACCATTCTGCCTTGCGAATATGTTCTGGAGCCTTTCGTACTTCACCCACAGAAAGTCTTTATAATATAAATCACCAGCTACCGCTGCATCTAAGGCGTGAAAAAGTGTCATCTTTATATTTTTTAAGAGCGCTTTCTGTTCCGAACCATCCCATAAGCCAAATGAAACTTGCAGTTAGTCTTCGTCGACTATATGCTACTCGCACTTCTCACATTACCCCTTTTACTGAAAGAGTCAAGGTACTTTTGAACGAGACTGAACTTGCTATGTTTTCTATTAATTCGATTGATTTGTCGTCCTTTCCTCCCTGGGATACACCACAAATTTCATTTTTGAACCCCTTTGTTGGATTTGATAAATCCACAACAGCGCCAGTAGTTTTCAAACAGTTATTTCTGTATCATCGTCAGGAATATTCAGCTTTCAGACCAATATATACTGATGGCTCGAAGTCGGATGGATATGTTGGTTGTGGTATTATACTTCCATCTCAGACGTTGAGCTATCGTCTGCACAATTATTGCTCTATATTTACTGCTGAGTTGTTGGCAATTCTTTATGCGCTTAAGGAGATTTCATCTACCAGTCAACGCAGTTTCATTATATACACTGATAGCATGAGTGCTTTGGAAGCACTAAGCCACTATAACAATCGACTGCATCCATCTGCTTTAGAAATTCTCATTACTTTGCGTTTTCTCAAGAGTAATGGATTTAAAATAATGCTAAGCTTTGTTCCGAGTCATGTGGGAATTTATGGTAATGAAGCGGCTGATTATGCAGCAAAATCTGCTTCTTCTCTTTTATCACATGAATTGGCATATGCCGATGCAAAAAATGCGCTAATTAATCACATTTTTTCTACTTGGCAGTCAAATTGGGATCTCCAGGCATCTAATATATTGCATTCGATCAAACCTTTCATTGGATTATGGCCTGCTCTTCCTGTACGAGAGATTGATGTCAAACTCACTCGCCTCCGTATAGGACATACACGTTTCACCCATAAGCACTTAATTTTTGGTGAAAGGGCTCCCGTATGTCCCACCTGTAAAAGTAATTTTACTGTTAAACATATTCTTATCGAATGTCCTTCTTTTGATTCCCATCGTCAGAAATTTTTTAATTGCTCATCTTTTACCATGCGTGACATGATGGATGAGATACACCATCCAAGTCTTTTTAATTATTTAAAAGCTATTGGGTTTTTTTCCATACATTTGATTACTCCATTTCTTTTTGTGTATTTTTTCTTGTATTTTAAATAACCACTTTCTACTTTTACCATGTTTTTAGGGAACGATTTTTGAAACTGTTTGAACTTTTAGCAGTGATTTTAACTTTCAACCATATGCATGGCACAGTTTGGCCAAATGTGGCTCTTGCGCCAAAAAATCCCTACCTACCTACCTATCACACACAAATTCGTTTGCACAGCTCCTTTTTTTACAGGGAAGCACATTCACACATCTTACAGACAGCACACAGAAGAACAACCATGCCCTAACCGGGACTCCCAGAACACGAGGAAGACGTTCTACCTCTATGCCAGAAAGCCGGTATGACCAGTATAGATTATTGTATTATTTGCTTGTGGGGGGAGGAATTCCATTGTAGCTTTTGATATATGATCTAACTTGTTACCAAATGGATATGTCAGCTTGATTTAAATTTTCAATTATTTTTTGTCTCTCTTTTGATATGCTGTTGTATGTAGTTTTCTCAGGTGATTTTTAGTTCTATTATATAGATTTTTGTGGAATGAGTTTCTGCATTTTTGATATATTTTCCTCAGCATATTTCTGATTTGGGTTTGATATTTTATTTCTATTGAGAAATCCTC
The DNA here is from genome assembly GCA_026289955.1 of Argiope argentata. Lineage (NCBI taxonomy): Eukaryota > Metazoa > Arthropoda > Arachnida > Araneae > Araneidae > Argiope > Argiope argentata. Next base: position 145,936 of record JAOUZG010008098.1, on the reverse strand, counting down.
GGTAATGACAGACTTCTAAGTTCTTTACATTCAATCTTTTGCCGCAACCTTTTCCGAAGTGAGAGGGAGCTGAAATGGAACGTAGCAGAGTTCTTTTGTCTTGTCCACGAGGCAGTTAAAGAACGTCAGGAAGCATTTCTATTGGTTGTTATTGGGATTGGGGTGTCTATATGTATTCAGTTTTGATAAATATTTAGAGAAGTACTAAAAGAATTTTTATGTGTTTGTAAATTTAATCAAGAAATCGAATTGGGAAAATTTAGATTAAAGTTTTATTAAAAGATAACATTAATTATTATTATTATTATTTTTTTTTTTTGAAATTCTATCAGCGTATTTAAGTTTTTCAGCTTGATGTGGAGAATGGTGTATTCCTTCATTAGCTTTTTTCAATTCATTTATTGCATCAATAAATCATCCATTTCATTTGAATAATTTTCGATATTATTAACTATCTTAAAATCTGATCGACTATTGTCCGGTGGCGCCAATTCTTGTTGTTTTGATTCCTTGATAAGTCCGGCGAAGATTACGTTTTCTCCGATTCACTTTTGGTTTTGAGAGAAGAAATTATTTCTGTTTTGAGCTTGGTTTGTTATTTTAGGAAAGACCTCGCATCTATGGTATGAAGCTATATGCCCTCTTTTACCACTATTGATGCATTTGGATAAATCTACTCCCTTTTTTTTTAAATTTCGCAAGTGTGCGTTTTCAGGCTATCATTGCATTTTAAGCATTTAGGCTTGATGTTACAGTTTTTTGCCGCATGATGGAATAAATTACAATGGTGACATTGAGATATTGATTTTTGCCCTAATATGGTTTGATAGTAATACCTAGGTGGTTAAATTTATAGATGTCATCAGAGTGTATTATCTTCTTAAGTTCTACCATAGTGGTCTTTTAGTTCTGTTTTGTGTGTTGAACAATTAGTGACCTTTTCCAGGATTGTCTTTAATTTCAGAGAGGTTGCATGGAGCAGATCTTTAATAACTGCTTTTAGAGTTCGTTTATTTTTCGGGTGGATGATGCAACAATTATATCCCCGTTGATTGTAAAAATCTGTATGCCCTTATGTTGTTCTATACTGCTGGGGAAAATCTTGATGAAACCTCAATGAAGTTTATTAGAAGTGTTACCGCTCATTTTACTAATGTGTTCTGAGATTTCGTTAAAGCTATGAGCATATTTAAGAATTACTAAGGGGGCTTCTTGTTGAAAATATAACTTTTTGATCATGCAGATTTATATATAGATTAACGGCTAATCGTATCTGATGTTATTGTAACAAGTACTTGTATCTTATTTATCATGACGTCAGAGGCGTCATGATACCTAAATATGCAAAATGTATGGTACGAAACGGCATTTTAGAACTCTGATAGCTCTTGCAAAGAGAAAAAATTCATTGTATTACTGAGGATCAGAATTGACAGAGCCTAACTCATAAGTCTATTGAAGTTGAAAACTTCCAAAATTTAAGCAGGGAGGAAATTAAATCTGCAAATGTATAAGAGAAATTTCATTTCTTAAAAGATTTTCGAATACCTATTGAATTTATTGCATTTATTATTCGTGAAAAAATAACCAATGTTTTTTTTAAAAAATCAGTTTAACAATCTCTATTTAAAACATACTTTATTGGCTAAGCAAAACAACAACTAATCAAGCAAAATATTACATCAGTTTTGAGTTGGTGAAGGTTATTAAAGGTGAGTTTGAAAGTTGAATAACGAAAAAAACGTCCATTTTGGTAACGGAAATTTTTTTTAAAAAAATTGAAAGTGGTTGGTTTTGTCAAACAAAGCGGAATTGGATATCGCCGTTTCTGTAACAGACGATAATTGAACAATTTAATTTTGGTGGGTACTGCTGCCTTTAGGTAAGCGTCTGGATTTGTTTTTATTTGTGCGTCAGTTGCTGAGATTTTTTTTTCGTCATTGCTCACTCATCTTTTTGTGTTAAGAACTTGAATAATGAAGCTGAAATGAAAGATTCAATGATTTCTAGCATGGATACAATAGTAAACAATATGTTTTATAAAAATAGCAAGAAAACTAATGAGCTGGTGATTCGTCTAGCATCGAAACAATTTAATGAAATAAATGTTGTGTTCACAAATGCAGATAAACAGAAACCACTACCGAAGTTGAACCCTTTCACCGCCCAAGAATTTGTGATGGAAAATGTCAACAGACATGAATACATAGATAATATGAAGTATAAAAGGCAGGGTAAAATAATTTTCTAAACTAAGGACCCTCTATGTGCGGTAAAACTATTGTCACTGGAAAAATTCGTGGAGTCAAAAATTACCGCAAACATCATTTGGGAGAATGTATGCTCTCGATTTTTAGTTCAAGATATCCCTACAGATACACCATTAGGACAACTTGCGGAAAGTATTGAAAAAAAAAATAACATGATTGTTGTAGAAATGAGAAAGTTTCTGAAACAGAACTCGACTCGTGTGACCTCACCTGTGCTGGTTACAATCCTAGGGACAGCTATTCCAAAAGATGTTAAAATTGGCTTTATCAACCAAAATATAGAACATTTTGTCGACAGACCGCGTCAGAGCTCTAAATGCTTTTCTTTTTTTCACCCATCCCGAGTCTGTGACAAACTCAACGCGTGTGCTAATTGCGGCGAAATTCACGATGGCTTATGCCAAAATGTAACCTGATGCATCAATTGCAAGGGAAACCACAACGCAAAGTCCAACAGTTGTCCTATCTATGCAAATGAAAAAAAGAAATTAGAATTAAAATGTCATAACCATATAACCACAGGAGAAGCACGTAGAATCTTTTTACAAACGAGACAAAATTATGCAGAAGAAACTAAATCGACCCCAGCAGTATCTGAGGTTCAGGACTCCATTAACGCAAAGTTTGAATCGCTCATGAAATCGATAGACGAGAAATTTGAAAAGCAAGTAACTTTGATAACAAATATGTTGACGAAATCAATAGACACTATAATTGAAAACATCTACAAAATCTTCGCGCAGGGAGGAGAATTATCCTCTTCCCCTGCTCGTAAAAAGAGTCTTGTTTCTATCCTTAATCAAAATGTATCTAACAATCCCTGGGATGCCAGAGTTTCTTATGATGAAGAAGAATTGCCTGACGGTTAATTGGTTGTTTTTGTTGGTTTGCTCGGCTGTTTGCTTAGTCGTTAGTTCCGACTTTTTGTTTTAGTGTTTCACATCTTTTTTGACTTGTTGTTAGCTTTGTCATTTCTTGTATTGTTGTATCGCATCTTTTTTGAATTGTTGTTTACATTGTCACTTTTTATATTGATGTCAAGTAACGCCTTCTTATTTGCCTTTTTGACTTTCTTTTTACTGCAGCTTCATTAGCTAATCCGAAGTATTGTGTATTTTCCAAAGTTTGGAAAGGGGTCGTTTTTCTTGTGCCCTCTTTGTTTGGTAATTTCTTTTTTCGTTAGAAAATCAGGATTTTCTTTCCATTGATATATATATATATAT
>JAOUZG010008098.1:114591-125001 GCA_026289955.1 Argiope argentata | reverse complement strand
AGGGAGAGTGTAAACTAATAGTAATAATTAAAAAAATGGCAGAATAGAATTTTGTTGGCTGCAATAGTGACCTGCAGTCTTGATAAAACAGTATTGAGTGTGATATTGCTATGTTAATATCAGAAATCTTATCTAAGTTTTATTAGAGTATAATATTTGAGTTTAAGTTCATCATATTCTTCGAATGAACTAATGATGAATCGAACATACCTCAATAACTATGCTTTAATACCATCTTAAAATCGAAGATCTCCGATCTTTTTGAATGAACAAACGTGAGATGTAAAAATGAATTGAATCTTTTTGAAAAGATATTTGATGTGATATTCACTTTATCAAAAAGACCAACAGTTGTAGAAAGCACGAGATCTAGAACAGATTGCAAATAGCAGTGAGCTATGACCTCATTGTACCTTTGCGAAAACAGAGGCAATTTTGTTTCGTGTTAGCTATATTAACGTCCTACGGCAAAACTAGGGCCATTTTGGGACGGACCTCGTAATTTTGAATCGAAGGTAGATGACTTGGAAAAAACAGAGGCAACAGCAAGTATTGGTTAGATATGTTAAATAGACTGTTTCATCGGGATTATCAGTCAACAATACTGCAAAAGTTGACTTGTCTGTTGTAACATATGACAAAACCAGTCTACTTTTGGTTCTATTAATAACTCTTTGAAAGTAACGCGAAGGCTATTTTTATCAATAGTTAAATGATGAGGCTGACCACTGAACACACTACCGTCTAAACTTCTATGTTAGAGGCTGGGCTCTTTATTAGCATGTATTCAAGGATTGTACAGAAAAATGCTATTCATTTTTTAAAATGTATTACTTTAATTCGAACTTTTTAGAAAAAAAAATTAAAGGAAATTCAAACTTTTACTTTAAAATATCACAATAATATTTTAGACTTAATCCATTTTTTTCTTATTTTATTTTTAAAATGCATTGTTGATTACATAGTGGCAACAGCACGCATTAAAAAAATGTTTTTTATAGCGTCTAATCATACGTGAAAGCATTCAATAGCTAAAACAATGAAAAAAAATATTTGAATATAAACTAAGAATATTTTCTTTAATCTATTGAAATTCCAGAAGAGAAACGGAAAAAAAGGTTTTTGAATCTTAAAAGTTTTCTAATTACTTGACATACGAATTTATTTAACTTTCTAATTAGATAACTCATCCTATTTTGGTAATTTGTTAGTTTGATTTTTTTAAAAATAATATATGGAGCATTTGGGATACCAAATCGTTTCATATTGATTTTTTCGCATTTAAATAATTAATTCTGTGGCTTAATTGCAGACTTGAAAATAAAAATTCAGTAATTCGATGCGCGTGTCAGACAAGTAGTTAAAATGTTTTTAATACGATAATCGTCCTGAAAGTATAGAGAAATAATAACATTTCGATTAATTTTTAATTTAAAATACAATTCAAAATTTGGGAGACCTTTTTGTATTGACCATTTGCAACACAAATTTGGTAACTTGAGATGCAACTACCTCCATGGCCATTTTCTCTTTTAATTTATTAATCACGCAAATCCTAATTTACAGATAAGATATTAGCCCAAAAAAACAACATTTCATTAAAATTTTAAATATTCACACCACTCACCTTATTGTTGCAGGGTATTGCTATATCGACGTACCGCAAGGGAGTGTCCGTGCTGCAGAAAGCGATCACTGGTATATTCACAAAAGATGCCTCCCTAATCGGCTGATGGTCAGACCGAGGGTCAGTTACGACGAGGAGCCTAGGTTCTCGAAAGGCTGCTTGAATCTGGTTTGTGAAAGTGCCCGGCGTGAAGCGGCCAGCGATCGAAGTAGCCCCAGTGGCTGCTGAAAATTTCAAAATTGCCCTTTGGCCTTGGGGCCTGGCCGAAATGGCGCAGACATCAGCAGGATTTTCGATGGCCACAATCGCCCTGGCAGCCAAAAGAAGTTTCTCCCAAGTCTTCTTCAAATTTATCAAATAAACGCCTGAATAAAAAATATCAATTTGGTCAATCCATTGAATAATTCGGCGTAATTGAACAAGAATAATTGTAGCTCTGTCAAATATAGGTAAAACACAATATTTTCCCTCTACTTTACTCCATATTTGCACACACAGGGTGTTTTTTTCTGTATAAAAATGTTTTGGTGTTGCAGATGATTTGGTTTTATGGCCCTAAAACCAAAGATAGTGATACTGTATCAACAATTGTTAAATAAGAATAGTTTAATAGGTTTAAAAAACGTATATATTTTTGACATCTTGTACACCTTTGACTAGTTTGATTCAAATTTCACTTAAATCTACAATTTTGTTTCCACTATCATGTGCATCAATTTTCATTTTTCTTTTTTATTGTATTTGAATTATTTTTTTTTCATCTTTCTAAATAAATATTCGAAAATAGATATCCGATACAATAAATATTGTGTAATACATATATATATTAAATATTGTGCTTAGTATTATCTTGGGTACCAGGGGCATCACAAGTACAGTTCGAAAAAATTATTTCAGTTCAAGTGTATGCATTTCAATTCAATTCAATTCAATTTTAAAGAATTCAAAACCGCTTTCTGTTTAAATTTATTACCTATGATCCATAGCAGATAGATATATTAATGTTCTTGAAGAAACTTGTATAAAACCTCCTTTAACCCTTTCGCTACGGCTGCCCCGTCCACCGAAGTACCGTCACTGAACGGAACCTCGCGCCGGAAAAATGCACAGTGCGCGTGGCTTCTTTATATATGTTGTTCTAAGTGTTAAATAGGAACTGTGCTGAATAAATCAATCATTGCTCTAATGTAATAAGTATATTTACTATATTATAATATATTATTTTATATATTGGCATTATTTTATTTATTGACATATATATTTTATTGACATATATTGACATTAACTATATGTCAATAAAATCAACGGAAAATGCTCTGCCGATAACGAAAAATGTTGTCATCGACTCCAGATGGCACTTGTACAGATATTTTTGATGCCGCATGTATGCGGCGGTCGTACCTAGCAGTCGTAGCGTGGATGCCGCGTATATGCGGCGCTCGGGACGAAAGGGTTAATAAGACCACTTTAGTTTTACACAATCTCACTTTAACACGCCAATTTATTTCAAGTTAATATTTTTATTTTATTAAACCTATTATGACTAAGAGTGCCCATTATCCACGTTTTTGTGAAGTACTGTTGAAACAATTTTTCAATTTTATTAATATACTAATATCTATAATAACGTTATTACTTTGTTTCTTGTAAATACGCTTTTCTCTTACTTCTTTTCTTTTTATAATACGTGTTGAAAGGCCAAGAGAAACATGTTTAATATTCAACATATTGATGACGAAATCAGTTTCTTCAAACGATCTAAATACAGGTTTTGAACTCGATTCGATCTCAAATATTTTTCCCTTAATGCAGTCTGCAAAATTGTCATCCACAAAATGCATAGTTTTTTCGTACAGTGTTTATCATTTTTATTTACAATTGGGTAAAATATTCATAGTCTTAACTTCGGTATTTTGTAAGATCAACTTATAGGAAAAATTAAATTTAAAAAATTTAGTTTTAAGGATTTCTCCTATTTGATAATACCCCTAAGTTGTAAAGCCCATAAAAGGTTTCATCTTGGCTCACAAAGGAAGGTTGATTTATTTTAGCGAAACATTTACTTTGATTTGGAAACAATACATAAGCTAATCATTAAAGAGAAATAGTTCGAAGGAAAAGCGCTTTGCCTCGAAGACAAGGACCGAAAATAAGAAAAGCAAGCATAAGATCCATAGAAATTCCTAGACAACTTATGGCTCTTGGGAAAGGGGGAAGCACAATTGAAACTAAAAGAGATCAAACCAAACTTTCCCATGCTGCTTCCTTCGACAAATAGTGAGCATACAAAGTGGTTTCATTTATTTTTATAACCTAGACACTCAATGCTAAACAAACCTATAGAATTTTTGAATTTAGCATCAAATTCCAACTCTTACAAACCAGACTATTACTATGTCTATAATAAGTGTAACTTTCATAAATCTTTAGTAATTGTTAATTTGTAATTTTTTTATTTGTTTATATTTAATCGAGTTCTGATTTAATATATTCGAAGAGTTCAGACCTCAAGGAAATAAATCGCAGCATTACTAACTCATTGAGTATTTAGAAATTTTGCACTGGACCAGGACTGATTATTTAAAGAACAGACAGAATATACACTGCAATGTGGCAGCTCTCTTCCCCCTGTTTCAACCGCATGCAGAAGATGCTCATTATCTTTGTTGAATCCCGTTTAAAATCCCCATCTAAATCGAGAAGGGGGTTGTGCATTTGCAAATGAATCGTCCTGCAAAAGTTGATCAAAAATTTTAGTTGCATTAAAATCTCATTTAAATCAACCTGGCAGCTGTTTTAGGGCTAACTTTGCACCTCTGAATAACGTTGCAAATATTAAGGTTGGCAACACGTAAATCAAACTTCTAAAAATATGGTTAATTGACTTTTGAATATTTCATCTGCACCAGGAGGATTTATATATAGATTTCTGGTATCATCTATGTTGTTTTTGTACCCTTTTGGTCTTGAAACCGAGATAGAAAGTCACCAGATGCAGAGACCTCAACAAATTCAAAAATAGTCGATCACTCAAGTTTCTATTTATGAAAACATAAACAAAAGACTCTATATACCATGGGGTATTATAGAAATTTTAAATGCTACAAATATTAACCATCCCCGAGTTTGCAATAAATTGCTGCATTTTTTTAATAAGGAATTATGATTTTCTTTCGACCTTACATCAAAACATAATTTATTTTTTAAAAAAATTGACGAAGAGAACAGCTGGACGACATACCATCTGGACGTCTCCTAAAAACGTATTGCTGCATCTGATAATCCAAATTCGTGCTTCCAAGGTGAGTGCTTGAGGCAAGAAATTTGGTAACATCGTCGTCTTGAAGACTCAAAACAGATATGCCTCCCGACATGCTGAATTCGTATTCAAATTATATCAAGTTCTATGGGAAAATAAAAGGGGCTTTCAGATATAAAAGTACAATGAACAATTAGGTATCAAGACGCGATATATAAAACTTCGAGTCAATTCGAAGATTATCGGTTATTTATCGCTCGCTTTGATAATTTTAGTTTAGGATACAATAGATAATTTTATTCAGCCATTTTCCGTTACTTTCCCGCTTTCCAATAACTGTGCTTAAACTTTTGAGGTTTATTTTGGTCTAGATATGGTCTGCTAAAAATTTATTCTATGCGTATAATTAAAATTATGCTAATTATTATTCTATATACAAATTCTATTTTATTCTACAGGAAATTAAATATTCTGCTTCAATTGTAAGGATTGAAACTATAATAGAATATTGGAATTTCTTTAAAAAATAATATTTAAAAAATAATTTAAATCAAAGTTTTTACTTGCTTTATTTTCTTGTATGCAACATATATTTGAAGTAAATCTTGTATTCAATAAAAAAGATTTCGACCTAAAAATTGATGAAATTATACGTTCATGTCTAATATTTTTTGAATTATTTCTGCAAGTAAATAATAAACTCCGAAAAGTCATTTTATGCATAATTATGCACGCAATTCATGGACCTGTTTATAATTCCCAAAAATTAAATACATACAATTGTTTTAAGTTGAGTTTCCCAGAAAAATTAATATCTTTTTATCATTCTGAAGGTATTTTTAAAAATTAAAATAAAGTAAATAAATGAAATGTTAAAATGATGCTCCGTCTTGTGTGAGAGACGACATCCTACTGCAAAGGTTAATACTAAAAGCTACAATGGTGAAACTGGATATGCAAAGGATACGAGCTATAGTGGTGAAATTGAATGTAATTTTTACATGAAACAAAATTTTTGATAAATTCGAATTGAAATCCAACTTTACATGAATTCGAAAGAACAAAAATAAACAAACACTGAACAGTGGAACAATCAAGTGAAAATTTAATATAAGGTTTTATTACAAAACTCGTGGATCTCAATTGAATTTTCGATTAAATCTGTCAACGGGTTGGTTGTCTCACAATATCGATGTCGTCTATATAGTGTATTGTGTACATCGATACTGATTCAAAAATAAAAGCTAAAATTCTTTTAAGTCAAATCTGCGTTTTATATCTTAGATTAAATCCATCAAAAGTAAGAGCATGAATAAGATATCTTAAAAGATACAAAAAGCAAAATAAATGAAATCCATACAATCTTGACATTAAGATAATTGTATTTTTCCTGCACTAATTGATCAAGGGAAAGATTTGAAGTGAATAATTGAATCTCCTCACTACGCTAGAATGATGGTAAAATCTCGATTTTGGAACTGGAAAACTCTAAGTACGGAATCGAATTCTGTTGGTGATCAGTGAATTATGTGAACCTTTTGAACATTAATACAGAAATCGGGAATTAAACCCCTTCTCGTTAATATGATGCGTTATTTTTCAAGTAGGAATACTGCTCTGGTGTTGTCATCCAAACACGATTGTAAATTACAAGGATCGTTCCAAGATAGTTCTTTTCCGTATTATTTGGATATGTAATGTTATAATTAGACTCTTTCAATGCGACGTAGTCCTAAAACATGCTATAATATGTAAGTATATAATAAATTCAAGAAAGACGTCCTAGTTTTAAAAGCAAAATTGGAAAATTGGAAGAAAAGGATAATTTTTTCATCAACTTTAGAAAAAGGAATTTTCTTCCAAATACACGCCTTTCATAGTGCAAAGTTTATATACAAGAAATGAAGATAAAATGAAATGAAGCGCATAAACTTTACATAGGAAAACAAAGTCATAAAACACAAGGTAAATTATATTTAATCTAAAATTATACTGACTTTTCAGAGTTTTATTACGTGCCTCTACGAATACTTCTAATGAGAGATAGCATAAAAAGAAATTACAAAACATCACTTCGATTCTTTTCCCCGGTATATCCTCCAAAATGATATTCAATGCCAATGCATTGGGATCTCATAATGCTGAATTTTAGTCAGAATACAAAAACACATCTCATTCTTCTAATTTACATTTCGCATCAATGCGAATTTGAACAGATTGATACATACGATTATTATTCCATTTTTTTAAGGGAACTAAAATCTGGATATTCTCCGATTAAAAATTGTCGGAAATGAGTTTCAGATTGTAAATGAAATTGTAATAAGAAAAAGTGTGGAATGGGTAAAAGTGTAGTTTAGTGTGCCCTAACTGCGCCAAGGATTCCAATTCACCAATAAAGATGACGGACAGTATAAATAAACACTTCTGCAAAAGTTAAGGTTACCACTTTCTGCATTAAAACTTTACTGATAAGTTTTGTAATTTTTATTTTAATCTGAGATTTATTTAATCTGTATATGAAATTTTAATTTTAATTTCTTTTACCTTTGATTAATATCGCTGCTTATCCTAAAAATTTCGAAATTGAGTTTTTCAAATCGGCTGAGCCAGTCTATTGTATAAAGAGCAAAATTTTGAGAGCATGTGGAGATTCGTAAAAAGCTCGACTTCGAATTTTTTGACAATTATTATACTTTCTCTATACTATGTATACAAGAAGGAAATAAAAGAATTAAAGCAATGTTTAAAAAAGAAATTTCGCTAATTTTTTTATAAGGAATAGTTCTTGGACAGTTCTAAATATGTGATAAATATATTGTTGCAGTGCACACTACATATAAAATATTCGATATTCTTGATACTTGATTTACAGCTCTTTTAATGAATTCCAAATTTTTCTAAAGCATTTCAATAAAATATCAGGTATTTATTTTAAAATCGTCAATTGTTATATAGTTTTATTTAAAAAAATATATTTAACAGATATAAAAGTTATTAAAATATATATATATACAGATTATATTGTCAGATTGTATAAAATTATTAGTGAAATTCAAATTATTAGGCATCAGTAATTATTCATGAGAATAATATTAAATGATTTATTAATTTTAATATAGTAAGATTATAATATGGATCAATTCCTTTTATGATAGAAAATGGCGAAAACCTGATCTCCGGAAAATAAGAAGGTTCTAATGAGATTCGAATTCCGCAAGTTTATGAACGTAAAAATAAGTAACTCATCTTTTACTGATAGCCGAAAATCATTTAATACTACGCTACTACATTTTGTTTTGATTAATTGTCACAAAACAACTCATTCGAATTATCGTCTGTTGCAGTAAGTCAAAAGAATAAAGAGGAATTTGAATCAATGCAAAATTATCGTTTGAAAGTATATTTTTCTAACTAGGTAAAAATCTGTGGTCCTGCTAAAAATCACAATCAATGCAATTAAATTAAAAATGCTAAATAAAATTGGAAAAACTATTGTTATGCGAGAAAGTGGAGATTTTCTAAAGCGTCTCGACTTTAAAAATTGCTATATTAATTAGAAAATCTAAATTCTATTTTGAAAAAAAATCACAATAGAAAAATCATTAAAAGAACATTAATTTTTTTTGGAAAATTAAAATATTTATATTGAAATATTACCTCTTTTACCTTGCGTAATCAGTTTCACTAATTTTTCACTCTTATTCACGTCACTATGGAAGTTTAAGAACACTCAGAAAAAAATGCCTGCTTCAAAATTCAATTTCTTTCCCGGTTTCATTCACTACAAATTTCTCTCTCTGACTTCTCTTCATTTCACTTGCATCATGATACAAAAAAAAGAAAATCATTTTATTAAAATTATAGAACAGAATTTTTTTCTTTTATTTTGATTAATATTAATTAATAGAATAATCATTAATCTAGAAACAGGATCAAGTTCTGCATTTTGGGTGGAGCACATATTCCATTTTAGTTCATTTATGTGCAATCAGGATCAAAATTCATTTAGCTAAATCAATTCAAGGAGAAAAACTGGAAGACTTTATAGATGCTTAATTGAAAGGGAAATTTACCTATTCTTAACAGAAACCTCATATACTAGATGATTTTAGTGATACAGCTGATGGGTGTACCATTATGAAGTAGAATAATAACCGCGGTGAAAAAATTATTTTTGCATTTCATTAAAGGATAGAGGCAATTAATCTGATTCCATTATAGTTAAAACGCAATTTGTAATTGTTATGTAAATTTGATTCCTGAAAAAAAAAATCGAAGGATTATTACGATGATAAAAATCATCAATATCATGATGTATGAATGAAAGCGAATTGCTCGTTTTTCTATTATATAATTTTTTTTTCACATAGCATTGCATTTTATTCGCTTTGCCATCGGTCTATAGCGAGTTATCTAACCTATGGCATTTGAGATATATATTATTCAGGTATATAACAGTAATAACTGAATATGGTTAGTATAAAAATTATTATTTTCTCGCAGTAAAGTGAAAGTTAGCAGTTGCATATTTTATTGTTATTCATCAATATTTGTGCATACGATTCTTGTTTCCTGAAAATTAAAACAGAATTCAAATGTCATCTAGATATCATTTGAAATTTAATTTTTCTAGCATAGATTAATGTTACCTTATAATTGCTATTAACCTATTTAATTTTGAGTAATTTATGATATCGTTTTGTACTCATTCTTAAATGGCGGCAAACTAAGACAAAAAAAAGTAATTTTTTCTGTTGTCTCTCTAAAGAATTTCCTGCATAATTGTGTAAATGCATTAAATTTGTGCTCTTTCAACATGAATGACAACATGAAATCTAAAAAATTGTATGTATCTTCCCACCTATATATAAAATAGATATGTATTAAATCGTTAGCAATTGTAAGAGGTAAATTCGCTTTTGTATTATAATTCGAATTAACTAATCATAGGGGACATTGGCCAAATTTTTTTAAATTCTATTATGTTTGCGAAACAAAACAAGATAAATTAGAAGCAGAATTAACGTTAATAAAATGTCTCAGCAACATAATAGGATAGCGTCATTTATTTACTGTTGATATGAATTTGAAAGAAGTAAGATATTGGAATTTATAGTATCAATAACTGTTTTGGATTGATTGTTGTTTGAGAAGGGAAGGGGGTTAAGGGATTTTTCAATACCTGTTATCCTCTTTTTCCAGATGTAGAGAACAATAAATAAATAAATCTTATACTATAATACGAGGAATTGTTGTCAAGTCGAAAATCGCCCCAGAATTAATAAACTCCGGTAAACTTGGGGGTCTGGGGTTTTTGGCCACGAGGAATCGATTGGCGCCGGTTTTGAAGCGCTACGGTTGAGCAGTTCGTAGTTACAGATAGGATATTTTCAAACTTATTAGTTCGCCATAATGGCTACTTAAATTTTCAAGTGGTAACGTGCTGCCATCTATAGCCAATATGCCATCTATATCAATATTCATATATATATATATATATATATATATATATATGAATATT
>JAOUZG010008098.1:89617-103618 GCA_026289955.1 Argiope argentata | reverse complement strand
AATAATAAACTACAACAATAATGGGATGTTAATAAACTAGAAGCCATTTAACTTGAGATAAATCAATACTCAGAAGGTAACCAGCTTGAAAATTTAGAAGTATACAACTTATGTTAGAATCTAACACATAATCAGAGCAATAAACTAGGATATTTAAATGAACCTTCCTTTTAAAAAACATTGAAACAATTTTTTAACTTGTTCAAATCAGCTTAATCCAAGATTGAAGCTTATATCACTGCTATCATATTCACTGTATCATCAATGAAATCAGTAACACGGACCAGTGAATAAAGTAATCATTTGCAGTTTTAGAACCATCATTAGTTTCATCGTGATTTCAATGGTATATACTTGAGACTTTATTATATTCATAGACAATAATCTTAATTTAAGCATTAAATAAAATAATGAGAATATAATTGACTATTTTGCACATACCACTTATTTAAATACATACTAATTTTCAATAGTTTTATAACAATAGTACATTAAAAAAAGTTGATTCATCACTGCAGCGAATTACTATTACAAATATATGGTCATGGCATAAAAATCCAGGTAGTCTTAATACTTCATATAATGCATAAACCACTACTACAGATTTGTCTTGGCAGGTAGAATTAGACATTCTATAACCACATGCAATAAATAATGCAAGTAATGGAGAAAAGCTAAAAAATTTAGTTTCACATTTTTAATTTAATCAACTAGCTAATGTATTTTAGTTTTTTTTTTTAAATAACCTATATTCAATTATACATTAGGTAGATCATATATAGAATGACATAAAATTTTTGAATTAAAATTATTTTTTGATTTCTCTACTTATAAATGTAATTAATATGGATTATATTTTTTTCAATGTAGCATCAAAAATAATTTAATAATCCAATTATTTATACTTTAAGATAATTTATATGGTCACATACTGCAATTCTAAGATGTTATAGTTAAAAAATGTTTATTTTTTATCGTACACATCGATATGCATGTACCCTGCCTATTCAGTTTAACAAATCCCTATTATTCTCAAAGAGCTACTTATTTAGAAATTAACCACAGACTAAACGAATGGAGAAAAAAGAAAATTCCTCAAAAGACCGCAAACATTTCTCAGAATATAAAATGCCCTTATCAACATCCAAATTTCATTCCAGACTAAATAAACAGCAAAGTCAAACTAAAGATATTCAACTGACATGAATAATATAAATTCTTGCAAAAGAAATAACGAGCTCAAGAAATTAAAAGTGGGGAAAAGAAATTTAAGTAATGAGACAAAGATTGCTGAAGACGATCATAAACCATTGCTAAAGTTATCTTGCATAAAAATGATTATTGATCTACATTAGTGAGATATGCTTATTATAAATCACATCTTGTGGGGTAGATCCTTTATTTAGCACCAAATTTTTTAGACAACCTTAAACTAGACCTCCTTTTATAAAAAAATAGTGCAAATTATATAATGAGAGTATTATATATGTATCCAAAGGATAATTACACTAGATATATAATCATTCAATGAATAAACATTCTGATTAGTATCAGATTTATCAGAAACAGACCAAATTTCAAAATCTAATCCTGCAATCAAGATTTTAAAATCCAGAATTATCTATCTAAGCTAAAGTAACAAGAGGCACTGAAGTTAAAGCTAAGAAAATGCCACCTTTTAAAATCCTTATGTCAAAGAACGATTTCATAAAAAAGATATTCCAGACCTGAATTGACAGAGATCATAGTTATAATCAAGTAAATCCCATAAATGAGACACCTTTATATTTTTATGTATGGCTTACCTTGTCACCCAGAACGCTCAAGAAGATTGTTCCAAATACAATTTTAAAATAATACGATGAAAATTCCTTGGAACACCATTGTAATAAGATATACTCATCAATTATCATTGAGATGACCAAATTAAACTTATTAATACCTATCATCATCATTACTTTGTTTCCATAATTTTGTTTTCTAACACTTACATATTTATTTCTACTAACTGAAAGTTTCGATTTTAGAAATCAATCATTTATTTTTAAAAAGTAATGCAGTTTGAAATAACAAATTTACTATCAATGATTGTATTCTTTCTTATTAATAGTAGAAATACATAATTATTTTATGATCGAACTAAGCAAACTGATATGACAGTGATCCCAAAAGATTCAGAATGCAATTCTTTATGAGTTGGTGAGAATTCAAACAGAATTAGGTTTTTGAAATTAAACACTTTTCATGACTTATACACTGATCATGCCCAAATTATTCTATCAAAGAGCAAATAATGCAACCTTCAAATAGCTCAGAAGATATTTTTAAATCAAGGATATCATACGAACGAGACATTTTCTCATCATTTGCTATAAATCCATTTTACCATTGTTGCAATAAAGCTCGTTTTAAACAGAATATCAATACTCAGATAATTCGAAATTCATCAATGCAATCAGGTGAAGAAATTCATATTCAGCATCATAGTATTGACAATTATTTTAGGCAAAAATATTTCCATTCATCTCGGGAACCTTCAATTAGCATCATATTCACTGTATCATCAATAAAATCAGTAACACGGACCAGTGAAGAACATAATCATTTGCAATACAATGCAGTTTTTTCAAAAACTAATCATTAAAACATGAAATCAGCTGCTTCATGTTTAGATTTTCTGCATTGAAAATCAGACATATGCTTGTTAATTAATCATCAGCAACATGCTTTTTGAAATCAATAATCAGGAACTTTTTTTGTCTTCACTTGCACTCAGTAGCAGAACTGACAAATATTGTTCATCATTAAATCAATTATAAGAAATAACTACAATTTCATACAATTAAAACAGTGTTTGTTTCAAATGTTCATCAGGTCAAGATTTCATAATCACCTAGTATCATTGGATTGGCTCTAAATTTGATCATCATATACAACAATGAAAAGAATTTATGTAATCTGAAGCATAACAAAGCTTAACAGCACAATTATTATCTATGAAATTACAAATCATGTTACACTATTGTTTTAATCCAAATGAATAGAAATAATTATATTTAAGAATACTATAATTTTCAAACCAACTTTTCAACAAAACCTCAGCAGTAATTTGTCTCATCATACATGATCAAAAGTAGCAAATATAGTCATCATAAGCTTTCATTTACTATTATTACATAGCAAAAATAAGCATTAATCTACATTCAATAATACTTTTACATACAATAATTCAGTATTGTACACTGGGGAGTTTGTATTTTAGCAGTTCATAAAAAACTATTATTTAGTGAATAAAAAGCACATATAATATTTTAAACAAATATTGCCTCATTTTAAATTTATCAGCATAAAAAAATCAGACATATGCTTGTTCTATAATCATTAGCAATATTCAACCTTTAGAAAAACAATTACTGTATTTCTCTGTTAAGGAATTAATATACAAATATCTTTGTTCAATAAAAATGCTTGAGAATCCATAAAGCAAGCTCACAAATTTATTAATTCATTTTCAAAATAGGAATTTTTAAATACTAAATGTATGTAAAATATGATGCAGACATTTCTTTAAAATATAAGCTTGAACTGATCCATTTAAAACTGGTTATTCATTTAATAAAGAGCACAAATATATTTCCTTCAAAATTATAATTTTTATTTGCATTCACATTTGTATAATTCAACAATGAACATTTTATAAAATGAGTCATTTGCTAAATAAGCCATATTAATAAATAAGATGGCATTTAATTGAAAACAAATTATTGTGAGCATCAATCTCTTATTTAGCAGCTTCAGACTAAATCTTGGTGGTAATTTATTTCATCATTCATGATCAAGAGTAGCAAATATAGTCATCATCAGCTTGTGTAAATCTTTTGAAAGATTAAAATCAATATTCCAAATTTACTCAACTAAAATGAAAATGTATTTCATTACCAGACAGTAAAAATATCATGAAATAAAGTTTGCAAATTGACAATGATAAATGCTTCTAGGCAAATCATTTCTACAAATATTAATTTGAAAACATACATGCCATGTGAAATATTTTATGTAGCAAACTTATTTTCAGATATTTGACATTTTAAAAAAAGACTTCACAATATTAAGTACATTTGTGAATTTGATTTTAAATCTACCTAATTGTGAAATATAATTTAAAAGTTGATAAACTATTACATGGCATATTTTTTGTAGCACAACACTACAAATATCAAAGAAACAAAACAAATGAATGACAAAATAATTTATTGTCAATTCTTATTTATACATACTAAGCAACCACATGTTCAGCACGTGGTTGAGAAGACCCAACAGTTCTATGAGTTAACATCAAATAATCAGAATATTCTTGATAAGGAGGCTTGGCCAGCGCCTGTTCTTTCCACAGATCAGGTGTTAGGTAACTGTATGTTTTTTGAATAGCAAAGAATGTAGCTTTAGCTATTGAAAGAAAAAAAAATATTAAAATACAAAAAAAAGGAATTTTTTATTTTAACACAATTTATTAAACAATTTTAAAAGGCACCCAGAAAATTTCAGTTAAAATTTAAAGCAATTTTTATTCATATGATATCAAAAATGAAATCAAATGTTTATAGTGCAGTAATAACTCCTATATAATAATAGTGTTTAACAGAAAGAGAAATTCCTTAACTTGTAGACTAAAATCATAATTAGCAAATTAGCTTTATTTAACTTATAAACCACATAAAAATTTAATATGTAGGTTTAATTTTATAAATAATGAATGGTTAAATATCTACACAATGTATTTTCAAAATGCCAGATTAGTGTCAGTGTGCAATAAAGTTAATGAAGAAAATGTTAATATATCATTAAAAACTAATCTATCTTATGTCATTAAAGAATTTATAATTTATATTTCACTAAAATAATCATTTACAGAATAAAAAAATTAAATTATTGTAAATCCTAAATTTAACTTACCAAAATTTCCTAATGTTGCTGTTGATCCTCTGGCAGATGTATAGCAATCTTCTATGCCTGCCATAGTTAACAGCTTTTTAGGGACTGGAGCAGATACAATACCCGTGCCTCTGGGAGCAGGAATCAATCTCATTGTTACACTACCACATTTCCCAGTAACCTAAAATGATGCAACATCAAATGAAATATATTATTTAGGTATCTTTAAATTATATAAACTGAAATTTAATCTCTCTGTCATCAATACTAAGTATTATCAAAAATATTACAACTAACATTGTACTACAAAAAGTTTTAAAATTTTAAATCAATAAAACTAAATCACTTGTTCTTCCAGCTATTTGAAATATATATGCATTTGTAGTAAATATGATTTATTTCTAAAATGTTGCCACTTGTAATCAATATTCTATTATTTGGCAAGAAACATTCACAATCAATTCATTGATAACAAATACAGTAAATTTCATATCAAATGTTGTATTGCTATTATATGGTGTAAAAAATTCATTCTCTCCGTGTGTATGCCGAGAAGAAACTTGATAAAAATCTAACCATATCAATCGAACCAGATTAAATTTGTTAATATTTAATCCAGCACCGATTTCAATATTGCTAGTGCACAGACTAATGATGTTCATATTTTGATAAGTCAGTTTAAAATGAATTTATAACCAGGCATATCAAATGAAAGTATTAATTTAACATTGAAATTAATTATATTTAAGAAAGTCAAAGCCTATCTGTTATCCTTCTGAAATAAGATCATTATGTATGGACATAATTATTTATTTTATATATTAATTTCAAAATATTAGAATCAATCTTCATGAAGGAAAAATGTAAAATCTTATACAGTTTAAAAACCAACTATGCAAATCTTTTATTTATGAATTCATGCTTTCTCAATTTAAAATTTCAATTGAGAGAAAAAAAATTTCTTCACTATTCCTTTGTATTCAAAGGCAAATTTCAGTACACAGAAAGAAAAATTTTTTAAGCAACTAAGAAAAGGTAATCACATCATATTGTTTTTAAATAAAAATTGAATACATTTTATAAAATTATCCATGTATTTACTTAAAATTATTAATTCAATAAAAAAATCTGGGTTTTAAATAATGAAAACCAGCTCAGCATTTACAAAAAATTTTTAATTTGTCAAGTAAAACACACAAAAAAGGTCCTAAAAAATCTAGATAAATATATTTCTTGCACATGGATACAATCAGATATTTTTTTCAACATTATATTCAGAGACGAAAAATTATTCATCATAGTATCCATGCTGTTTTAGTCTTCTCCACAGTAAAGTGAAATCGTCTAGAGGTATGAAGTTAAATTATAACATCAAATATCATCTTACACTTTCTTTTACTATATTTGTTAAGAGCATATTTCTTTCTGAAATTTAAGCTCCATGACAACTAATAAAAAGCACCCATTTCTATACTCTCAGATATAGCAAATGTTTTCAGTCATTACAATTCCAAGTATTTAATCTTAATATTTAGTCTGCATTTAAATTATTTAAAATATTTTGTTTTCTTACCTTACAAGGTACTGTATGAGGTGAACCAATTTTATTACCCCAGTAGCCTCTTCGGACAGGAATAATAGTCAATTTTGCCAGCATGATGGCACCTCGAATTGCAGTGGCTACCTCTTTAGAACATTTCACACCTAGGCCAACATGACCATTATGGTCTCCCATAGCCACAATGGCCTTAAATCTTGTACGTTGACCAGCTCTTGTTTGTTTCTGAACAGGCATAATTTTCATGACATCATCCTTCAAAGCACTTCCAAGGAAAAAGTCAATGATTTCACATTCCTGAAATATTTTAAAAATCAATTTACTAAAGATTTAAGACAAAAATGGACAATACATAAAAAAATCATTAAATAAAGACTTAACATTTAATTTCATATTGCATAGCTCATAAAGTGCCAAATAATGAAGGGCTCCAGAGCAAGCACCCAAAATATTAATAAGCACTAAACAGAATTACGCTGCAAAAAAAAGTAATACAATAAACAAGATTTTAACATGGTATTTTTTAGACACTTAACTATTCCACATCAAAATCTTAATAATTGACAAACATTTAACAAAAATGCCCAAAGTTAATTAAAATTGCAATTAACAAGACATTAATACATGGCAATAAAATATATTGCTAAAAGCGACCATTTAGCTTGATAGCTTGTTCAGCATTATTTTAACAGTGAATTAATAAGGTTGCAGCAGCAAAGATATTAGGCTAACTGCAGATAAGAAAGCCTCAAAACATTTTCTCAAGTCAAGTCTGCCCAATTCCCATACCAGATACAAAATGCACACACAATATTGCAGCAGAATCTGTCAATCTTGTAGAGGGTTTCCAAATTATTTTAATTATGAATCATAAAAATAATTTAAATACAGAAATGCTAATAAATTTAAATAAAATACTGATGCCCCCGACTACTTTCTTGCTTATTTCTAAATACTTCCGGAAAGAGCATTGTGCCCATTCTTAGCTAATAAGCTGCTCTAGTATAATGAAGCAAATTCAAGATCACAAGCAAAGCTCCTTACTATTAGCTGCAAAACAGCAATTATCAGATTCATACAAACTACAGAGTACTTGCATCCAATACTTTCACACTTAAATTGAAACCTAAATTCATTAAAATTGCTTCTCTAGAAATCTTCTAACCTTACTATTTACAAGTACTTGGCATAATGAAGAAGAAAATGCAAAAGATGTATATTTAAAAAAATTGAAACAAACTAGAATTGGTACTTTTGAAATCTCTTTTCCACTAAATTGTTTAATAATTCAAAAATTTCTAAATTATGTATGGATAATACAGTAAATCTGTTAAAATATGGGGGAAGGAGATTTTTTTTTAAAGTGACACAACACCTGGATTTGGAAAATTGTTAAATATTATACTATTAATACCACAATAATGTTTATGAGAATAATCAAAAAATATGTTCAAATTTGATAATTGGGACAAAACACTAATTTCATTTTTGATGTTTTCCTCCTTTCCCCCAAAATTATTAAAATGAATTATGATACAAAACAACAATTTTAGTTTAAGTTTTTTTTTCTTTGTTTACGAACAGAGAAAAATATAGCATTAATTTTGCTTATTTTTCAAGGTTCTAACAAATTTCTCAAAAAACCCCAAAACAGTAAAGAAAATTCAATTTTCAAGAATGAGAATCTATCAAACCTATATTGTTCACCCTTATTAGTCATTAAAATTTTATGCATACATAATTAAGAATTGTTGCCACAAAAGAGGTAACTCATGATTCTTTTGTGTTAAGACACAATGTTAACTTTATCAATTTTTGAAACTGTTACATTAGAGCACATTTTCTAAAACTAAATATGTGTTGTCAAATTATAATATTAACATAAAATTGAATACAAGTGCTCAATTATATTCTTAAGGATCATTGACCTGAAGCTTTGAAACATTGCAACTAAATACAGAGTAAAATTTGCAATGAAAGTGATTTTTTTAAATAATTATATAGCAAATTTAGAAAAAAAATTACCAATCATAAACAAAATGTTAAAATAGGAAAAGGCTATGTTTAATTCATCCTTGATTAACTATATTCATACATTTAAGATTAATATACATAAATTTTAACATAATCATAGATTCTAACATAGATGAACAAGATATAGCACATGTACAAACCATATTAGCAGCCTCCGAGAGTACAAACTACTCAAAATTTAGTCAAAACTAATTACATTAATAGTCTGCTATTTCAATGTTGCTTCCAAAGAAGCATTCTATCACAAAAATCAACAATTTTTTTAATGCCTGTTTTTAGAAAATAAAATAAATATTGTAAATCATATGCATTAATACAACTTTATAAAGCCTACACAAAATTAACCTCAGAGGTAGTGACGATATCTGAAATCATAGAAAAATCATTGCATATAATATACATCACTGGTTAATTTACATGCAGACGACACAAACATTCCTTTTTAAATCATAAAACTAGGCAAGTACAAAAGTAATGCTTCCAAATCATTATGTACTTGGAATAGAACATGCTCACACTTAATAGTTTCATAAAAATAAAATCCAATCTAAAAATGTAACTACAAATAAATACATTCAATAAACCTCAGTGGTAGTGACGATAAAAAAGATCATGTTGATATCACATTGATTGGTATGCATCACAGGCTACACATATTCTAATAATTTATTACTTTCTTAAAAGTATAAAACAATTCACATACAGATCTAAGACTAAATATTTGCTTAAAATATTTCAATAAAACAAAACTTTTATGTTTTACATTTTAAAATAATTTCTATTATCTTAATTGACAATTTAATAATTTAACACAACAAATACCAAGCTATTTTGTAATTTACTAAATACGGCATGCAAATCAATACATCTAATTGTGAATTTATAGGACAGCATGTGATATAAGATTTTAACATGCTTTGTCATATCTAATTGTTTGACCAATTGCATAACATTTTCAAACATGCATGTTTCTGTCAACAAAGATAGAAATAAATTTAAAACTCACATTTTATGGATTCCAAAGTAAAAATTGCTTATTTTACAAGTTTTTACAGTTGGACTCCTTTTGCATAGATAAGGAGTAACCTATGAAAAAGGACAAAAGTTTTAAAACTATACTTTTCTCCCAATATGCCCTCGAAATAAGATCTATATCTGCTTAATCATTTCTAACAATCATTTACAATTTTATCCTTCTAAAAATTACTAATCATAATTTTTTACGAATTTTCTTATTTCTCCTATTTCATAATATTAAATACAATTATATGTGTTGAGTTGTAAGTGAGAGCACAATGTAATAGATCGTACATTTATTAAATACCTTAATAGGAAGTGAAAACAAGTAAATCTCTTCCAGAGACTTGATTTTACCATCCTTAACAAGTCTTCCCAGTTTGGTTACAGGCACCCATTCCTTTTCTTCCTTCCCACGTCCACGGCCTCTTCCGCGGCCCCTACCACGTCCACGCCCTCGGCCTCCTCTTCCACCACCACCAAATCCACCTCTAAATCCTCCACGTCCACCAGCAGGAGCAGCGTCCGCCATACTATAAAAAAAAGATGTTATTAGTACATAGTTTAAAGTAATCAGTAGAATTCTATTATACTATAAAACTGATGGTAATTGTGCTTTTATGAGATGCCTGTTATTAATTACCAAAAATGCTACAGATACTATATTATTCTATTCCTAATGATCTGATTAAGAATAAAATTTACCAATGGCACGTGACTGATACACAAATGCCAACTAATAAAAAAAAACCCTAGTACGAAAAATAATGCATTTACCTGGAATCAGTTATAGAATATCAAATGATAACTTAAGACTCTCAGCATTTTTGTCAAGTTTAATTCAGCATCTGAATAACGGTGGTGCACTTGAACTTATTTAACTGAAAAATCAACCATCAACTGATACATAATTAACTTTTTCTCCCATACTTATTATAACATAGCAGTTTTCTTTTCGATTATTAACATTAAGTCAAATTTAATATTTAAAAATTTAGATTTTAAAAATAAAATTACTTTGTCATCATATTCAATATTTTTAAATGAGTTATTACTGAAATAATAAAACTAATCAATATGAAGATAACTTGCTATTAAATGTTAATTCAATTTACTATATATAATGTCTAAAACATTCTATAATAAATCAAAATAAATTCTGCATACAATGAAAACTTTAACATATAGTTTTTTAAGCATTAGACAATAGTTTGCAAAACATACTGCCAATCTTATTTTTACTACTATTTAGTCATCAATTTACCTCATACTTGATAAATAAAATATTGGATTAAAATAATTAGCAAAGTCATTAGAACAAATGGCAAGTAATAGTGAAATTCTAACCATTTCCTAGCATTACATTTTTTACACATCTATACACAAATCATAACCTTTTAAATTCAATATCTCTTACTAGATAAACACAAGAAATATAATTCTATTGAATACTTAAGTCTACGTAAATGTAACAGATTGAAAACTTTATATACATGACAAATCTATGGATATGCATATAGGTAACAGGGCAATATCAATAGCTACTATACTTTCTAAAGCAATAATCCAAGAAAATATTAAAAATTTAAAACATAATTACAATATTAAGATCAGGATCATAAGTTCATCTAATGAAACATTAACCTGTCACCACAAGCATAAGATCTTTTTAACCCTTTCGTTTCTCTTTTGCTTTTACAATTTTGGAAATTCTAAAGGTTTACATGTTTTTCTTTTTAAGGTAACCATAATATTAGAATGGTAGAAATCAATAATATATGTATATATTATTTTTTACTGCAAGTTTGCAGTCAAACTGCATACTTTAGCATTTCAGATTCTTTCAATGTTGTGTCCAAATGTAAGCAGAAAAGATTGCAAGACTTTTGTGTAAGTCTTTCTAATGTTACAGATTTTCTTATTCTTTTAATATATTTGTACAGGGAAAAAAACTATTCACATTAAAAATAAAAAACCTTTCAACTCTGACATTTTATTTATTAAAAGTGCAAATAAGATAGGGTGTGTCTTGTAAATTAAGGTAAAAAATTATTCACCATATACTTTAAAAAATTGGATCCGTGCGTAGAAGGGTTAAAAAAATACTTTAGCACACGAAATAAAAACCCATAATCTTAGAAGGTCAGTTAAAAAGAAGATGCTTGGGTAGTTTGCAAAATTAATCTTTACATTTGTAGCACGTTTTGGATTTTGATAATACACATTTAATACTTCTAATCATCCGACGACCAAGAGATACCTCATATCTTCTCACATGTTCCATTTATAGTTAGATATTTAAAAAATTAAATAAGCAGCAAAAAATTACGCAAGAACATTCTTTAATCAAGTATTTAAAATGGCATTCTTGTTTTGCCAGTGCTTTTAAATAGAGTATATTATGAATTCATGTCAAACAATATACTAGATCAATGATATTCAACATACGAGATGGCATATTTATGTGAATTAAAAAGATTGGCTTCTAGTTTCTAAAATTATTTTAAGGCACATTTACATTGATAAATGATACGAACATCATTAAGTTTAATACCGATTAGCTCGCACCACGTTTTTCATTAAATTTGAAGTTTAAAAGTGATGGAAAGCAGTACAATAACTTAAATAATCAAAGTGAATACAATAGAATTTAAGTACCCTTTTGTAAATTTGGATACAACACGGTTTAATTCAATCAGGCAAAGTTTTTTTAAAAAACCCTAAACTGCGAATTCATTTGGTTTTAAATAATTAAATATTTACAAAAATAAATTCATACAAATTATAAAAGTATTTTCACTACATCCTGAATAAATCTAGAATATTTCATCGAATTATTAACACAATTTAAAGCGGATGGTTAAAGATTGGAAAGTACTTACTTGTAGATGTCTTAAAAGTAAAGTCAACACACGTTGCTTCTTTTTCGACGTGAAATGGAAGACCCCCTTGTACCCGAATGTTGATCAAATCCAAACATTCGAACCCAATACATGAACGTTCAGTTCGGAATTAGAAATGCCAGATCCATAATGAACCCTAAAAATAATTCCCTCGCGATAATATAATAACGGGGAAATACCAAGTACAATATCTTCAAAATATTACAGTAAAAATAATACTCAATATTCCTGAAATATCGAATGGTCAAGGAAAAACAATTAAGTCATAAATGTTTCCTCTTCAAATATTTATTTCTCAAAAGCATACACTTTCCTTCACTCATTTCTGCTGAGATAAAAAAAACTGATTGGATTTTAAATTTTTTTGATAACTCATTTCAGTTAGAAATTCATTCTTAAAAATCCATTTGCTTGATTGTGGATCCCTGCTACACAGTCACTTAATGAATTTGCAAAATAACTAAGCAATATTTAAGATAACTTTCTGGCATTCGTTGACATGTAAATAATAAATACGTGAGATTTGAATAATAGTCAGCTTAATATAAATTTTGTTCAGTACTAATTTGAACGATTTTAGAGATTAATCCAAATTTCTGTGATTATTTTAAAAGAATAATCCAAAAATATCACACCAATAACAACAACCACATTTCCCAATGATGCGGAGTCGTTTCCGTAGATTTGTTTGTAATTCTGTAGTTGTTGTTACTTATGGCACTTGCCTATGGAGACACCTGCCGCTGATACAGCAGCAGATTTAAGTCGAAAGGCGCGTCCCTTGTTTTTGAAGTAGGGCCAACTAGAGCCAAGAGTACGACTTAGCTACACATTCACCACATTTACTTACACAGCCCCATTTTTCAAAGTCATAATTAGTCATATTTATTAGGGGCACAGTCACACAGGTCACAGATAGCACGCAGAAAAACAACCATGCCCGAACCGGGACTCGAATTTGGGAAGATGCGCTACCTCTGAGGCAGAGAGCCGGTGTTTGTAATTCTGTAAGTTGTTTAAGAAAATAAGAGCAACTAACTAATATATAGCTCTTGATTAGCACAAAATAATGAACAAAGCAGATGTCAGAATGGACATCATTGTTGTAATATTAAAGAATAAAACGCAGCAATATCGCACAATACTCTGTGCTTGTTAAAGAGCACAATTCCTGAGTTGATGTTTACGCTCACTTCGCCGCCCGCCAACCTTTCCTGAGTTTGGCGACAGTTGACCGCTAACCTACACCTTCCATTGCGACATTAGCGGATCTTTCCCGTAGTCATGGTGACGGAAAAGGGAAACCCATCAGTTCAGACTACGCTAAATATCATAATGTAAATTGGTCAACGGGCATTTAGCAAAACTAATCTTTAGTAGTTGTATTTATCTTCTTTTTTTTTTGTTTTTTCTGTTATTTTCTGTTTTTCTTAAATATTTATCAAATTGAATTTTTTAAAGTATTATATTATAGTTAGAGCAAACGATTTTTATTTTAATTAAAACATTATTAAAAGTTATAGGCAAACGATTTTATTTAATTAAAACATTATTAAA
>JAOUZG010008098.1:63777-89607 GCA_026289955.1 Argiope argentata | reverse complement strand
TGTTTAAAAAACTACAGTCCACTACTCTATTTACTGAGCTACAGACAGTTGATATGTTGCAGTCTGACACTAAACCTGTGTAACATGTGGTTTCATGTGACGTTTTTTTTTATCCGATTACAATCAAAATTTCAGATAGAATCTCAAAAGCACACGCAAAATTTTAAATATTTAATTATTGCGTTTTGGAGTTAATTGTGTTTACGTGCCTTCGAAAGTTCAGAACGACATACATCTCAAAATTTGATATGGCATCTACATTAAAACATTATCCAAAGAATGGTTTATACGACACTAATGTACAATAATTAAGAATTATTGATCTTTGGCTTGAAGTTAGCATTTTTACTAAATCTGTTGTGTCATCTTCGGCGAATATTTTGACGATTTAACCCTGCTATGCAACTAGTAGTATCCGAAAATCGAATTTATGTTTTAGACACGTTTCCCCTTAATTTACTGAAACAAAATTACATTCGTGGGAATAAAATCCCCAACCAAATTTGACACTTTTAAATCACTGCGTTTTTGAGCTAAAATTCTGAAAATACAGACCGACAGATGGTCAACTTCTTGAGAGATTTGGCTTAAAATATGATAGGTGACTACACTATAGATATTAAATAGGTGAAGCCGAATTTTATCTACCTAGTTTTCTTCATTATGTAGTTACCGTGTTAAATTATATTCAAACAGCTGGACAAACATAATTCATCTGAATGGATTTGGCCCAAAATTTGATAATATGTAAGTAAATGGGGAAATTGTTACAGGATTGTTATTACTAACACTACCAGATTAAGCTTCGAAGAGCTCCTTAAACAATAACAGATTTCAGAAACCCTTTTACTTAACTAAAGTTCTAAAATTCGGATTTTTTAATTTATTTTAATGTCGTATTTATTTTAAACGTGTTTTGTGAAATAAATATTTATAAAAATTAAAATAAGAAAAGATTTAATTGTACTTCACCTTCAATACAGATGGCTTCAAAACGCACGTAAAAAAATTATTTTAAATTTGTTTTGAAACAAAATATTTTTTAAAAAAATGCAATTTTTAAAATATTTTTCAGGCATTTTAACACAATTGTTGATTTAAAAGTTAATCACCAACTATAGAGTGAATAGAGGGTCTGAAAGAGTGAATTTAACAAAATAAAAAAAAAATCTTTGAACTACTCATAAAAACTTTTTTTCGTTTATTTTATTTTGAAATTTATACCTATATTAAATACTTTATTATCATGTCAAAATGATGTTGTTTTGGGGATGAGTTTTTTGGTGACAACAAAAATCCGTAGGCAAAAAATAAAAATTTTATTATCTGCACGAGCATCTCAAAAGAATCAGCTTTTAATATAGTGATAACATCCCATTTACAGAAACTCTAATTTAAAAAGATAAGTTAATGACTACCGAACTAAAACCTAGAAAAATGTCATTCTGAGCCCGTGATTATAGGAAATGAGATATTTTTCTTAAACAATATTTGCAAGACAAAGTTCTTTGGATTGTTTGCAATAGTAAAGTGACTCATTCAATGAAAACATTAAAACGAATAAAAATATAATTTAACTTGCACGAGCACATGCTGCTTGGTCGTTCAAGAAATTATGTTCTGACATGATATATTGAAATATGCATAGCAGATTTCATTTTAATCTTTCATATTGAATTGAATGTGTTTACTTACATGGCCTTTGAAAATCAAAGTACAATATTAGATTACCTTAGAAAAAAAACTATGAATGTCTCGGGTTCTCCAAAGTTGCGAAACCTTCAGGTAGTTGCCTACTTAGTCTAACTGATATTCCAGCTATGTTTATGAAAGTCTTGATTAGATAAGTAAGTTTGAAATAGTGTTTGTTTCTATTTCCTTATAATTTCTGACTTTTGCATGACTAGAAATAAGCGCATTCCTTTATTAATTTGTAACCCTAATTAATATGGACAATCATGCTATTAATACTCCTTTATGTTTCTATTGTAAGGAAGTCGCCCCTTCCTTACAATAGAAACCTCCTGCTGGAAGAGACACATGATCGAACAATGATACTCCTAGCCAGCGGTGAGGCTATTCATCCTTTGTTGCACATTGAGTTTCTCTCCTTTTAGCGTCACCCATCAGACTTGAATGGAGGCAAATAATGGAACACACATGTTTTCGGCCCATTAAATCAACCAACCGTGTCGGAATACCAGATGGGACTATTTTTTCTATGAACCACCCCATAATGTTCCAATAATGAACGGCATATGCTCTTTACGACCCGTTGAAGAAATTAGTGCTTCCTTGAACCCATTGAAGAAAGAATGCAGAGGGTTCTGATAAGGGATGGATGTTTCAGAAATCTTCCCACGGCATGATGGCGCGCCAGTGGGAGTATTTCTGAAGAATGATTGGACAATCGGCATCTCCAGGGCGCCAATATCAGACTGAGAGGTGGAGCTTCGCTATTGTTAAAAGGGACGATGGAGAAGCTGATCTAGAGAGGAGACGAGCTGATCGAGTGGACGAGACAAGCTGATAGGAGAGATGGGACCAGCTGATCTGGTGAGAGACTGGACGAGAGCGGACACGGCAGCTAGACGAGCTGTGAGCAGTGCTGAAGTTGAAGAGATACCACGTGATTTCGAGTTTGTTGGAAAGATCTACCGGAAGTAATCCGTAGATCTCTGGCGCTACAGGCAGTAGCCGAATACGCAAACAGCTTGTGAAACCCCGGCATAGTTGCCGAACGGACAATCCAGTTGTAAATATTTTCCATTATCTAACCTAGAGGACGTGTTTTTGTTTTTATTTATTGTATAAAGCTGTAAATAAACCCTTTGTGTATAACACGCTACCATTTATTTGATCGACCAGGATCAAGTCATTACACTATATCTTAACTTTTATGAATAAGTATCTTCGCTTGTTGTGAATTAGGATCACCCGTCGTATTATTTCATCAGTATGATGAACCTATCAAAACTAATGGCCATCAAAATAGAGGCCCAACCTCTATTCAACACAAATATCTTTTGAATACCAACTTACATACCTCGCGTGATAAAAGAACCTCTGAAAGGACAAAAAATGGACCAATGACAAATTCAAAGCAGCTACAAAGTAGATATTGCATGGAAAGCCAATGAAAAAGTACGACTTTGTTACTTAGTATTTAGAAAATCGCCCTGATAAATAGATTTAAGAAAAGAGATCTGCAGTCAACGATTAACACTTGAGATGTTTTCTACTGAAAATGTGTATCAAAACTCTTGTCTAATGATAACTCAGGAAACAATGCGTTAGATGTTTGTTCAAAGACTGGGTTTCCTATAATTTGTGGAGAATGTGGTACAGATGTTGTTGTTGCTTATGGCTCTTACCATGGACAAGCTCGATGACGTAGTCAGCGATTTAAGTCTAAGCAGCGTCTCTTGTTTTGTAGTAGCCTCAACTAGGTCCAAGAGTATGACTCTTGCTACTCAATCTTCACATTCGCTTGCACAGCCCCTTCTTACAGGGGAGGGATACATTCATACACCTTACGGATAGAACACAGAAGAACAATCATGGCCGAACCTTGACTCGAACCCGGGACGCCCAGATCACGGGGAAGACGCGTTACCTCTAAGCCAGGACGCCAGTAAGATACAGATGTGCTACCAGTGTACGTTTTGCCGCAAATAGGCCCAAGAAGATTGCAGAATGTGCGACTCTATAGAGAATTATAAATGCGACTTTTGCCAATAGAAAAGTTTTATTGTTGGTTATAAAGCATATAATCTATCCCTTAAATAACTCTCCATGCTTTAAGAATCTTAAAAGCATTTTTCTTCTAGTTATATTTATAAAAACAATTGTACGATAAAATAACTATGATAAAAGTTCAATTGATATCTATTATTTCCAATTTTACCTGTAGGTCATATTTGTAGTTTGCAACCACAATCTCTAAAGTGTACAGAAATTATTTCAGTACCTCCCATGTGAGATTTAGAGGTTCTGCAATACGATCATAAGAATTGGGTATTGAAACTCCCTTCTTTCACAAACTTAGTTGTCAAATTTATTTCAGTTTTCAATAAATTTTTAATTTAATCAATATATTAATGATTTATTTAATATTAGCTTTTTTGTGTTTCAGTAATTTTTTTTGAAAATGAATGTGTTATTATTTTTTATTCATGATTCATAATTATGCAACTTCCATGTTTGCATACAATGTTACTTGAAAAAAAAAACGCATTATTTTTTTAAAAAATACTATTAAATTAAAGGGTTTGTTAATGGATCCAACAGTGTATTGCCGTGCTTCTTTTAGTCTCTTAAAAAACCTAACAATAAAGAGAATCAAATACTGCCAACCAACTGAATAAAAAATTTGATGTAGATCTAAAATGTTTTTGTCAAAACGGCATATCTGATTTCATTTACCTTGCTTATCATTATTATGGAGAAAATTTCTAATGAGTGTAGGATGAAAAAATTGATGAGTTCAGGAAAAGATGCCAACGTTGAATTCTATGCGAGATACAGATAGAAAAACGCAGATGAAGTGTACTCAAAACAGTTTTTGCTGTAATCACAACACATAAGAGCTCAGAGAGAATATACTGTAGTTAAATACGCCAAAGAGAAAATTCACTTACGCACTTCTTGAATCGTGTCTCTAAAAGTTTTATAGTCTCAGTGATAGGACAATGAAGGTTCTAGAAGGATGTAGTATCGTTCATGTCAAAATTTCAGTAACTTTAGGTTTTATTTTTATTCTAAATTCGATATCAAATATTCAAATAATCATCGACTTTGTCACCAAGGTCAGAGGATCGTTGCCATGGTATCCATTCAGCAACATGTTTTCCATTGATGCAGAAGCAATTGCTTTCCGCCCTCTACGCATTTCATTTCAAATGAACACTTCTCTTCGAACAAGAGTCGTTTCTGAAATCCTTCAATGTCCGTATTAACTGCAATGCAATTGCCACACAGTAACCTTTCTTTCAAAAAAGTTTCACAAGCAGAACCTGATCCTTCATTGACTGCTCATGACAACATTCTGTTGTAGTTGTTGTTGTGACTTATGGCACTTGCCTTGTACAAGCCCCCGCTGATACGATCAGCAGATGATTTAAGCCTAAGAAATGGGTCTCTTTGTTTTACAAGTGGCGCTATCTAGGGCCAAGAGCACGATTTAGCTACTCACACGTCACAATCCTTTTTAGGGGGCGGACTTCATTCATGCAAATTCATTCATTCATCTCAGATCGTAATTTAAACCCGAAACAGAGAACGATCACCTCTGACCCAGTACCTCCAGTGGTATTACTCTCGACATGGTGGACTTTGCGACCACGAACAGAGCGCCAGTCACCATACACTCGGGACAACATTCTTAAATACAGAATTGGTTGCTTTCCGCCTTTTTAAATAAGTGTAACGTGCGATGAGGATCTAACGTATTTTAATTAGAAACTTAAAATGAATGTATCTTTTAAGGCCACAATTTTTTAGTCCCTTATGATGAATTTAGCGCCATCTATCGGTCAACTTTTAATTTTTGTTTTTTACTTTAGCTAGACAAATTTCCATTGCCTCCTTACACACCAAAGAAATATTAGGTCATTCTGATTGGTGCGTAATTTTTTACAAATTTTTAAAAATGGAACCTTTATTAAAATGATCCCGCTTACAAATTGAAAAAAAAAAATACGATGAGAATTTTTTTTAAATTTTAGTTAAAATCTTAATTATTGAAAATTATGCTAAATTTTGATACATCTAATATCTATAAAAGTAAGTAAATAAAATTAGCGTAGAACAGGTCTAGTTCTTTGTAATGTGGTACCACTAGTAAAAACACATATGCATTGGGAGTATTCAGAAGGTCACAATGGTATATATATATATTGAAAACCAGACTACATTACAGCCATTAACAACCAGTTATCAAAAGAAAGGTTTACTGCATATCCCTCATCGAAAAGGGCAGGGTTAAAGAATATATATTGTTTAATTTTACGACCAAGATTTAGCTTTTATAAAAAAAAATTTTTTTATTAAAATATGTATCGGAAAGTAGATACCAAAGCAATTTTTATGACAATTTTTTTTCTAAAATTATTTAAATGGCAAAGTCTGAAGTTTTGCGAATTTTAATAAATTATTTTTAAATAATTTTTGAATTCGGGAAAAAAATCCTTTGGCAGAAACCTGTGATTTTATTCCTTCTACCGCTTGCAGTTGATTGATTTCATAAAATAAAATGCAATAGCAAATGAAAAAAAAAATGAAAATTTTTCCTCTGTGGGATAATATAACGCTCGAAAATTGTAGGTGGCATGTATATACGACAAATTTAACAATTACAACACAACTCAATTCAGAGAATTCTTTATTAGAATCTCTAGGCAAAAGTACCAAAGAAATAAATCTCTTATATCAAGATAGAAACAGATATGTTTCATCGGTACTCCCAGTACATGGTTCATCGATACTCCCAGTGTATAATCCCGTGTTCAGTGATGCTCCCAGTGTATAATTCATACCTTATAACAAGAAGATAAAGTGAATTTAATGTGAAATTTGTCACCTTTTCTACGCATTAACAACATTATATTACGCACATATATATGAAATTAAACCACACACAATAATACAAAATATTTCAAATATTTACTTCCCATATATGTAACAATTTATCATAAAATGAACAGGAGGCAACAAGGTTAGAAACACATTTGTCTGTATCGGTTGCAGCTTCGCCAGTTGCATTTGACTGGAAACACCAATCCACACCGTATGCAAGGGACTCGTGCTTGTCGTAGTGGGCCTTTTCTTTCAGTTCACCATCTAGTGAAAGGAAAAACGAGACGCATCACAAAACTTTAATGTTAACATTCCGAAAGAAACAAAAAATAACTTATCATTTGCCAGTCACTTATTTTAGTTACAAACGTACTTCAGGCCATATTTTTAAACAGGTAATGTAGGCAATTGTCTAACTGTAGGAGATCCCTATCTCACAAGAAAGTTTTGCGGTATTTTGAAAATTATTCAATTTTATGTTTTTATTTAATTATAAAGATCATACAATCGAACTTATTCAAATTAAGAGGGATGAAATTCTTTAGAGCTTCATTATGTAAATGAAAATAATGGATGAATTTCAGGAACAGTTATTTAGTTGTTTTCTAAGTTCAATGTTTCAAAAGAGAAAACATAAAAATACGCGACATCGCTTAGAATATTGTTTGAAACGGATTCTAAAATCCGCTGCTTTTGCGCATGCGTTAGGATAGGTTTAATTCGGGAAAATAGGTGTGAAAGAAAAGGAGGAGATTTTTACATTCCCATGTAGTACATCCTGTAGCATAATATTGTACAATATCGTGCGATATTATATGATATAAACAATATTTTACAATATTAAACAATATTGCGAATATTGATCAATATTGTACAATATTTGTGCGCTACTAGGATTTAACAATAAAGTAAATTCCGAAAATGGCGCACATTCTTCCATGTGTCACCCTTATTGAGACATAACAGCCAAAAAGTGGTCGACTCAGAATGCTGAAAGGAGCAGTACAATCTAATGATCCTCAAGAAGGATCATGGGAAACATGCCATGATGTTAATAAGGTAACGTCATCTGTTGTATCAAAGGAGAAGATAATAAAGTCATGCATCCACTACAGGCGTCGGTTAAACTAAAGTCGGAACGTTATTCTAAGAACATTCCAAATTGCCTTTTTCAAGCTTTAAATTACATCATTTTTACAATTCTAAAAATAATGTGAAATTAATAATTTTTAAAAAATGCCCTCTCTTTTTATTAAGCACCAGCGGGTGACCGAGCTCCGCTCGGAGAAAACAGGTATCGAAGCTAACTCGAATATTTAAATTTTCAATTGTGATTTATCAAATCAATACATGCCGTATTTAGTAAAAATATCAAAGTTATCCTTAATTTTTTCTGATGAATGTTGAAATGTCGGAAATGTGGGGCGATTTTCGACTTCTCAACCATTCCTCGTATTATAGTATAAGATAAAATTAAAACTTAAGCTCCAAGCATGCGTTACGAGTAAAAGGGAAAAAATTATCTTATTAATATGTTGCCCTCAGATTGACAAAAACTCAAATTTAAAAAATAAATCATTATTGCGCATTAAACATATAAAAATGCAATTTTCATCACGTGTCTGCATGAAATGAAAAAAAATATGTATGAATATTGATATAGATGGCATATTGGCTATAGATGGCAACACGTTACCACTTGAAAACTTAAGTAGCCATTATGGCGAACTAATAAAGTTTGAAAATATCCTATCTGTAACTCCGAACTGCTCAACCGTAGCGCTTCAAAACCGGCGCCAATCGATTCCTCGTGGCCAAAAACCCCAGACCCCCAAGTTTACCGGAGTTTATTTATTCTGGGGCGATTTTCGACTTGACAACCATTCCTCGAATTATAGTATAAGATTATTTAAATTTCGCTAAGAATATTTTTGCCATTTTTTATTATTTTGTTCAAATTCTATTTAAATTTCAGTCATACATTTTTTCATATGAGATATACTGAAGCCAACTTCATAGAAAATAGCCTGAAATAAAGCATTTTGTTTTTTTAAGATTATCTTATTTTGCTGTTTAAAAGCACTTTAAAAAAAATTAAACGGAAATCACGTATTTGGTATTGAAATTTTAAAGGGGAAAAAAGTTCAGGAATTTGCATTGTGTTTCAGTATTGTATATTTGTTGCATTTTCTTATCCCCTTTCTTATCCCTGTAAAAAGTTTTTAAAAGCACACTTTGTCAAATTCTAAAAACCAGTTCAATTCAGTTCATTTTCAAGATGGTCTTGCATATATCACCTATAAAAAATTCGAAATTAAAATCCAAGCAATTTTAAATAAAAAAGTAGAAGGAAATGAAAAGCTCTTTTTTGAACACAATATAAACACTATTATTTAATTCTAAGATCGCATTTTTAAATTTAAAGCACTATTTTCAACTTATAAAGCGGCATATTCGTTTAGAATCATGCGGCAAAGTAAAATAAACGTGAAAAGTAATTACTTAGGATTGTTTTTATAATAATGATTCAAAATTATAATGGCATTTCAATTTAAAGATTTTATTTTTAAAAGTTTAGATGCATCATCACTGCAATAGAGCTAAATAGGGAGGACTAAGCAACGTTAATCTCAGGGCCCCTTTTACACTTCAAATTTTCAAAACAAATATATATTTTATCTAACTAAGACTTAAACAATAAATATTTTAATTTAATCCTTCTATTATAATCAAATATTTTAATTTAATTTTGATATATATAGATTTAAGTTTCAAATTTTGATAAGTTGAAAAAGTAAAATGCTTAATTGCAGATCGCTTTCTAAAAAATTAGCTTCAGTATATCGCATGCCAAACAGGTTCTAAACTGAAGTAGGCCAGTAATTTTTTAAATAAATGCTTTTTGGTACAATATAAATGAATTTTTAACTTAAAATGGAATATTTTTAAAATTATAAAACAGTACATTATTTTAGAAATTGTAAAATAATTAACCATAATTCATTAGGAATGAAAGGAAAATAAAATTTGAAAATTAAACAAAGCAATACTTTTTTAATTAGAATAAATTCGAATGCACTGCTTTTATAATCAAATAAAAGCAAAAAAATTAAATAAATGTCAAAATAACGCAAAAAAAAAACCCTTGAGGAGTTAGAACCTTCTTAAATTGTGAGACTTTTAGACAACTCTTACTTTGCCTATTTAAAAGTTTGAACATGCCTTTTAAATTAAATGACAGCACAAAATTAAATTATTACGTAAACAGCACAAAAAAAAGTTTTCAGGAGCTCAGCGTTGGGAGACCCAAAAGCAGCTCTCTCTTTTTTTTTATTTACTAATTTGTTCCTGAATTCTGTGTATTGTAAAATACACAGTTGTATTATAATTGTAAATTGCTGTTCTGTGTATTGGAATGATGCTTAAATCATTTTCAAGTATCCTTAAGTTAAATTATGTAATTACACAGAAAATAATGCAATACAAAACACTACATCAAGAAAAAAATTAATGAAACTGATAAAAATTAACAAAATAAACGTATTTATCTTTAATATATTTCATTTCTTAAATACCTTACATGTTTTAAATTCTAAATTTTTCTTAGATAAGAAAATGATACAGTTAATTTTCAGGTATATTAAGTTTTTTTGTTAAGCTCATTCGAAAAATAATTTTATTAAAAAAGATCAAACTATTCTGGAACTCATGCCACAATATTATAAACATTCGAAAAGGAAAAGCAAAATTATGTGGCATATTGATGTCACTAGCGTGAAAGGTTCATACGATCAGTTGTTGGGAAACGAATGCCTGATTACCATTATCATCATCAAAACTAAGTTCATCAAACTTAGTTCATCAAAACAACAGAAATAACCAGGGATTTCTAAATGTTATTACCACTATAGCCACCGAATTTATTTTATCACAAATACTAATTAGAGGCATTTAATTTTTTTCTCTTACTGTTAATATTATTATCTATATTAATAAAAATGCAAATCGAAATGCGTTGCTAAGCGCAAAACTGGAGAACGGCTCGACCGATTCGGCTAATTTTTTAAAAATATTTTCGTTAAGACTCGAGGATGGTTCTTATGGAGAGAAAAATTTAAAAGACTGCGTGGAAAATAGTTAAAACGACACTTTTCTTACTTTCTCGCCAAAAATCTACACTTCCTTCCACCACACCGAGTAAGATAGCAGGAAGTAATAAATTATGATTTGTTTAGAAAGAAATACGCGAAGTCAGTTGGTTTTCATTTATAGATAACGGGATGTTTAAAAAAGAAAGAAAATAGTTGCTTTTATTATTAGACGGTATGAATATTTAATCTATACCTGCTCAAAATAAAGTCTGGACAGGGAAGAAAAAAAGAATAAAGTGAAAAAAGGGTTTGTAGAAAGTAAAAAAAAGGATAGAAAAAAAAAAAGGGTTTCCAGGGGAAAAAAGAAGGGTGTGTGTGTGTCATCATTATTTCCTCTGTGCACGGCATTTTCCAAGCTGTTATTAAACTTTCGCATCTCTTGAAAACCAATTGTGTCTTTATTTGTTTAGTGCGTTTGCATTTATGAGAATTTGAATCTCTATTATTCTATAAAAACGTAGAATTTTAGAGCTTTCTCTCTACCTCCACCATTTAAGTAAAATATCAATTCTGGGACAATCATTGCTCGAATAGAAAGAGAAAGATGAATAGCACAATGAACAGAATATCTGAAGAAAATAATACTATAAATAAATTATATGATTGTCAAAATTTGTTTGATTTAAAAATATTTTGTTGAAAAACCTGTTAGAGACACAGCTACATAAAATATTATTTGAAAATTTTAGCGAGCATTAATACTGGCGAACCGACTGGACGCCAAAGGCGGCTAGTCTCAAATAAATTATCAACATTACTTATTAAAATTCCTTTTTAATATTTTTTCTCATTTTTCAAGCAAGTTTTTACTATCCTAAAGAATAATGCAATTATTAAAATATCTAAAATGATTATACAAATCAAACTAAATCACTTTCTGTATTTTTGACTGTATTTAGACTTTTTCTCCTACATTGAAAATTAAATATCTTTGGATCAAACTCCCCTTCTCTCTCTCTTTTTTATGTATGCATTCCTTTTAAATCTTTTGATTTATATTAGAATTAAAATAAATAATTGTTGCCTTAAAAAACATCAACTGCTTCAATCTTTATATTAAAAATTTTTTGAAAAAAATATTTTTTTTTCGCAACAATTACGAAAAAAAAATCTTTATTTGATTTCAACATGATTTGCATATTCAAACTAGATGTGAAGAAAAAAAAATGTCTGAAATATTTATTATTGTGATGAATCCTCCTACCCCCCCCCCCATTTAGGAAATTGGAAATTCGAATCAAGGTCGGGCCGCGGCAGGTGGTCATGGAATTGCCTTGTTGACACACCGCCGTTAATTGAAAACGATATTTTTAAATGCGAGGCAGTTGCTAGATATGACTTTGAAAAACATTATTTATTGCATTGATTTATTTTTGACACCATAGTAAATCATACTATTGATTGTAAAATGCTATTAAATTATATTTATTTGAACTGCACCTAAATTTTGTTATTTCATTTAACATTGCGACTAGTTAAAGATCTTTTCAAGACTTAAAATATTAAAAAATTATTTGAAATTTAGCATTAAACAATAACAGTTTACCATCTTAGCATTTTATGTACCGAGCTAGAAAAAAAAATGCATAATGATAAATATTCTAGTTATGAAACAAGTAAGAAAATAGAACAAAAATCACATGTTGTAACTTTTTTCATTAAAAAAATCTTATGTCAAATGTATTTTACTAGTTTTTAAGGCAATTGTTTTTGTTATTAAATTAATTAAGAATTTTTTGAGGGACTGAAACTTCAATTTTGCCAAAACATTGGTATTATTTTCATTTATTCCATTAAGTCTTTAGTCTACCAGTTTGTTCAATGTAATAAATAACAAAATGGTATAAATATTGTTGCTTAAAAGTTATTTAAGGCTCCTCAAGTTAAATTTGTATGAGATCTGAACTGTCATTGGTTTATTAAGCGATGAACTTATGGAAAGATCAATTT
Organism: Argiope argentata; assembly: GCA_026289955.1. Lineage (NCBI taxonomy): Eukaryota > Metazoa > Arthropoda > Arachnida > Araneae > Araneidae > Argiope > Argiope argentata. The sequence continues at coordinate 76,930 of JAOUZG010008098.1, read as the reverse complement.
ACATTCCTTTTCTTCCCAATCTTTTGTAATTTAAAAATAATTTCAATTTTAATGCATTGATATATTTAAAACAAAATTATTTTTAATTAAAATAATACAACAGCATTTCAGAAATTTACTTCTTTGCAGCATCGAAGTAGAAACTCACCTTCTATAGATAGAACATGGAATCCATTATGCATTGATGCTGATAATAGAAATGATGGATTCTGCGGATGCCATTTTAATCTCCAAATGCCACCATTTAATGAAATTTCCGAAACTGGAATTTTCATTGATCTTACATCCCACAGGAATACATTTTCGTCGTAACTTTAAAAGAAGTAAAAAAAAAAATGTTGCTACATGAAAAAAAAATTAATTTTGAATTATCAACAAATAGATTAGATTAATTAATTCTTGGGAGTTAATTACTTCTTTTCGTGAAATAGCTTTCCTCTCTAACAAAATTGAATCACATTGAATCTTAATTATAAGCATACAAAAGTTATTATTTAAGAATTTAACAATCAATATATAAAATTGTATATTTATTAAATTCTGATTTGCAGATACGAATTTTTAGGAATTAGACTGAAAATAAACACCTAATGCTTTTGATGAATTAATCGGAATAAAGTAAAAGTATTTTCAAAATTTATCTTTGCTTTCACATATTTATAAACACTTATTTGTATCGACACAACTGTGGATGTAAAATTTTAAAAAATTAAATGTAGGATACACCTGCGTTTTTTTAACCTATTGAATTATTTAACAACTTGTATTAATTGTTATTTTCTAATTAGTTACCAGCTCTACCAGTCTAAAAGTCTGGTAGAACTAACTAAATATATAGCATTATACCAATCAGTAATAAGAAAATATACTACAAAGGCTTTGGTTTGAATAGATAAAAATATCTGTAGCAAATTAATTGCTTTTCATTGTATATAAATTATTGAGCAGTTAGCTGAATGTTACAAGAGTGGCAAATAAATTCCAGAAAAAATATAGTTACGGATTCCACAACTACTAAGTCAGTAAAGTCACTGGATTCGTTTGTAGTGGGTATATGGTGTGAAAACTTTCAGCAGACCTCAGAAGAAAATAACAGCTGACGTTTATTTAACACGAAGGCACTAATACAAAGACGACAAATACACAACCGTGACGAACAAAGGGCAACATACTACAGCAAACTGTAGCCCAAAAGTAGTAATCGACCACAGCACACAAAGCGGTTAGACAGGGTTCAGCAGGAAAGGAGATCTTCGCGCGACAGTCTCTCCAAACGGCTAAAATCCTCCGCTGCCTCCTCGCTTTAGCTGTTTCAGACTGCCTACTCACTACTACAAGGCGAGCTACTCCAAACAAAACTTGATGCTGCCTCCACATTAGACAACAAGGCTCGGCACACAGAACAATTCAGCAATAGCTTGGGCTCCACACAACGCTGGTACTCTGCTATCCTCTCGGATACTCGACCACGACTCCCAACTTCGATTCACTGCAGCTTGAAACTGCGGTCCTTTTATAGATTCTGGGAGGCAAACAGACCTTCTGGGTCAATCAGATGTATCTCGATTCCTATTGGATGGATCATTAAAATATTGGAAGTAGCCAGATTCTCTATTTTATCGCTAAATTTATCGCCAAATGGTCGCCAAGCTCCGGGATTACTGGCTCAGCATCCGAGTAGCATATAATACAGATTATTGTAAATCTGTTTTTCCAGTGATAGAACTAACCGTGCTAGGAAGCAGAATTTCAAGATTGTAACAATATTAAAATCAAACATTAATTCTGATTCATTATCATAAACTCTCTCTCGCGCCTTGTATATGTATATTATATGACAGCTTGAATTGTTACACATATTCAGCGGTAGTTCTTGTACAAGCACTACGGAACTGCAGTATGTCCATTTTTTAAAAATATAAATATAATTAACAAATTATTTTTTGTGTTATGGAATTTAAATCTATCAAGAATTTGGAAGAAATTTTAGAATGAAAAATTGTTTTTTTTTCTTGGACATTGAGAACATTTTTTAAGAAATAAATTATATCCCAGTTTCCGTTTTTTAATGCAGTACAGAAAAAGGTACTTAATCATAGAAAAGTATGCGACTTTTCTCAGAGAATATAACCAGAGAATTTCCACATCAAATAAATAAAATATTAGAATATAGAAATTAAATTTATAGTAATTTCACAACATCGGTAATTTTTAAATGAAACCAATTATAAAAGTGAAATGGCTTATATTAAATGCTATGTTAATGGTGAATGTTAAAACTATGTACAATAAATTTTGATCTTTCTCACTCTGGGAGTTTTTGAAATACCGAGTTTATATGCATTTGAACGGATTTCGTTCATCCTTTGATAGAAATCTACGTATTTGATGCTAAGACTTCATGTTATATTTCATTCCTGTAGTTCAATCCATTTTTAAATTATAACTAACTGTCAAGTATAACAGTAATAATAATAATAATATTTGAATATTTTCTGGATTTAGAAAGAAAATGAAATGGAGATTTATATAATTCCCGGTGTAGCATGTTCTGACAAGTACAATGTTTTTTATTTGTTTGCTTTGTATGCTTCATATAAGAAAGTGTTCTTACAAAACAAGGAACTTTTATAACTAAGTAAATAGCGAAAAAAAAAGCATTTACCTTCCAGTTACTAACAAATGCTCATTTAATTTGCTTTTGGAAATAGCTGTCACTCCCATCGAATGCCTGGAAAAATTAAAATACTAAAAATAATTTCATTCATTAAAAACAGATACTTATACTTAATTTATAACATCTGGAAAATTTAGCATAAAAGTATTGATGAAAAATTCGAGAATACAAATGTAAAATGACAATTAAATCTGATCTCTAAGAATGCATGAATGTTCAATAGACTTTAATTTCTTAATTTCGTCAGAATAAAAATGATTAAATTAATGTTTATGTTCTTACAAATTCATAACAATTAAAGTAAAATAAATAAAAATAAACATCCTTTTAACAATGATGGTTAATATTATAAAATATGTTTTGTGAATTATTAAATTATTTTTTTTTATATTTCTCACGTGATGAAATATTGCAGCGATTACCCGATCTTATATAGTTGAGTACTTTTCCTTTATACCTCATTCAATTACTTTAATGGCATTTTTTAGCCCTCTCAGGTTTAAAAAATTAGATAAAACACTACTATTTTGACTTCACAGCTGTTTCGAAGTCGACACTTGGGATAATTAGCAGCTTCTTGCATCATTATTGAAGAAATGCCATCATAATAAATTACTAATTACTATAAACATATATTTTCCAATTTTCTATTCTTCTTAACCACAAAAACTCATTCAGATTCTATATTGTATCAGTTTGAAATAGGCAATATCACATTTTACTTTCATATATTACAGTAAATACATACTCGTATGCCACAATTAGCTACACAACACAAAGTAATGTTGTCTTAATGTTAGACTATAACATTCGGCTCAAGCATCGATAATCAACTTACGACTAATCGTTTCATTGCAACTTAACAAATTCCAACTCAATCTCTCTGTTTTTTATAGCTGCCAAAGTAGGGCACAGAAAAATTTAGAAGAATTGTCATAATTTGCGTCATAATGGTCTTTTCGCCAAACCCTGTTTATTCTGAAACCTATTTTGTCGCCAAAATCACCACATTCATTGCCAAATTTCCTAGCAAGTCGGGAGGAGGAGGTCATTGTTCCATTCATTATTCATCAGAGTAGTCCGTAAAACTGCCATCCTTAATGAAACGACATTAAAAAAGTTCGTAATATATAAATATACTCCTTCATTGTTTTTTCTTATTTCTGTTTATTATATGTACATATAAATATAAAAGTAACATCAACAGAGAGATTTAGATGTCTGTCATTAAAGTAAATATCATCTCCCAGAACTTAAATTTTTAAAATAAACGTGCATGGCGTGGTTATTGAAAATCCGAAATCTTTAAAGAACATAAAAAGACCAAGGTTACTATCGTTATGTGACACATCGTTAAACTTCTGTGCATTAAAAATATCCAAACTAAATTACTTACATATTTACAGCATTATTATTATTTTTAATTTGTGAATTCCACATGTGTGAAAACACTACATCAATATATAAAAAGTAAAAAGTCAATTTCACTTTCAAATAATGGCTTTTCAAATTTTAATATCATTCAACAAATCTTTCCAAAATTGAATTTCAGAATACCTATAAACTACATACCTCTTATTTATAAAAGTAGCAGAAGATACGTTTCTTAAATCCCAACCTTTTAAACGGCAGTCATCGCCACCTTAATGGACAAAAAAAAAATCTGTATACAATAACAATCTTTTAAAAACATAAAATAACTTAATATATTATTTTCAAATAATAAATCAAAATGTCCATTTCATCGATATCAAACAGATTGTTGCATTTTGAGAAAAAGAAATTGTTTGGATAAAGCGAGTGAACTATTTTTCTCTCATTGGAATATCTGTGTGATTACGCTTCTGGTTTCGTTCCGCCGTATACCTCGCTCAAACTGCTTACCATGATGCTATGTGTGTAACCATCAATATCTGCTGTACTGTTCCTAATTTGGATAGATGGCGCTGTCCGCGCTCGACTAAAGAGACGTCGTCATGTTGTTGTAGTAGCGGAAGGAGGCTTAACATGTCTCGAAGCGCTGCATTGTTTTTTGTAACAAAGCTGTCTTCTAAATTATCTAATGCTTCTATATTTTGTTAGCCATGTGAAACATGTCCCCCCCTTTTGTTTCTAAATTGATCTTAAATGTTTTCTGTTGTGTATGTACGTCTGTGTAGTCTGTAAATAAATGTTTTTAGTGTTAAAGATCATAATCGTCCTTTAAGCTAAGACATTACACTGTGTTCTTATCTTTTCTATGTCTAATAAATGTACTGTCTTCAAGAACCATGCTGATATTTATTGAAAATTAACAACAGAAATAAATTCTTACCTGAATATACCACATTTGGCTGTGAATAATCAAATGCAACGATCCATGACTCAAAGCCATGAGCATTCCAACTTTCCAACAAAGATAATTCACTCTCTCTTAGAGCAATATAATTTAAATTTCCTTTTGTATCTGATGCTATAGTAGTTATTGCCCTAGAAAAAAGAACAGATTATGTAGCAGTAAAAATAAAATTTAAATTGTTTTAAAATGTACAATTATTCACATGGTTCATAAATTGCATCGCTCAGGAATTTCAGTTCATTAAATCCAAGGCATGCCTGAACTCAGTACATCAACAATTTATGTTAAATTATTATTATTCTGCTAAATCGTGAACTATAATTTCAGATGACCGTAATTAATTTGAGTTGCAATCTGATAATGGAAATAGAATTTGTGTCATTCTTCTCCCAAATTCTAACCACACCAATATGAAGAATTAGATCTCTTTTAGTCATGTGTAAAAGAGAAATCTTAGGTAGCAATACTTTTTTCAATGTACAATTCTTCATTTACAGATCTAAGAATCAAATACTAAATCATTAAAAATTTTATTCATAACAAATATTTCATTAGGATAATATGGATGTTTCAGGACTAATTAACTCTTTACTAACGATCACCTGATAGATCTCCTATTGATATATCTGGTTTAAAGAATTTTATTGCCATAATTTACAGCAAACTCTGCTGAATAAACCATTTCAATCCTGAATTTTTAAAATGGGGAATTAAAAAAATGTATGTAAATTAGTGATAAGGGTCACCAAGAGAACATCCACATTTAATTTCATCTCATTTTCACCACGAGTATAGGAAAAGGAAGTCGAGGCAAATGCCACTTTGAAAAGAAATGAAAATTATGATCTTAAAATAACGCGGTGACAAATGCCATCGAGAGGGCCGAAAGGGTTAACCATAAATCTTTCATGATAGTAAAATGTATAAATTCATTATAATTTTTAATATAGTTTCATGAGCAACAAACATTTACTATACAATTTCAAAACTAATAAATGACTGATTTTTTTCTACAAAACGGTAGTGATCTCCCTGAAACTTTCTTGTGTACTGTTCAGGGACTGATCAAACCCTTTAGGGCCTTTTTCCAGTTTTTAACTTTCTCCACGAGATATTTTTATTGACCTTAACTATTTTCATAAATATATAATAGTTCATAAATTTGATGAATTTTAGTAAATCGATAAAGCATTTAATTAAGAGCCCTTTCAAAACAATTGTTTACAGCATTTTGAATAAAAAAAATTCAAGATTCAAATTTTTTTTAAAAAAAAGCAAACGAAACTTAATTTAATTAGAGAATCGAATAATTTCTTTTATATTTATAGTTTTTAAAAATTTTTAATGACATAATGTGAAAGACAAATAACTAAGAACATTGGAATAAAGTTTAGATATTTAACCGATGGTTGATTTGAATTTGAATGTGTTTAAGGGCATGGCCCATGTAAATCAAAAGACAGAATAAATTCAATATGTTCAGAGAATATTGGAAAAGAATAAATTGAAATTCCGGGGGGGGGCTAATTTTACGAGGCCCCTAAGCAACTGTCTTCTTTGCCTATTTGATAATTCACAATCGATATTCTCTATTACATGTAATTGTGTACTGTTAATCGAATGCCATTGGCGAATAAAGGAGCCTATTAGAGTGCGATCTTCGGCGATTTTTTAGGTGATTAATGGGTATTATGCATTTGATTATATAAGTACCAGAGAACTGAATGTATATTTTGGATATACATTCAGACACACATTTTTCCAGACAATTTAAAATTTGGCAGAGAATTATATTTGGTGTCACTAAATCTCAAACCAGATTTCATGTATGCAAATCATTCAATTTTTTCGAGTTATCATATTTACACACTTATAAAAACGCAAGCAGATAGGCAGTTAACTTCTTGACAAATCTGGTTTCAAATTTAACGCATATCTATGTTGAATTTTTTGTAACAAATTTTATCCTGTTGGCTCTTTTTGTTTCGTCGTTATCGCTTTAACTTATATTCAGACAGACTGACAGACAGATTTACTCAAAATGAATTTCGTTCAAAATTTGATAACAAAAATTTACAAATCTGGAATAGAAGCCCTATATCAAATACCATTTGTGCAGTCCAACTAAATTTTGAGTTATCGTATTCGCAAGAACAGATAGACGGAAAGACATATCACCACAAATGCATTTTCGAACTCAAGTAGATCTGAAACGCGGATATTCAATAAAATCTTGACTTTGAATTTTTTGGCGATTATAATGCTTTCTCTTTTCATTTACACGGAAACAGAAATATGTTTGTAGGACCTAAGGAAGTTTGAGTTGTGAAGATTCATCAAAGTCACGAGTTCCAATTTTTTGACGATTACAATACTTTCTTTATAATTCGCATAATTCGAAACTGATTTCATTCCAACGTGATATTCCTTTCCAGTAAACTCCATTTCATGTGGATCTACTTGGTAACGAAATAGCAGATAGGCTTGCAAAGAAAGGAAGCAATCTAACGTCATCTACTGCTGGACTCGCATACTTAGAACTCTTCTCTCAAGCGAAATTCCTAAATAAGAAGAATTGGATGGTACCTCCTACTCATGATTGGTATAAGGCCAATAAGTCGGATCAATCCTTTATTCTCCCTTGTGATAGAAAAACCAACAGTTGCCAGTGGCCACCTTAAATGTATTTTCTTTTTCTCATGGTGAAAAATTTTACCCTCTTTGCCCGAAATGCCGCTAATATCAAGCGTCTGCTGAGAATGTTCCTGACTACTTAGGACTTACTTGGGGAGAAAATTATTCTTCTCCCTTCCTCTTTATAGACTTTCTTCTTGTCAATGGATTTTTGGATTTAGTCTAATAAAGTCAGGCCATAGAGATGTTTTACAATAACAACATAATTCGCATACGAAAAAGTAAAAAAATGAATTAAATTTTTGTCTCAATGGAATTCTCTAAGATTGGTTCAAGGCATGTACATTCTGATAAATATCAATTAAAAATTTGTCTTTTCCAATAATTGATGACTTTATCGCTCATTTATTAATGTAAATAACGAATACTGTTCAGTTCTTTACTACAAACGTGCCAAGTTGGCGAGTCCCCTTTCTAAAGCCTAGTTCCAACGACCTGTCGAATCTTCAGGCGGGCCATACGTTCCCCGGTTTTACCCCTCTTGTGGTTTCGTGGGGTCTTTTGGTGAGCTAGACACTTTACCGATAATTTGCGGACGTTTCTACAGGCATCAAATACCCCAAGAAACAGCAAGAGGGGTAAAACAGGGGGAACGCGTGGCCCACCTGAAGATTCGACAGGTCGCAGGAACAAGGCTTAAAGTTGTTCCCTATTGTAATTTCCAGGGTCAAGACCCACGACAACTAGATATGACCTCCGAGAACGCGATGCATACCTTTGGTAGATGGGTGACTCCATGCCCCTTCTCATAGTCAAATAAACGACATTTATAGAAACATCGTTTTCATCATTTTAGCTTCACGGCAATTCCTTAGTTTATTTTCATTAGTTACACCGCAATTATTAATTCATTTCTCAACATCATTTGTGGAGCCATCAACGGCCTCCACAACAAATACAGCAGTAAAATTTGATGCAGGCTGTTATTTCTTTATGTAATAGTTATTTATAGAGAATATATATATCGAATTTTCAATCGATGGATGAATTAAAAAATGATTTAAGAAATAAATTCAAATATGTTTAAAAATGAAGAAAAAAAATTACCCTTTTTGACAAGACCAATCTAAAGATAGAATCATCTTTTTCTCTTCAAGTGAAAGATTGAGATTGGTTAATTCTTGTAAATGCATTCTACTGCTGTTAGAACTTATTCTGAGAAGAAGAATTTTACCATTACTACAAGCAGCACCAAGCACTGGTTCACAATTGATCAACTGAGGGCACCATTTGAGATCCAGAACTCCACCTGACTGCGCAATATCTATTTTCTCTAATTTTGTATTGGCTTTATCAAAAGAATACAAAGTAATGCTTCCGTTACGAGTTTGGATATCATCAGAGGGAGTTTCATCCTAGGGAAGGAGAAAAATAGTAATGATGTGATAGAAATAGAATTCTAAAACATAATGTTTTTATGTCTTTATCAAAAATATAAAACATACTTCATCTAATTGATATGTTCCACATGTCATGCATTGTGAAAATTCTTGAAAAGGGCACCATTCAACAGAATCGGCATTAAATTCCATTTTTTCTGCTAAAACAAATTTAGCAGAATGAAGATTTTCCTTTGCAGCATCCATTTTAAATCAAGTGATCTGAAAATAAAATATAAAATAATAAATAAGTTGAATATTAAATCATAACCATTCTCTCTGCTTCAATGAATTTCAGAAGAAAAAAAATGTGTGCCAAAGATACACTTTTGTTTTTGAGCATTCCAAATAATCGGTCTTTTAGCATTTTGATCATTTATTACATCTAACACATTTTACGAATACTGGACGACACAGATTCATCATAAAGACATTGAAATATATAGGTAATCCAGTATCATTTAAATTATTACTACTGCTAGTTTACTAATTCCAAACTCAATCGGCCATACCTTTATCAAAATTCACTGAATTCCCCATAGAATAGGGAAAACGCACACTATTTTTCCTTTTTAGGAATTACTGTGACTCAAAGTCACCACAAAGGATACTAATCTTTTAGCTGTTTATGACAAAAAGTAAATATAAATGACAAAACAAGTAGAGCTATGCAGCATGTCAATAAAAATGTAATGACAGTTTTAATGATTATAAAGTCTGAATTAATTAAATAAAGCTTACTTTCAATGTTCAAACTAAATTAAATATAAACATTACCTTAAACTTCGTATTTTTTTTAACTGATGATTATTCTAATTTATTCCCTTGCCGGCAATGCTTGCAACATAAAGAGGAACAATTTGTCGCAGGTTGTCTTTTAAAGGGTATTCATATATTATAATAGCTTCAATTGTTGTGACATAAACATACATATTTTTTTATCTGATGATAAGGCTAACAGTCAGATATGCCTAACATTTTCTAAGCCATCTTCACATTCCTTCTGCATTTTCATATATCCTTTACTATAAAATTTATTTATCTATAGCAAGCTTTTGGAATGTAAATGAAAGTAAAGTTTCAAACTGATGTTACAGTACAAAACATAAAAATATTTTCTCGTCTTTTCACAATATAGATTGACAACATTACTGATTTCCTTCAACTAACTAACATGAGATTAACCTTTCTAGACTTATTTCATAGATAACATATGCAGTTGTCAAATATGAGATGATAAAACAGGACCAGAGGATTAAATTATCAATTAGTTTATTAGAAAGGAAAGACAAATCATTATTCAATAGGTCATAGAAAATGAGAAGCTCCTAATATTCAAAATCCACCCCACTCCAAGATGTTGGGAAAATGTAGGTATATAGACATACCCGCCCTCCTTTTTAATGGTTCAATCCTAGATATTTGTCAAAAATCACATAAAATCTAATTATGTTATTGTTTACCAGCATACCATCCATACTAGCCTACTAAAAGAGGAAAAAGATTTTGTTTATACACCTTCTACAATAGAAATGTTTTAGCTAAAAATAAATACAAATAAACGATAGGTTAACATTGTTAAATATCTACATGCTATTTTTTAGAATCTATGGTGATCAATAAAAATAATAGCCAGTAAAGATTAAATTTCCTAATAAATATTCAGATTTGGTATCTTTTATCTTTCAAAACATATTGTATCCTGCTGCAAATTTCTAGCTTTTGTTCAAATCTTTCAATCTATTCAAAATATAAATGGTATTTTCTTTAACCTAAACTAATGTATTAAAACTTTTAAAATGGTGATACGTATTTCAAAAAATAAATTTTTAAAGGCTATTAAGATATTTTTGGATTCTTTAAAAATTCATTCAATTTTAAGATTTTTTAACCATAAATTTTAATTATCTTAAAAATTTGGCTCTGTATTTACTATCAGCCTATTAATGAGATGAATAACATATTTCATTCAAAGATACACTTCTTAACAAGTGTTATGCAAAGACTAATTTTTTAAATGTTTCATTGTTCCAACAGTTCAAAGGTCAGCATATTAAAAAAAAAACAACTTATTTATATTTTAGTATATAATTTTAAACTTTGTAGGTTTTCAAATTAACAAGTTCTTTTATAAATATATATCAGCAAAATTACTATTTGTATATATATAATTTTTCAAATGAGTCAAACCTAGGAGTATGAAAAAGAGAAAAAGTTCCTGCTTAAGAACACAAGAAAAAGTAGCCTCCTATATAAAGTAAAGTCAGTTTATTTTTTCATCATAGTACATCCATTAGTTTACAGACAGACATTTTAAAAAATCTTGTATTCGAAATCCATTTGCTTTATAAGAAATTCTATAAGTAATATTAAACTTAAGAGTTAATATTAAAATTTAAGTAATATTAAGCTTTCAATCAAAATACTATATTTAAATATGGTTAATTTCTTTCCTTCTTTTGCAGATAGAAACAGAAATTTATAATTACTTTTCATTAATAAATACAGTAGCAGGGAAGCTTAATTAATCAAAATTTGTTATTTAAATACATCTTGATTTCACTCAAGATGAAATTGATAAAACTATAACACAACAGTTAGTCATCTAAAAATAAGATTGAATTCAGTACAGATTTAAATACAAACACTAGGCAAAGTAAACAGTTTCAGCAGTTACTTTAATAAACTATGAATTTGAATAATTAATTTTCAAAAATAAGCAAATATTTTATAACAGATTTTTATTAAATGAAGTACATAGAATTAATAATAATTCACAGAATTCTTCACGAATACTTGATGTTTTTACAAAACTAATATAATCTGCAATGCTTCAAAAGATGTATGAATATGAGCATTTAAAGTATTTATATATTTTATGAAACATGGAATCAAAATAGAAAAATAATTTGGTTTTCCACAAGTTTTTTATTATCTCAAAAAAAATTTTTTGAAGTACATAGATTTTTTGATACAAATATTTTTAATATAAACATCTGCAACAGAATTTTATACAATCCCATCAAAAATTATATAGCAATTATATTCATAAAAAATCAGAAAAGTATTAATAATAATAAAAAAAATTATTTAAAGATAATATTTGATCCTGATATTCAAAATTTAAATAATATCACGATATTTTTTTTAAATCTTATAACAATAAACATATGCAAAAATAAAAAGAAATAATCTTTTTTTTTACTTACTATATGTTTAATATTCTTTTATTTTTTTAAATTTCACCAAATGATAATAATTAAAATGCAGGCACGATTTCAAAAAGATTTACAATAGAGCAAATTATTTCATTTTATAATATATATGTGTGATAAAATTAAAGGTATCAGATAATTATATACATAATTATAACAAAATAAGGTTTCTTTTATATCACAATACTAAATTATTATATCCAATTAAATCCAAAAATTAATACATTGAGGAACCTCTCTTTTTCAGGACGATAATCTTCATTTTATATATAAATAAAAGTGTTTAATAAAGAACAATTTAATTTATATACTATTATCTGTGTAAAATTTACTTTCTGATTACACAACAAAAAATTTTAACAATAAAATTTCTTCAGTGCTTATCATAACAGACAAATAAAACCATTTCATTTATAAAGACATAAAATAAATAAAAATATTACTAAATTTCAAAATGCTTGAGCAAGACCAATAAAACTGTAACTGAATATCAATAATAAGTAAGTTGATACAGAAGAAAAACAATAATAAAACATAGTTTGGATAGATTCAGAAAATCTTTTCTTGGTCTCATCTATCAGAACTTGAAATTACTTTAAATGCTAATAAAATATCTTATGGTTTCTTATATCTATCATTCATGACTATAAAATATGGTTACCCACAAAAACCCTACAATATGTTAACATTTTAAGATATAACTTTAAAATGTCAAAAATGATAATGATGGTAATATTTTTGGTTTATAATATACAACTGGCATACACACAAAATTGAATTTATATAATATGATGACATTTGAGATTTGTTTTGTTAGATAACTCCTATTATTTGAATTTCAATTATTCAG
>JAOUZG010008098.1:0-63767 GCA_026289955.1 Argiope argentata | reverse complement strand
ATTTGTTTTGTTAGATAACTCCTATTATTTGAATTTCAATTATTCAGATCACTTTCAAAAGAAAAAAAGAAATCTAGAAATAAAATTTTATCAAGTGGATGATTAAAAAAAAAATCAATGACTTTGACAGTTATGTCAAAGTGCTAATACTTTGTACAGTAAGTAAAATCTGAACAATAAAGTTTTTGTAGTCATAAAATTAATATATTACAAGCTAATTCCTTTTTTATTCCCTAAGAAATAGCTTTTTATCATCAAATATCAAAATAATTGATCATCTGAATTGAACCTGGCATCATTTAATCTAAATAGTAAGAATTTGATTATATTGGTAAGGAAATTATTCATATTGATTTGTGTTGATAATGAGTAAAATACAGAATTTACATACAGAAATAAATGATTTGCTTTGAATCCAATATAAGAATAACAGTTACATATTCTATACTACATATAAGAATTATTTCAATTTTATGTTTCCTTTAATTAAGATAAATAAAAAAAAAGTACTTTCCCCTTAGTGTATACATCAACCAATATGCAGCACCTTTACAGTGCAAAGTGAGTCAAACATAATGTAAAAACATGTTATTAAAACCTTTCTGAACTTATAACAGAACTTTTCAATCAAGCATATATTTTTTATACAAAATGACCACTGAAGTCATTCTTTTTTTAAAAAATTACATAGATTTTAAAATTACGAGTTTAGTTTCTTAAAATGAGAAACTATATATCATACAGTACATTTTATAAATGAGCTGAAAATATTCGCAAATTACACTTTCCTGTTCAGACTGAATATTTTCAGAAAAAATATTTTGCTTACATCATCATTATCTAATTAATATTACCTCTGATAAACTTGTAAATTGATGATGAAGACATATGAATAATTATATTTTATGAAAAACAGTGTATAGGATTTATGATCTAGCATTTCTCTCGGTCTCCATTAAACATTCTCTTACAAGAATACGAGCATGTACTATACCACGTTTCAGTCTTTCTGCCGAGCTTCGACTGCCAGCATATGTAGGGCGAATGTCTTTTCCAAGTTCTTCAATGATTGCTAACAGCTGAGAATATTTGGGTTTTGGTTGTTGGCGAGATGTTCCTGAACTACTTTGAGGTATAGGATAACAGGATGTAGAAGAAACAAGAGCTATATCATCGTTTTTGTCATTGCGTGGTGTACCTGGGTTACTTGGAAGAGGAGTTCCAGGATTACTTTGTGCTGGTGAGTCAATGGAATGATTGTCCTCGTCCATTTTTTAAAATTATTCTATAAAGAAAAGAAGAAAAAAATTATTCTCAGGTAAAATTAAAAACAGAAATATATAAAAGAATATAGTTCTTCATAGTACTTCATTAACTACATACCATTTCTTAAAAGTCTTTCCAGCAAAAATGTTGAAACAATTCTTTAATTCATAATTTCCCTTGTTAACACTCCACGTTAGAAAACAAAACTATGTTTTAGTTGCCAATAAATACATTGAATTGTACTTTGCCAACAATAAAACTAACAGTTCCCAACATTTTCAGATAATAGAAAAATGAACAAATAAATAATATGCTTCACGTTAAAAAGCTTTTACGAAAGAATTTTGTTCAAACATTTGACCAAAGTATTAAACGCTCAACATAAATGCGAGTAGGATTTTTCTTTTTTCGGACTTAAAAACGAAAAATTAAATTTGAGCCGCTTTAGACTCATTAGTGATATTATAAATACAAGAATTTTTTTAAAAATAATTCAGAAAATTTACCTGTTTTGCCTATGTTGGATTTCTTCAAAATATTTCAAATGATGGTAAACACAGAAGCACGATTGACGATTTGCTGAGAGTAATTTATGCTCTTCTTCGGTAATAGACATTAGATTTATGTCAAAATTTCCCCCTTTATTTTATTGATCTCAAAAATGAAATTAATTGCTATGGATTTAGAAATCATAGTTTCGAAACAATTAAAAATACGAATATATTTCTTTTAAAAATTAATAATATTGTAATTTAATGATAATTATTAATGAAATGGCATCAGACAAAATATTGAGTTTTGATTTGTTGATAGTAAACATGTGCAGCCGGGAAACGATACAGCATTCAGTTTTTAAGAATAGAATATAAATTATATAATGAAATGTTGACTTGAGCATATAAAATTTCCATCCGTGTTTTTTTTCTCGCATTGAACTTTATTGTTTAACTCTGTATTTAACCAACCATGAGACTGAAAATGTAAGAATAAATCTTTTGAAAGTCTGATGATTTTTTTTCTTTCTTTTTTCAATGCGTCTGTTTACTCAGCTCCGATTTCTAAAATTAGATTGATGTAAACTCACGTCTAGAATCTCATCTCCACTCTTGAGGAATGCTTCTAACGGTATAATTCACAATTTATTATATTAATTTCGCTTACAAGTAGTGAATGTCGATAAGTAATGTGATAATTTCTTATCTGAATTGGTTTAAATTTCTAAAAATGCTTATTATATAGTCTAGACGACTGGAAATGGTAAGAAATAAATTTTATTTAATTCAAAAATTTTTGCTTTCAGATTTGTAATCTCGCTCGTTTTATTAAAAAGACAAAAATATTTCCGAGAAATGCTTTGTAAAGTATTTTACAATCTAGTTATTCAAATTAGTTTTTCTAAAGTTATAATTTCTAATTGTAATGCTTTATTGTAATTAATTTTCATTAATATAAACGTTTTCCAAAAATTTTATTGTATTATTTATTGAAAAAATATTTAATCCTTTAAGAAAAAGTATCTCATAATTTTATAGAATGCAATGTAATTTACTGAATTTATTATAAAATAAATTTCAGTTCTATTTTAAGATTATATTGTTCTAAAAAGGATAAATATCAAATTGACTTTTAATAAATTTTTCATCACCTTTATATTAATATTTCTAGTTTGCTAATTTACATAACATTTATACCATTATGCATTTATTATAATGTGTTTTTTTCCAGTTTAGGCTTAAAAATAGTTTTTTAAATGTTGGAACCAAAGAAGATAAATTATATTTTAGAAAATAATTTTGAGATTTATAATCAATGTCTTTCTCTATTTTTCTTGTTTTTTAAAATTCAGAATGTTTATTATTAAATTAAAAAATTAATTTTGATTTACATAAAATTCATTTTTTAATATTATAAATAAAAGACTGTACAAATTTTAAAGCTATTTTCTTTATTACATTTTTAAATAGTTAAAGATTTTCAATATATATTTTGAGATCAAAAGAAGAAAAATTAAGGTACAATTGTGAATATAAATTACTCTAAAATTATAATTGTACTTTTAGAATGAGAATTAAGTTTCTCATTTTGAAAGTAAAAAATCTTAAGTTTTTACTTTCAAAATAAGAAATATTTTTATTAAAATACCATTAAATAATTTAAATAAAAATATTTCTTATTTTGAAAGTAAAAACTTAATTTTAAGATTTTTTACTTTCAAAATGAGAAATATTTTTATTTAAATTATTTAATGGTATTTTAATTTATTAAAATCTTTTATTTTGGTCAAAAAATATATAATGTTACAGATTATATATTAAAGAATAAAAGCTTTCTGAATTTCTTTCAAAAGTGTTAAAAAGCTGATATCTTTATTTGAATCTCACAAGTTAAAAAAAAGTTTGTTAGATATGCTAAAAGTATAAATCTTCGGTAATTAATGAAGATCTACTATAAATTTTGACCATTGATATTTCAACTAAATGCTTAAAAATATAGTTATTTTATATAGTTACTGAAAATTATAAAATTAATTTCAAAATCTAATGAATGCAATGATTAGAAATTACAATAAAAAATTTATGAAAGAATTTTTTTAAAAAAATCTTTTCCTTTTTGTATATAGATTGAAACCCTAGAAAAAATATATATTTGCTTTATCAGATTTTATTACAATATTTTGAAACTACATTGATATCTTATTGCAAGAATTACTTCAATAAAGCTAAGATTTGTTCTGCAACTGAAATTTTTATTTTATAAATGTTGAGATTTACTTTAAAATTATTAAATATTATTTTAAAGTAGCTTTTTTTTTAATTGCAGCTCTTATATATTTCAGAAGGAAAAAAAAACTGTTTACTGAACTAGTTTCTTTCATCTTAGTAACAGTTTCTTAAACATAAATGATATCAAAAATATTACTTATCTGTTAGCGGAGCAACAATTAAAATGTGTATTGTTTCCATTGTATTTGCCATGTAAGGCTTCAGTGTTTGTTAAATTTTTGTTAATAGTGTGACTGCTGGCCATCTAGTGTAAAAATATCAGATCAATATTATATAACAGCTATTTTTTTCTAAGAGAATTAATTTTTATTACAGGTTTTTAAGGGCATATCGAGTTCGAGCTTTGGGATCTTTTACCAGTTTTGCTGCATTTAGCTTCCATGTTCCTGTTGCTCTAAATAAATTGGTAGAAAGAAAATCTGCGACTATGAATGACTTTAATCAAGATCTCACATGGATTGCAGAATATTGTCCAGAATTCAGCATTTCAAGCAAAAATATAAAGGTTCTCAAGGAGCCCTCTGAGTTCTTTGAAAAACTAAAAGTAATTTATTGTCCATCAATATTTTCATTAGAACTTTTAAAGAACTTAAAGGTGATAAGAATTTAAAGGTGACAATAAATATTTGCTGCATTACCTTTTATTTGTTAAATATGTGGATAGTTTGTTTCCCTCTTACAAATGGCATCTATGGTTTTCTTATATGAATATTGGTTTATGCTATCACTTTTATATTGTTATATAAATTTATTTAAATTCCAAATTCTGACATATGTTGTTATGATTGATTCTACTTGCATAATTTAATTCAGGAGTGAGAGATTCATTGGAAAGGAAAACTATGATAGCTGCTTTTTGTCCAGATGATTTTGAAGTATCTAGGTATCACCTGAGATGAATATCTGAATTTAATAAAATGGCAGGAGGAAAGGATTATTGCTTTCTTAGAGAGAATCAAAAGAGAACCTATTCAGATTTATGTTGCAAGAAAGAAAGCTTCTAATAACTAGTTTGACCATGGAGAGCAATATATTGACAATACCTTTACACATATACTAGTTTTTGAATGCATGATCTAAGAATAAAATTTCATGAACTTAAAGCTTATATTCTTCTTCCATTTGTGAATGTTTACCATTATAAGCTACTACATGTAGGAAATTCAAATTTCTTATACCAATTTAAATATCCACTGAGCAGAACTTTGAATTGTTACTGTTGCTTATTTTAGAATCTGTTGAAGAATGTTTTTAATATATCAATGAATAACATAGATGAATCTTCTTTATTTCGAATGTATAAATATCAAACCTCATATATCAATTACTGACTAATTTAAGTGTATTTTAGATCTAATTGCTTTCTGGGCAATAGCATTAAATGTTATTTTTCATTTTAATAATGCTTTTATGAAAATTTAGATCAAAACTGGAAATAAAGCCTCTTAAGTTCCAAAAGAAGTAATATGAGAAGCTAAAACAGTAGATTTTTGTAAAATATAAAATAACTAATAATAATTGAAGTATAGAATTATTTTTATAACTAAATTACGAATCAGAATAAATACTCTGTTAAATTTCAAGCAATATATTATTATTATATAATTTTTCTTCTGAGGTCTAACTACCATAGGCTTCAGAAGAAAAATCAATATTATACTTAATATTATATTTAAAATTCTTGTTTCATATTTCATTTATTTATTTGTTATAATGATTTTTGATATTTTTTCATATTTATTACTTGATCTGGCTATGTTAATAAATAATGTAGATGAATTTTTGTAAAATATAAGTTGTTCTGTATAATTATTGTTATATTTTATTGCCCTTTTTATGATGCTATTTTGTATGTTAAAGCTGGATATGAATACATAGAGATAATGCAAATTTTAATAAGATTTTATTTCTTTTATATATGTTTATTTCTGTTTCATACTTTTTATCAACATTGAAAGCATGACAATTATATTAATATGTTTTAAAATACATGAAACAAATAAATGTGAGATTTCTAATTTTACTGTTATTAATCAAAGTTTCTTTTATAAATTAATATTTCTTATATATTGGATTATTCTAAGAAAGAATAATATCTGATATAACATCAAAACTGTTATAGTTTATTTCCAGAATGAATAGCTATAATTCTCTACAAACATGTATCAAAGCCATTTGCCTTTCAGTCCTATAAAATGTATTTATATTTCTCTTATTGCTTTGTTCAAATCTACTTAAGGGGGTTTTATGCTGTAACTAGACATATTGTTATATGTTTCTCAATGATTCCTCAATCTTGGGCCTAATGCTATTTAAATTTACAAAATCTTTTAAATTCTTTTTCCCCCTTCTCCTTAATGGATCTGTTAAATTATGTATTGTTAAAAAGAAAAGATTATAGACATTATTTGCATTAAGGATTAATTTTAAAATTTAACAATAGTTCATTTATTGGTTTTGTATTAAAAATGAAGCCTTCTTTAGAACAAACCTTAAACTTAATTCAGACTTTTAAAAAATATGTCGATATCGTATTTTAGCATTTTTTAAACTATTATTGTAATATTTTCTATGATAAATTAAAAAACTTTCCGATCATTTTTTTTATTTGCAGTACAATTTATAGTTTAAAAATTAAAAACCTGTTTCAATATCAATAATCCAATCATCCTTGGTTAGTAAAAAAGAATTGTAAAATCAAGTTAAAATCTGATTCTCATAAATTTTGTTCTTTTTTTTATTTCTTGTTAGGAGCTGTCTAGAAATTCTACAAAACGAATCACCTTAGCTTCATTATATATTGGTACTGGCCCTCTAGAAAAAGAACTAGTAAGTTTTATATAATTTTTTGTTCTTTTTATCCTTATATTGCATATAAAAAAATTTGTTAACTGGAGTAATTTTGTAAAATTATAAGGAAACAATATCATTCCTATCTCTGATTTGACATATGTTTGGAACAAAAGTTAAATTTAATAAAATTACAGAGTGTCAAGGTACATACAAAAAGCTTTACTTTCTGCCACTGGTATTGTTTTTTCTTATAACATTTTATATAATATGAACACAACAATAATGTTAAATATCGATTCTTAAAATATAAAATTTAAATTATCTACATTCAGAAAAAATAATGAGAATACTTCAATACTTTTTTATTGAAATTTAAATGAAATAAAAAAAAGTTTTATTTTCTGTCCACCTGCTTTGTGTATGTTTGTGTGGATGATTTGAACAAAACTGTGCTCCAAGGTATTCTTACCCTCTCTATAGAACAGTTTTATTTGAATACTTAATGTGTATTTTATTTAAAAAATGATCAAAAAATAAAACCTGTTAGAAGAAAAAAGTAAAAAGGGGGAGGGGAGAAAAAAAATCTAGATCTTTAGCAATGAAGTTATTGCTATAATGTTAAATCATCTTTGAAATATGTTTTATGAAATTTTTACAAATATTGTTATTTGCCATCAAATCACCAAAATATTATTTTTTTCAAAAAGATTTTCTCAATTTCAATAACTACTGTTTATGAATATAAATTTCTCTACTTAATTAAATGTTTCCAATTTGAACCTCAATATTTATCAAAACATTTTCAACTATAATAATAACCAAAAAGTTTGTATATAATCTTAATCACTTGCTAAGTAATTTAATTGCCTTGTTCATAAATCATTTATTATCCTTGAGATTAAATCTTCAAGTTCCAGAACTCTGTGACACATCCTTTAAATCAGCAATTCTATAGAATTTTATAAAATTTTAAAATATATTCTGAAGTTCCTCAAATTAGATAATTAAATTTTGTATAATTAACTTAACTCTTAAAACTGCCTATCAGATATATTGTACCTTAATTGTTTATAGTATAAAAGATGATCAAAAATATAAACTGATTTCAGTACACATTTTGACGGACTGTTAAAAAAAAAAAGAAATCTTATTAGCATGTCCCACTTATTCCATTCTCATTGTATTTTTTTTTCATTGTAAGATATTATTTAAGAGGATTTTTTTAATATTGATAATAGAATAATAAATATGGTTTACATTATAGATTGCAGCTGTAAATGAAGGCCTTCAAAAATCTCAAGGAAATTTACAAGTTAAAATTTTAATAGATTATACTCGAGGCTCTAGAGGATCGGAAAACTCACGGACATTACTTATACCCCTCATTAAGGATTACCCATCACAAGTAGAAGTATCGTTGTATCATACTCCCAAACTTAGGGGCTTCATCAAATGGTTTTTGCCTGAAAGATGGAATGAAACAATTGGTTTATCTCATTTAAAAGTGTATTTATTTGATGATACCTTAATATTAAGTGGGTAAGTAATTTTTATTTATTCTTCATTTCTTGAACAAAAATTGTATTTTCCTTCATATAACCCATCAATAAATCTTTAAAGGAAGATAAATAAGAAAATATAACTTTTATTAAAGGTTTTGAAAATCACATGTATAAACTATTCAAAAAACATCTAGAAATCTTAATGTAGTTTCAGAATTAATTTTGCAATATCTTTTTATGTGAAATAGAGTGTAATCTGATAAACAATGTAAACAAGCAGAGTAACTACAAATCTTGTGAAATTTTAAGGTATGAGTAGAAAAAAAAAGATATTTTTAGGATTTAATTGATTTATTCAAAAAGAAAATATGCTTCCTTTGTTGATTTTTTTTTTCTCTGCTTGGTAGGCATGCTTATTATTCTTTAAACAAATATCCTCCTATGTCTTTTTATTTATATGTTCACATCTCAGCTTTATAAACTAATATAGGAAACATCTGAACAGAGTTTTCTATTCAATATGCAGAAAAAAATTAGCATGCCTAAGCTATCTGTGTCTTATGAAGATTTTAAGCAAAATATTATAAATTTCTAAATATTGAGTATGTAAGTGAGATGACTAGCAAGATAGTACTGTAAAATGAATCTGAAGCTGATTTATTGATCTGGCAATCCTCAAAAAATTATATATAGAGAGAGAGAGAATTATAAAAATGAGGCTTCAGTTTTATAAATTTATTAATTTTTCAAATTTTACATGGTTATCAATATTTAAATTTGTAATCACTGTATAGGAAATGATTTCCTAATCCTTATGACTTGCATGTACTTTATGAGAATTTTAATCCTTTTTGTAAGTATGTAATCACTGATATGATTCTATTCCAATAAATTTATTTGTTCATGCTTTGCCTATAAATACTGATAAAGAACAAGTTAAATCTTTTACTTAAATAAGTTCTCTTATCTTGGAAGGAAATAGCTGTGCTATTCAATTTAAAACTTTGTAGAATTGTTTACTTCTTGCTGCTAAGAGTTTATTTTTTTTTCTTTCTTTCTTTTTTTCCCCTTGATGGGAATGAGTCAGTTCTCTCAAACAAGTTTAAGTTTTATGAAACATCTATTGCCTTTTAGATTTACATGTCTAGCTACTTTAAATTGTGATCTTGAGATTATTAAACCTGTGAAGGATATTGCAAATCCATTTTTTCTTGTTAAAACTGAGGATATTATTTTGTGTGAAGCACATTCTAATTTGTTTTTCAAAAGGCTGTTTTTTGGGGGGGGGGAATTACTATGTTTCACAATATATTTGTGTGTTTGTGTACATTTGTGTGTTTTCATACATGTACATTATTTTATTTCAAGATGTATTCAGATTTAAGATTACTGGATTACTGATAGTTACGAATTTAATGAAAAATTGAAATTTTTTATTTCATTATTAATGATAGTAAAGAAATCACATAATTTGTCATAAAATAATTTGTAAAGTATTTTAGAATATCAAT
The DNA here is from genome assembly GCA_026289955.1 of Argiope argentata. Lineage (NCBI taxonomy): Eukaryota > Metazoa > Arthropoda > Arachnida > Araneae > Araneidae > Argiope > Argiope argentata. The sequence continues at coordinate 53,912 of JAOUZG010008098.1, read as the reverse complement.
ATTTTAAAAGTTTAATTTTTTTTTCTCTTTTGTAAAATATTTAAATATGTAATTTTTTTAAAAAAAAATATATGATATAAGGAATAGAAATGTTTTTATTATTGAAAAGAAGCTATATTTTATTTTAATAATTATTCTTAAAATATGTCAAAAAAAGTAATAAAATAAATTTATAATGAATGTATATAGCAATTACTACTGAAAATTTTAGTTATTATTTTGTATCTCATATATAATATCTTAAAATATGATATTGAATGAAAAGATTTGACATGTTATTAAAAATAATTTTTAACCCCAAATTTTAAAATTTATCAATATAAGTATTATTATAAATATACTATATAATTTATGCATTATTATTTTATAAATCAAGGCTGTGTAAATTTCTTTATAAAAGATTAATATTTTATTTTAAAGAAATGAATAAATATTTACTAATAATATTTGTGAATGTGATTATTGGCAAGTTGAGTGTTTATTGGCAAGAATGTGTGTATTGTCATCATTCTGCAGACAAGATTGTTTGGCTTACAGCTCCAAACTTCAAACTGTTTACATTACAGGGTGGGAATGGTTACCTCACAGTATTTTTTTAAATTTTAACTAGTTTAATTATTTAAAAATTAGGGAAAATTTAGATGCAGTAACTTCCAAAAATATTACTGTAGCAAAAGAATTTATGGTGTGTATTAAAATTCAAAAAATTATCTTTTTAATGATTTTTAAATTTTTTGTCATTTTTTTCTTATTTTTAATTTATTTAAAAGATATTTTAAGTGTATTTTACATGAATATATTTCATTGTTTTCCAATGAAGCTTGCAATTTATCTTTTGTTACTATTTTATTTTGCTAATTTTTTATTTATTTATTTATTTATTTTCATTTGCTGTGATTAAGATTTGACTATCAGCCTTATTTTTCCATGTTGAGTTGATTCCAGAATAAGGCATTTTTTAATAAATCTTTGATGTTTTTTTGTACTAAAAATTAAGTTTAGAACCAAGCCAATGGTGCAAACATTTTACAATACTGCTGCTTTTTTGTATGATAATTGGATGCCTACAGAAAATTAAGGAAATGCAAAGCATAATGAACAGAACTGCATAAGACTCTTGAAATAATATTAAGTTATCTATCAAAATTTGAAGTTTAAAAATATTTTCATGACAAAACAATTTAAATTTTTAGAAACTGTTAACATTAGCTGTTTACCAAGAGTAGCTAGTAGTAATTATTTAGTATAAACTTTAAGTTCTCAAAAAGAAAAAAATTCTTTATGATCCTTATTAAATTTAATTTGTGAATTTTCCAAATCTAAATGGTAATCAATTGGTGGTAAAGGTAAATAAAAATATTTTGCACATCCAGCAATTGATCATTATATTACTTTTTGTTCTTAAATAGGGTTAAATTTATGAAAAATTATATTTTTTTGTTTTTTTATAGCGCCAATTTAAGTGACCAATACTTCTGTAATCGTCAAGATCGTTATATCGCCTTTTATAACTGCAAAGAGCTTTGTGATTATTTTGATCATGTTGTAAAAACTGTGTCATCATTTTCATTTCTTCTTATGCCAAATAATACAGTTATTCTACATCCGGAGTGGAACATCCATCCATCTGAAGGTTAGTAGGCCATTCTTGTTTGTTATATGAGTTTCATTTATAAATCGGAGAATCTAAACAGTATTTTTTTGTCAATCAATATTCTGAATCATTGCATATAAGTTTCCTGTTTGTTTTTAATCTGCTTTAAAAAATATTTTAATCCATCTTTGCCATTAATAATGATTGAAAAGATAATATTAATAAAGCTACCTAAATTAATTTTATCTTTTATATATTTACATACTTATAATTGTATTAATTATGTTTAAATAGAAATAGCTTAATTACAAGATGAAATTCAGCATTATACTATTGTCTAAAATTCTAATTCTAATTTTTCTAACTAAACACATTTACTGCCTCAAAAGCAAATATTATAAAAAAATTTATTTATTTTGTTAAATTTTTTCAGAAAAGGGTATTTCTTTGTGTGTGCGTGCATGTGTGTGTGTTGTACATATCTAACATTTTTGTACTTTATACTAAGATTCACCGTTGTTATTCATTAGTAGAATTTTTTCTCTGAAACTGTCATCTTCTTCATGACTATAATAAATTGATTTTAATTTTTGATTATTGCACATGGATCATATAAACATTTATAGAATTATCATATTTTAAAATTTATAAGCTAAAATAAATATTTTACACGAAGTATTATGCCACAATGTGATAAAAAATTATGTGGAATGAGTGAACATTTTAAGTGTTTTATGAAATCTTAAATTAATCATAACTACAATATATTCCTCCCCCCACAAAGGGAGTGATATAAAAAAATTAAGGGATTAATTCTGATTTATTTATTTACTGAAAAAATATTTCATAAAATTATAATTCTATAAACTTTACTCTATGTATTGTTTGACAATTATTGTTATTATTATTATTTTATTTTTATTGAATGAATTGCTTTTTTTTACTAACTGTTGTTTTTATAGGAAACTTTAAAGAATATGTTTCAAAAGCTCAGAAATCTCTGCAAAACCTTATAAGCACTGCAAAAGCAAGAAATATACATAATGAATTGGGTAACAAAAACACGACTCAAGCTGATACTTTAGTATATCCTTTGCTTCAAATGTACACATTCGGAATCAGGCAAGATGAGCAAGTGACAGAAAAATTCCTTCGACTAGCTGAACCAAATTCATGCATCAAGTTGGCATCAGGATATTTTAATTTAACAAATCATTACATGAACATCATTTTAAAGTCATCCAAAGCATTATTCGATTTATTAGTTGCTTCACCTAAGGTTTGTTGAATTCATTATTTTGTATAAATATTTGTGTATTTTTGATGTTATTATGATATATAATAAAAAGGATAATTTTACTTTGTAAAATTAAACACTGAGAAAATTTATATTCTTATGCTCAGTAACATTTCAAGTTGGCAGTAATTAGAATGCTACTTGTGATTTCTTCCTTAGTTGTAAATAGTGTAATTCTTGTTTTCAATATATCTTAGTTTCTTGAAGAGATTTCAATAATTAATCAATTTTTTGTTGACTTTGTAATATTGATCAATATTGTTTATTGCTCTCAAGTAGAACAATGTATAAATTATGGAAATTCTAAGGATATAGCGTCAGTAACAACTTAAATTGACAATATTTAGAATGCTATACATGATCTCATCTTCTGTGAATAATATAACTCTTGTTTCGGCACATTTTACTCTCAGAAAAGTAATTTGCTGCATTATTGTTGCCATAATACAAAGAAACTGTTTTTTTAATCTATTTATTGTTATTAATAAATATATATAATAACAATTATATTATTAATAAATATATATTTAATTTTTTATATTGAATTTCTCAGAAAAAATTAATTTTTTCTTCAAGTATTTTTAACTATCAAAAGTTTAAAAAAATTAAATGAATTTTAAACTGTTGCATTGCCTTAAATGGTACCATGAAAAAATATTTGAGTGCAAAGATTTCAAAAATTAATCAATTTTCATTTATCATGAAAAGTTTATTATTTAATGTTTAAAATTTTGTAGTTAGAAGAATAAAATAATATTCAGGATTATTGAAAATGGAAAGGCTTGTAGCACTTCTTATCCAGATTACACTGCCACTAATTGTATAAATTTTGCATTTTGAACTGTTACAGTATAAATTGTTTTTATTTTTATGTATGTATTGTAATCTATAAATAAGATTAATTTTCAATTTTTTCCTTAATTTTCTTGTATACCAAAAATAATATATTCCCGAATTTTTGAAATTTTGATTTCATTTTGATTATTAATAAGAACCTCGGGATAAATAAATATTTAAGGCAATATTTAGGTAGAAATCAAACTGCTTTATATGAGACTGATTAATAATGCTCTAATACTTATTTCATTTTATTGGAATTAAATCTAAAGAGATGGTTTTATTTGCATTTTAAGAGTTTAAATCTAGAACATCTTCTAGTTCGTTTCATTTTATGGCTTTATAATGCTTTTAGTTATTAAGTTAACTGTATGAAGTTTTAAAATTTATATTCTTTATTGCATCTAGGTGAATGGTTTCTATGGTGCCAAGGGTGTGTCAGGTGCTATTCCAAGTGCATACACCCAAATTGCAAAGACTTTCTTTTCTAAAGTTTTGAATTACCGTCAGCAGGACAGAATCAAACTTTGTGAATATGAGAGGCCTTCATGGACTTTTCATGTAAAGGGCTTGTGGTACTATAAACCAAATGCTAGTTTACCTTCAGCTACTTTCATTGGCTCACCAAATTTCGGTAAGATCTTAATTAATCATACTTTTCAGCAATATATAAAATTCTAGTTTTATTATTTTTTTTTTAATTTAATAGCCCTTAGAAATCAGATTTTTATGCAAATTTCAATAATTTGTAAAATTATTATTTTCACTTTTTTTGGTATTAAATTTTAAAAGTATTTCTGTATTCCTTCAAATGTTTCTTCTTAATGGTTCCATCATGGAACTTTTTATAAAACACACATATTGATTTAAGAGGAAGGGTACATGGAACTCTTTAACAATAATTTTTATTCTTCATGATGTTTGGAAGGAGTTCAGTTTTTATCCATTACTGTTGATATTCCTATTGCTGCTCGATATTAAAATTACCCTGTATGTACAAAACTTTTAACCTAAAAACAATTTTATATATAGTACACAAAATCTTTTTTATCATCTATAATATATTATCATCTACTTCTAAATTGAAGTAGAATATCAGTTAAACAGACAGTTTTTAAAAACCACTGATAACTAATATTTTTGCACAAGTTATTAATATTTGTTACATTAGTACTTCAAATTGTGTTTACAAATGATGCTTTATAAGATAGTCTGTCTACCTTTAAGCACACTTTAATTTTAAGCATGATTAATCATTATTTTGAGACTAATAAAAACATTGTCTAAATGTGTATTAAAATTTTTTTAATAAATTAAATTGTGGTTAAATAATTCAAAGTATAAAAAAAGATTAGATTTTTCTTAATTTCCAATTAATCAAATATTTGATTAATTTTTGTACTTTGGAAAATTGGCAATATTCTTAGTTGTTGAAGAGGAGACATGGAGCATGTCCAGCACACTGGTCTTTGTTTATATTAAGGGAATTTATTTAAATATAATTATGGCCAGGAAAGAGAGAGAAATCTGGAAAAAGAGACCATGAAAATATTTTAAGAATTTACATAGTTATAGAATTTAATTTTGTGGGGAAGTATTTTTGGTTTAGAATATGTTAGATTCACCATAGGAAAATAAAAGTCCATGTATTTCAGAATTCAAAGTGAAGTCTGCTATCAGAAAAAAATTATTTTTAGAATGTGGATCAATTCAAAATAATATATATATGCTATGTGCATGAATATTTCATTATTATTCCTTAGTAAGTATATTACCATATTCAATACTTAAATGTTATTTTAAATCAGAACTAACAGAGGTTAATGCTGAAATGTTATACCTTTGTTTAAAAAATAATTGAAAGAGGGGGGTTTGCTGTTTTTTCATTGATTTGTTTGGAACTATTATTAAGCTTTAAAATTGCTGAGAAATATAATTTTTCTGTTTATTCCTAATATAGTTGTCATCAAAATATTCACCAAGTGTTCTTTTTAAAGCAAAGATACATTAAAAAAAATTGTTTGTGGCTTTAAAATGATGCATTTGATACTTATTTTAGCTACCATCAAGATGGAAAGTTACAGTTTTTTTAGCCATTTATTAATTTTTATTTTACTTTAATTCAAATGTTATCACAAGTAAAAAATTGATGATAGCATTAGCAATTTAAAAGAAGAAAGGATTTTAAGGTTATGACATTAAAATTTAAATTTAAGAAATCAAATGACTATGAAATATATAACCTACTTAAGAAATGCTTGAATATTTTTAGAATTCATTTTCTTAAATAGTATATATTTTTTCCAGGTTACCGATCAGTCTATAAAGATTTAGAAGCTCAAGTTGCTATTGTAACAGAAAATAGAGAACTACAGTTGCAACTGCACAATGTAAGATTTTTAAATTTACTTTTTAGTATATATTTTAATATAAAAAATTTTATACTAGTCATAAGAATAATACAAGGTGATGTAAAGCATTATAAAAAATAATCAAGATATTTTATTAGTAATTTATTCTCATTTGCATTCATAACATTTCATATGCTATGCTGTAGAATATATCTAGTACTTTTTTTAAGTATATTTCTCTGTATGTTAAATTTTCACATTTTAAATTCATCCATTATTTTATCATTACAAAAATATATATAACTTTCTTAATGCATAATATGTCTTCTGACTGATTTTTTTAAATTTCTTTTTTAGGAACAGCAGGATTTTTATGATCGAACTACCATTATTGAGAAAGAATTATTTGATCGCCCTGATAGGAAAGTTCCTCTATGGGTGAAATTAGTGGCCTTCTTCATGAGAGATTTCTTTTAATTTCTGAATGTTCCATTTATGCTGCATAGAAGGAATATTTTAAAGAAGATTGTAAAAATTTTGTTAAAAGTTGACTTTCAGATATTTTATTCATATGACTTAATTTATTTTTAAAAATTTGTTTGTATAAAGAACATTGCATTTGGATCATTTTTTTTGTTCCACATTAAATAAATTATCTATTACTGTTAATGCATATAACTAAAATTCATTTCTTTGAAACTACATTGTCTGATACAGAATGTCTTCTGAATCATGATTATATTCCAGATTTTACTGTAATTGGAAATGGAATAATGTCATCAATTATTATTAATCGACAAACTGTAGATTTTTTCAATTATTGGATTGTGAGTAATTGATTAATGAATATTTTAATGCCACACCTCCTGATGCAGTATAGGCGATTGCAGGTTATAAAATCTGCATGAAACCAAGTATATGTCCCTACAAAAGAAACATAGTAATTTTTATACATGTTGGGCATTCCATTCAGTGCATACTGCCCCTGAAAAATTATTTACTGGCTTTTGTATTTATTTGTATTCTGTTTTAAATAGCAATTAATATTTAAAGATATATGTATTATTTGCAAGTATTAAGATTAATGAAACTTTGAGGTTGTCTTTTTCTAAAATTAGTTTTCTCTTTAGTTAAAATTTAATGTCTTAAAGTTGTTAATTTCAATTTAGCAACTGTATATATCTCCCATGACCTAATATCTGTTGCCAAATTCTAGAGTAGAAACTCCTAGTAAGCTTTCTGTTTATATGTGAGACTAAGAATATCTGAAATTTCTCCAATAGCCAATTTAAAAAAAATAATGCTTATTATTAATATTATTAATAAACAATGCTTATTTTTTTCCTTATTCAAATTCAAACATTTATTTATGATTAAAAAAATGCAATACATAAAATATATTATTATTTTACCAACTTTCACCATCTATATTGATGTAAAAAAATAAGAAAAGTGCTTTTAAAAATTTTTTTATACAATTTCTTTTCTAAATTCTTGATTTAAGATCAGATTTTAAATTATCCAGATTATTATAACTTACCAGGTTTTAAATTATCAAAAGCTCTTATGTTCCAGATTATTTCTATCAGCATAAATTGTCAGGTAGTGGGTAAACAACTCTAGATATGACTGATACCATTTTTTTATAAAGGGGAAGAAAACAATATGATTCAATAAAATTCTGTATTTTTCATGACAAAGTTTCAGCTTCCAAAACAAGGCCGACTTGTTTAATTACATTCTATAAGTATACTATTTTAGATGTTTGATACAAGTTATATATGAATCTAGCAATCTTATTCATCTTTCAGAATTTCAAGATTTAAGTTTTAAGCAAGGAACAATTAAAATATTTTTTGGTCTCATTAAGAAAATTCAACTCCTAAAAATTAAATTTTTCAAATATTAATTTCCTTTTATAATCCTCATCACAAAAAGGCTAATCATTAATTGAGTACTTTAAATATATAAATTATTTAATGCTATATCATTCATTTCAAGTTAGAATACATTTTTAAAAAATCTTTCTAAAATGCCCCCTTTATACAAAATATAGCTCTTTCCATTTCAAAAATAATGTTCACAATAATAAAATTTTAATCTATAATTAGTAACAAATTAAAGTCACAAACAGTTTAGAATTGCAATCTAATTTACAATTTAGAATCTCACAATCAGTTTAGAATTGCAAAACTAATTTATATAAACCAAAATAAATAGTGTAAAACAATTTTGATTAGTCTTGTATAAATTAACAGTAGCTTTTCAGAATGTACAATAGTAACCACTGGACAGCAATTAAATGTATAGAACTCTTACAAAATTCTTTAAAATGATAAAAATTATTTTAGAAAAATTACATGGCTTATTAATTTTCTGATTATGGTTTAAGTGTATGCACTTACTTCTATACAAGGCAAAATGTAATTATGCATGAAGTCTTTGTATGGTGATTTGATGCCAAAGCTTCTAAAAAAAGTACTATTTAGAGTTTTTATTTTATTTCAAAACAAACTAAAAGTTTTACAACTACAACACCTCCTTATCAATCTTCAGAAATTTTCTAGAATTTGTCACTTGTTCCCCTAATAAGGAATATAAAAATAATTAGCATAATGTGTCACATTATAAATAATATATCGATAATGTTATGTATAACATTTTAGTCTCATATATTTAATCATTATTTAATCAAGCATACAAAATTAACATTAGTATACTAGCATAGTTTCTTTAATAAATCCTCAACTGCACAAATGCATGAATATCATAAGATAATAGTAACGACATCATAAAGGATAATCATGCTTTTTGCAAAATCCAAAAATTAATAAAAATGTCTTTTTCAACAAATTATTTTAAATAGGTGAAATACACCATAGAAAATAATTCTTCCCAATGAAATTTAATTTTCTAATACAAGGTTGTTTTGTGCATAAACACATCATTTGAAAAGTACCACTAAAGAATTTTATAGCCTTTACCATAAATACACAAAACATGTACATCATTCAATTGCCATTCATTTTCCTAAATCCCCCCTCCCCTCTTTTTCTTTTAAGCTTTACATTTTTCCTCTATTTAAAGATACATACTTTTTAATAAATAAAATAAAGCATTTCTTTCTCACTAGTCAATTCTAATAACTTATAAATGATTGTATAATTTTCATGAAACTATGATTTGAAAATTAATTTATATTTGATAGCTCTTAGAATTTTGGGACGAGAGGTATAAAAAAATTGCTCCTAAAAAATGTTTCCCCTAAATAATTTTCTTAAAAAATAATTAATTAATTATAATTAGATAATTTTTAAATTAATTTATAATTTTTCCTCCTAAAAAGATGAATATTTTTTCTTATTTATTTAATGTTTTCAGCATAAAATAGTTCCTAAACATTCATTCTAATATTAGAATTATTTTACAACAAAAATATACAGACATTAATTAGCAGCAATCTATAAACTTTAAATTCCCTTACTTTTAATTAAGAGCTTAAGAGATCATTGAACCATCAATAGGCTTACATATTTTTAAAGAATTCATTTTAATAAAATTTCAACAACTGACATTTCTGAGACAAAAATTTTCCTCACCTATTCATAAATATCAAATCGATCAGCAACATATCTAATGATATCTTTAGGCCTCATCAGTCTATTATGGTGTTCTTCTGGAATCTCAAAATCTATTGAATAAAAAGTTACTTATTAATTACCTAATCAATGGAAAATTTTTGATTATGAAAACAACAATCAAACAAATAATTTAAATAACGAATTTCACCAAAATTGTTCTTTTTATTATGCTTTAGTCAATAAAATGGCAATGCTTTCTTAGATAATGGTAAGATGGAAATTAGCATTCATTTATATTACATATAATAAAAATAAAATATCAAACAATTTTACCACAAAATTGCAACTCCCATTCAATTTAGTCATTAAAAGTAATAAAAACTATTTAATAGTTTAAACCTTAACTTAATGTAAAACTTTTAAAAGTGACTGTCAATAATTTTTTTCAGTACAGTTTTTTCTCTCAAAGAATTAGAGGCAGAAAAAATTAAAATATTATCAAAGCAGTAAATTCAAGATAAACAATTTATGAACAATGTTACTGAGTCAGTATTTAAATATTAAATTGTCTACTTTTTTTAGTGAGGTAATTCAGAATAGAGAATAGTAAAATAATTAAGCATAATCAGGAAAAAAATAATTATAAAAAAGGAAAGAATATTACTCATGATGACAGGTTTGTTTTGAGTAAATGAAATTAATTTGTCAAAATAATTTATGCAAATAACCAATATTTTAAATCCAAAGTAAAATAATATTAAACTTTAAATGAATTAAATAAAAATGAAAAATAGGAAATCTGAATTTTTTTAAGGCAAAGTCATTACTTTAATAATATTACCTTACATAATAAGTATTTTCCTTAACTGAAACTACTATATCATGACATAGACTTGCAATATACAAAATGCCTTTCATTTGAAAAGTTTAACTATACAAAACTGGACAATGAAAAGAATTCTTTACCAAATTCATCTTCCATCGCAATAATAATTTCAACATGATCTAAGCTGTCCAGTCCTAAATCTTGTGAAAAGTGAGAATTTGCTGATAGCTGAAAACAGAAAGAAGAAAAATTAAAGATAGGTTTTTAAAAAGTCAAACTGCAATTTGAAACTAATAAAGTAATTTTGTTTATAATCAATGGAAACTCCAGATAACAACATAAGTGGAAGGTAGTATGATGTATCAATAAGTATATTGAAAAAGAATATAATTTTAAATATGATGTATATCTGGAACAACACTGTTAAATTTCAAAGAGGTATTTCTGTAAACATTAGATATACAGTAATGCATGATGGCAACAAAGTATATATATATATGATACAGACTTGTTAAAATTGTATTTGCAAATTACAGAAGGATTTTCCAATCTGAACAAAACAATGACACTTTATTATTATTGAGTACAGAATTTGTTCTTTCAAATGCTTATGATTGACTTCATTTTTTAAACATATATTTTTTATTTATTCATACATGGGCATACAAGACATTCTTTACTTCAAATTAATCAAAAGGATTATGTTACAGTTTATAAAATTCACAAAATACTTACAGTGTCTGGATTGATCTTATCATATAATTTTAAGACCAGGAGAACCCGTTCTTCAATATGATTTAAAGTATAAGGCATATGGAAAGAACCACCCAATCGTACCGGAGAAATTGATGGTACAATCAATGCCTGAAATGATAGCATATTTTACAATCAGAAAAGGAAAGAAATGCTATCATAAAACTAAATTTATTCATAATTTTTATGGCATGTTCAATAATTTTACAGTAAAAAAAATTAAAACTTTATTTTTAGTTGAACTTTTTTTTTTCCTTCACAAACTTTTATACATTAGTTTGAAATTTAATAGCAGAAACTATACAATTATATCCAATAAAATGCTAGAACTAACTTGAAATATTTATAAACATTTAATATAGTTGCTAGAATTGCATATTATTTGTTTTTAAGAAGTGCTGTTATAATTTGTTTTTACATGCCAAGGAATGTCTGCAGCAAAATATAGATTCTTTGAAAGGAGTGAACTGTCAGCTCATGAATATTCGGTGCTTTTCCATAAGTCAGGCATAAATGTTGACAATTGTGAACCAATTGAGAGCTGAGTTGCCAAGTGAAGCGAAAGGCAAAACAATCTACGAAATTTTACAGTATTTGGCGATTTTTCACTTGCTTCTGGCTAATGGAAAAGTAACGAACATTTTAAAGCAGTTCCATAATGAAAGTCACAAAGTGATTCCTCCTTCTTTGAAATCAAATCATAATTATAGAAGTGTCAATTCAATAAAGCAATTTCAAGGGTGAAAAAGAAAGAAAAGAAAGGCAAACCACTGCTATAGAACTGTTTCAGAGATCATTAAAGCTACAGATCATGTTATTTAAAGCATTAAAAGAACAGATACTATTTTAAATAATATATAATTTTCACATTGTTGGAAACAGGTTACACACAAAATTATTGACTATAAACATTTCTAGCCATAAATAATATCAGCTATACTAATATATTTGTCACCATAAAATTACTGGCTCTCATATATTCAACATATAAAATTAAAGTATTTAAATAAATCATGGATTGGAAATAAACTTTTAGAATAGGTATTTACATATTAATTGCATGCCAATGGTAAACATAGTCAAATTTCAGTAAAAAAGAAAACATTAATACATGATTTTCATTTGTGTGTGTGTGTGTGTGTGTATGATCCTTTGCCAGTATGTGATTAATGGATAAACAATAAATTGTGATTTCCCATTTATTTGTCAGTAGTTATTATTAAGCATAAATGTTGGCATGAAATATTATTTTTTGCAAGCCTGTCAGTCAACAAAATATGAGAAGATATAAAATATGTGTTCATATATTTAGTAATAGAAGGATACACCTAATGAACAGCATTTTAGTAAATAAATTTTATCATATTTAAAGAGAAATAACTAAATGCATTTAACATAGCCATTTTATTGACAGTAAAATGATTTATCTAAAATGGATTTTCTATTATCTCTGTAAGAAATGTGAATTAAAAAAAGGAAATGTCCATAATATTAAATATTTTAAATCCTTAATTTATATAACACAATGACACAGTTTAAGAAACTCTGTTTTATAGAATTTAAAAAATGGAATGTGAATAAGAAAGGATAATCACCTTATAATCTTTAAATATCTTAATAAATATTTAATATTATATGTATAACTTATATACAAATGCAGTTCAGAAAAACTTCAGTTATATATAGTTTCAAGTGTTATTTTGCTCAAGAGAACTATGAACTTTATTTAGGAATACATTTTAAGTTAATATAATAAATTCAACAGAAATAGTTTACATTAAATTAGTGATTATTAGTCTAAGAATAAGTATATTACATTAAAAAATTATAACATTATACAGATCTTTCATGATAGAAAATAAACAAGATGGTCTCGTTAAAATAAAAATTATGTGATATTATTAAAAGGTTAGTTAATAAGAAAATATCATACAGCTTTGGAAGGTTAAAATCTGTATGATGAATGTCATATAAATGAAAAATAATTTTTTTAAAAAAAACCACATATTAAACTTTTTTACATTATTATTTCAAAACACATTTCATAAGAAATGAGATAAAATCTGAAAATTTTCTCAGAATCCTCCAAAAAATCATTCCGTGCATTTTCATATAATCCTTTTTATTTGGAAATTAGAGATACCAATTTTTCAAAAACATATAGAATTTTTTTATTATACTATTAATAAATAATTGCCTTTACTTTTTGTCGGCACATGTGATTTTATAGTTTTTAAATCTGTAATTTTCATGATTAACCATAAAACTTTTGCATTCATGAAATATACTGATCTTTAGTAGCATAATCAAACTAGACTGAAGGAAAATAAGAAATAAAAAGGATCTATAATTCACGTATATATGAGCATTGAATTTCTCCTTATAACTGACCTTCGTATTACCCTTAAGGAGTCTGGAACCGTGTAGTTTTAAATAATTTCTTTTGTTTAGAAATATATTAGAAGCGATGGGCAGAAAACGATTGGTTCTTCTAACAAAATTGTTAATAACAGAAGAAGTAAGCATTTTTATCTAGATTTTATTTCACTCTTCTATCCAAAATTTGTTTGTTTACAAACTTATGAGTCTCGAGGTACAGATGAGACTGAAGATGATGGCCTAAGTGGAGCAAGTTCCTCAAAAAATGGTACTCTCCTATTGGTTACTGAACCGGCACTTGGCGTGATCTAGTTGCTAAAGCTTCTACGATCCGGTTCGTTAGAGACACCCATATTTGTTAGAGAATGGATGAATCGTTCCTTTTAACGTCCCAAATCCGTTCTTGAATGAACGACTTGCATTCAATAGTATCCAAAAGAAAAGGGTCTTCATTGCTTTTGTATCTATTATTTGATAGTCTTTGCATCTATAATTTCCCAAATTCTTCTCAATCAACCATTACTTTGAAAGAAGTAAAATGCTGTTACTTTAGGGAACGGAAAAAGTAACTTCAATTTTTTCAATCAATGTTTAAATTGTTACACGTTAACTCTACTAACTTGCACTTTTGGTTTATTTTAATAAGGTTCATTTTGCATTTTAAGAACTATTTTTGTACTGTATTTAAGATGCAGTTTTTATATTATTGTTAAAAAATTGAAGCAAACTATTCTAATATGGTAAATAAACGTTAATTTTAACAGTTTCGTTTTGAAATATATTAATAAGAATAAGAATGATTATATAGTATTCATCTTCCATAAACCTAGCAGCCCACAAATATTGTACAATATTGATCAATACTCGCAATATTATTTAATATTGTGGAATATTGTTTAATACCATAAAATATTACACAATATTGTGCAATATTATGCTTCAGGATGTGCTACCTGGGAATATGTTGCATGAAAATGAAATAAACCTTAATCTATTTTATACTTATTGAATTTCATGTGATTATGATTATTATTCTTATGCAATGTTGTTTCTAACAAATGCATGTTAAATGTTAGGACCATATTAATAGAAAAAAGCTTTTGGAAACGATTTTTATGAACATTTAATAGCATATTTTATACATATTTTTTTCAGAGCCCGATTAATTCACACTTATTTGTAAAAATTACAACATTTCATTAGGTGAATGAAACATCTAAGACTTCACATAGAACAAAATACCAAGTTGAATACCATTCAGATTTGTGCGCACTACCCTAGTAGCACACAAATATTGTACAATATTGATGAATGTTCGGAACATTGTTTAATATCGCACAATATTGCACATTATTATGCTACAGGATGTGCTTTCTGGGTATGGCATATTGCGCATAAATAAAATTCTAATACAAAATCTTGGCATATTGTAATAAAAAATATTAAACAATTACTAAAGTGGCTTAATAGCTCTAAATGCTGAACAATATTATTATGATATTCTCAAGAAATCGATCGACATTCAAAAAATCATGCAATGTCGTCGAGATAAAATATAATATTTTATTCTAAGAGAGTGTATACAATATTAACATTCTGTTGACCTTAAATTTGTACATGAGACTTTTTATAGAAAGTATGATTTTTTAAATAAAAATTCAAAATTCAAAAGAACATTTTAGAAATTTGGGAATTGCTCTGCTAAAAAGAAAAAAATATGGTAACAAAATATCCCATTGTATCTGTCTTCAAAGAGGATATTATCAGTCTACAGAAGATAATATTCAATACATTAAAGATTCGAGATCTATTATATATTGACATATAAAAATCACACATACTATTAAGGAGATCACAGAAATAAATGCCCTATATCATTTCACAGTTATAAAAAATGAGCATTTGTTTGATAATAAATACCATAATGATACAACTCCATTATTTAAAGCTTAAGTATATTAGTTCCCACGGCTGGGCATAGAAGGTTCAGTAATAATCAAGCATATCTCGGTTCCTAAGAGCTCTATCGACAAAACTCTGAAATATTCCAGTGTTATCTCTTTTGTCGCCAAATGATCGCCAAGCACTATGTTCACTGATTCGGCATCCGATCAGCATCCAACAAAATCGCCGTAAAACGGTCTTTCCAGTGATTGAACTAACCGTACTGTGAAGCAATGTTACAGATTTAAGTGTGTGTGCACGCCCGCGCGCGCTTATGTTATTTCATATACAGAGTAATATCACCTTCTGATTTCTTCGAGAGAAGTCCTGCAGAAAAGCATTTCCGAATTAACAGAAATTCTTGGTTACAAATCTGTATTACTTTTCTTAATGAAGTCTTTCCTATTAGTTCAAAATATCGAGCAACATTGTTGTAATATCTTCTCGACATTGACATTAAGAATATCAGACAGCATCGTTGAAAAAGTGCATAATTATCTTGTCCTCATAGATTAGTAAAATTAACTCACGTTTGACAGTTATTCTGTTAAAGGTGTCTTAATTTAGTGCCAGTTCATTTAAATAAAACTCAATGTTAGTAAGAATCCCATCTCAAAACTGATGCTCCACATTAGTGCTTTTTTATTTTCCCCCTGACAAATGTATGTGCATAGACAACTTCTTAGACTACATACGTTGTCTAACGAATTTTTTTAATTTTTTTTTTTTTTTTTTTTTTTTTTTTTGAAAATTATTATATTTCTGCTGGAAAATTCTGAGATAAATGATTTTCTACATCAGCTTTGAGAAATCATGTAAAAAAGAAATATTGTGTCATACGTATACATTCAATAGAATCTACAATAAAAGTGGTAGAATGGATCATGAGTTATTTGCATTATCTTAACACTCATTTTTCATACCATATTCACTGTCAACTGGAAAGTCAGAAATACTGGAGGGAAGAATATGAGGCCTGCTCTGCGACATCTCTTTTAGCAAATCATCTTGTTGTCTATTTATATATTTATATAGGAAAGAGGTTCATCTTGTGTGATGAAGGAAACTGAATTATGTTACACTGGAAAATGTTCGGGGGGATAATTGCACAATTAGACAGCTTCTGAAAAAGTGAATTAATACTAAAGCACTGTTTCACTCGCTTCATTTGAATGTATGATATTACTAATTTAGATGGAAGGGAGGAAGGATTGAAGTTTATAATCCGGCGTATGCTCCTGAAAGAATTCTTGGCTGGTGCCACGTTAGCAGAGGTTAAAACACGAATATCACAAGATACTAATTTAGATATGTTCCAAAATGGGCAAAACAAATCATCGTTACATGAAATCAATATAAAAGAAAAATATTATGATATCAATTTTTAATAAATGTTTAAAAACAGCGTCACATACATATAATTAACTGATGTAAAAACACATCTTCATTGATATATCATATATAAGATTGTAAATGCACTTTTTTTCATATATAAGATTGTAAATGTACTCTAAATGCACTTTTGTAAAATCATTTCTTTGCATTAAGTGTTTATTAATGCACTTAATGTTTAACTTCTTATAGGGATTAATAAACATTAAGTGTTTATTAATCCCTATAAGAAGAGTTATCAAAATAGATAGGAGTGTTCTACCTATCTTTCAGATAGGTCTACGCAGGAAATATCATATAAGTTGAAAAGAATAATCTTATTACACTCATGTATCAAAAATGTAAAATTTAAAATAAATATATTATTCACTCTCTTATTTCCATGCATCTTTGTTTTAATGCATTTTTAATCGGTAGATGGCGGCAAATACTTCTTATTACTCAGAAATTTTCTAACACTTAAATAACTTCTAAAATTTTCAATATACATGAGCAACTAGTATACGGTATAATTTATTTCCAAAATTCCGAAATTTACAGTGTAAATTAAAAATGTTTACCTCAATCTTCCTCTTACAATTTTCTTTAATGATTTTTTTCTTTATAAGTATACGCTGCCATCTAGTGTAGTAAATGTAAATTAAGCTTCATTTTTTCAAGCAAAGCATAATAATCTTAAAAATCATTTTCGGTTTCGGTTTTTTTATGGTTGATTGCCTAAATAATTAGTTACAAATAATTAGATTTTTTTAAATTCTAGAATTTTTTTTTTAATTCTTCGAAATTGTTTTTTGCAGGATCGGGGAAATTTGTTCTCCAGAAAGAAAGCTACAATTTTTTAAAAATAACTTTTGCATTATAAATATTCTGGAATATTTTTAAATTATTTATCTTACTTTATTCAGTGAATGAAACATAGATATTATCTTAATTAACAAAAATTATAAATAAATCTAATACGGAAAAGAAATTCAATACGGTGAATTCCAACTTTAATTCTCAGAGCAATCAGCATTATTCCTTACATTCGATATACAATCCGTTTTCAATCTATAAAAGGAATTTTAGTCCCTATTCTCTTAATTATGAACAATAACTACATGGAGAAAATAAGATTTTTTTCTGAGCTCCAATTTTTCAAATTTTTAGATTTCTCTTGCTTTTTAATCTGTGCCCACTTCTGGAAAATGAAATTTTCATGTCCTAAAATCTCTATTTTCGAAAAATTATTTAATAAATTTAAATAAAACTATAAACTTAAATAATAGGAATTTTTTTGCCCAAAACTATCATTAATTAAAATTTAAAAAGCAGAAATTTCTGAATATGACAGAACGGGATTGATTGATTCGAATTAATTCGTTTTTTTCCTGAAAAATGATAATAAATAAGTAAACAGCAAAAAAGATAATAATAAATAATTTTTTGAAGAAAATTGGCTTTAAATTAATTTTTATTCATATTTTCTACATTAGAGCAAAATACTCATATTTTTACAAATCCTTTCTCAAGCTTTCTTCTCTGTTATTGCAAGAGTAGTATAATGAGTTTTTTAAAGAGTAGTAAAAAAATTTTAAAAGTGAAAATTCAATAGAGTTCTTTTTTTTTTTTTTTGTTACATCTGCTGACCGAAAATAATTATCAGATAATTTTAATACCGGAATCAAGTTGAAAAAATATTTACTTCTATTTGAAAGTCAAATTTTGGAAATATTGAGTATTTGTTATGTAGTTCTTTTGGTTTATTTTTTTACAATTTATTGTAATAACATTTTTTAATATAATTTATTTTTTCATAAACATGGAAAAGTTTGAACACTATACATCTCCGGATATATTTGTGAAGAATATTAATTAATTTAATTTTTTTAATGAATCCATCGAAGCATGCCAGTTGCACTAATAATTAAATGAATTATTTCTTCAACTTAAAACTTATAAAAAGAGCAAATTTTCCTTATATTTTGCAGCACTTTTTTTTTCTTTTCTGTCAGACAGAAAAAGAAAAATTTAATATCAATTATTGAAAGTTGAAATAAGTATTTTATATTATGAAAAAATCGTTTATAGTCAAAATTTCGATTTTTTTAAAAAAAATAATTTCTAGCTCTTTAGTTAAAACAAAACTTATTTTCATTTTGGATTTATATTTTTTTAGTAAAAGTAAAGTTACGAAAGGATTTAGAAATTAGTACATTTATGAGAACGTTGAAAGTAAGCATTAAATTTTTTGGAAAAACTTTTTCGTTACAAATATATTTTAGAAAAGTATTTCAGATGGATAAAAAAATTTGTTTTCGCAAAAATATCTACTAGGGGGCACCCGGGTTTGAACCGGGGACCTCTCGATCTGCAGTCGAATGCTCTACCACTGAGCTATACCCCCGTGCTTTTCAACTGAAATTTAATTTTATATAATAATAAACAAACTTTCTTGTTTAATATTTTTTTAAAGTTAAATTTTTATTATTATATTTCGTTTTAAAATAAAGTAATATAGATCATAAGTAATTTTCTTGGTCACATATTTATGTTATTCTTAACACTACATTAGTTAATAAAAATCTACAATTTAAGGATTTATCAAAATATCGAAATGAATTTTTCCGATGTATATAGCAACTTCTTTTTGTACTTTTTATTGTAAACTGAATTAAATATTGGTGACAGGCAGGCAGTGGCATTTTTCCACGTAAGCGCAGAAGATATTCGTCCCGTGCTTCAAATCTAAGGAGGGGAGACAAATTTTATTCGAAACTTATGATATTGGGGAAGGGGGAGATTCAAAATATTTTTATGTTTGTGGTTTCATAGTAAAGAAATCTTCTTTATAGATTGTCGGTCATTTGACCAGCTCGAATATTTTTTGCTAATTCTTAGGAAAGTGTTATGCTATCCTCAAATTTTATTTTTATTAGCAGGAAATAATTTTCTATTATATTAAATTTATGTATAAATAATTTTTGGAAATAATTATTTTTCTCATAATTAAATAAATTAATAAAAATTCTTTACTTGATTTTATTGCTTTAGTATTACAATAAGTCATTTTCATTTTTAAGTCACATCGTACATATTCTTTTATAAATAATTTTTTATGATAAAGTGTCTTAAGAAAGTTGATCGAGAACTCTATGGGTAATATTATTAATTTTTGTTTAATTTCGATTAATGGATTGCACTAATCCGGGTTTCTTAACCTGTTCTCTGATGGGCAGTTTACGATTCATTAAATCATTACTATATTCAACTAGAAAGAGTAGTCTGCCCTAAACATTCTCACATAATCCCTAATAAAGACTTTGTCCCCTTCCTTCCACATAAAGTTGTGACTGTCAGTATGAAGTACTCAGATTTTTATTTTCACTCATGACAGTTGTATGCTTTGTCGTTTAGTATAGAAAACTGGGACATGGGTATTAACTCAACTTTATTGGCAAATAAAACTTATTAAAAAGTGGTCTTTGAGTGAATCTAGATTTTTTTTAAATCTAACGAACAACCACTGGCGATTAATCGTTGACATACTGTTAATACACAAGTATTAGAAAATTAAATATTTAGATTTATTTTTTCCCACCCAATTGAAACCAAAATATTGATATAAAATGACAATTGTAGAAAATTTTTGTACCAAATTCATATGCCAAATTTAATTTATTGGATATACTGCGTTTTTTAATTATTTTGTTTTTATGCATGTGGAAGGACAAATCGACATTTAATATATTGCTTTTAAATAATCTTAAAAATCAATAATTTAGATGCCAAACCACTGAATCAAATTTTATCTATGAAGCTTTTTTTTATATTTCCTCATAAACAAAATATAGAGAAAGCGCTGTAAACATCAAAAAATTCGAATTCAAGATTTTAACTTATCTTCACGTTTTAGTTCTCTCCGAGTAAGAAAACACATCATTACACTTGCCTATCTGTGAACACAATTCAAAAACAACTTGAAATACACGGCTGAAATTTGATTTATGGAATTACAAATATATTTTTAAGCATCTATTAAATTTTGAACGAAATCCATTTTCAGGAATTCTGTCGTTCTGTTCGAGTACATATAAGATCGATAACTACAGAAAGCGAAAAGTTAGATGAAAGAAATTTGGTATGAAAGTCTAGTATCTAAAATACAGACATATGTCATATTTCGAACTAAATTCGTCGAACATTTGGCCATCTGTCGGATCCACGCTTGTATATGCAATAACTTAATAGCACCATCGACAATAACTTATAAATGCAACTCTCAAATCAAGGAAATTCGGCACAATTTCTTGTGACTTGTGACTATAACCAAGTTTTGCTGTCAATCGGCTGACGAAAAGACATTAAAATATATTCTCGAGATGGATTCAATAAAAATGCTAGATTCTCGCCAAAGGTCTACATTTCGTAAATCTCATTGAAAAATTTCGCGGCCTTAATTATTCGATAAACAATTTTATATAGGAAGAGGGGGGGATTAATTGGAGAGTTTCGGTGAACGTTTCGTGCAGACGATTCCCGCAGTTTATTTTATTTATTTGTTTATTGTTTAATTTGAAATGAAAATAGCAACTTAGATGATAACGAAACTGTCTTTGTCTTCCGGCTAGCCGAGAAGAATTTTTTTCATTAGTTTAAAAAAATATTTTAAATATATGTTACATCTATACATTTCATTGTTGTAACAAAACTGAAAAATGTTTTTAATGTTTCGTGAAATATTTGATCTCATTACTTTCTTCCATCGTTGAAAGATTCGGGCATTTAAGGAAAAACGACCTTTATTGGACAGTAAGCAAAAACGATTTGAGGGGACAATTTTAGCTGATAACGTTTTGCAGTTATCGAGTTCTGTTTTCGAACAACCTGACAAATAAACTCCTCTGTGACAATTTCCTTCAAAACTGGATAGAAATTTACAAATTTAGTTATAAGTTCGAATATTAAATTTCGTCTTTTTAACTCAAAGTGTTTTTGAATTATCGTTTTCACAGATAAATTCGAAATAATTCTAAATTGTGTTTTTCGGATTTAGATAGAACTAAAATGTAGAGATTCATCAAAATCTCTTTCTCTCTCTCTCTTTTTCTTTTTCTTTTTTTGAAAACTTTTGAAGAATTACAGTAATTTCTCCTCGCATATAAAAAATGTATAAAAAGTCTTGAAACAAATCTTCCTATTTCATCATCGGATCAAAAATTTATTTATTTATTCTTTTATAAAAGCGTTTTATCTAATTTATTTTAGTCTTTTTTTTTTTCTGCATTTGTGATTCCTATGAAACTGAAAAAAATAGTTTTGGAATTTTGTTTGTGAACAGTGTAATTCAAAAACCGTTTGAGGTAGACAAATGAAATTTGGTCTACAATCTTTAATCAAATTTTTAGATATTCTATCAAATAATGATTAAATTCAATTAACAGAAAATTTGCGTGTCCGACTGTCCCGAGCACGACAAATACAAAACATAAAGAGACAGAAAAATAAAACTTTGTGCACAGATTTAGATTCTAGAATTTTGAACTAAATCCAAAATGTTCTAGACCATCTGTGGATTAGTACTTTTACATGTATATAAAACCAGTAACTCAAAAATACAAAAAAATTCATTTAAATAAATGAAATTTTATATGTGATGTGGCTGTAACTATAGTTCTATGTCAAATGTGCCGGCGTCCAAACACAGAGGTAGCAAGTCGTCCTCTTCACCTGCACGTCCTGGGTTCGAGTCCCGGTTAGGGCATGGTTGTTCTTCTGTGTACTATCTGTGAAATGTGTGAATGTGCGCCCTCCTCCCCTGTAAGAAGGGGCTGTGCAAGCAAATGTGATGAGTGTGTAGCTAAGTCGTACTCTTCGTCTTAGTTGGGGCTACTTCAAAAACAAGAGACGCTCCTTCGGCTTAAAATCGCTGTCCATGGCAAGTGCCATTAGTAACAACAACAGCATGTCAAATGTTTGTTTCGATAGAATGAAAAAAAAAAGGCATTCAAAATGCATATTCGATTTTCTGGTATTTGCATATTGATCATGCTAGCGATTAATCGCCAAAGATCGAATGCTAAAAATCAAATATTTATTTATTATTGCTTGTCAGCAAGGCAGTTGATATACAAGTACCAGCATTCTTTACTGCACTACGAAACATACATTTTTCATAAATAGGAATTTCAAAAGAAAAATATAAGCATTCGTAGGGCGCAAAAATACAAGATTTTATTACATAATATGAGCTAAAGTTTTTTTAGGATCATTCCCACTCGTTTTCCCATGTTTTATCAAAACGGTTTTAAAACAATGGAAGTGGTCTTCTTTAAACTTTTTTTGCACACTCCTTAATAAAAATGCTAACCACATCATCACCCGCAGAAAATTGTGTGTTTGGGGCAAAGCAGAAAACGTTCTGTACGGCAAAAACATACAATAATTACGAAACATTAACCCATGACTTGAATTTTACATTTTTACTGAATCCATAGTGTGATCCTTAGCTAGTGTTTTGGCGATTAGTCCTTATCATGCGGTAATAGAATTCGTAATCGAATTAGTGCTTTTAAACACGTTTTTCACCAAACGACTTAGATCAAAATTCGACATAGAACTACAATTGTAATAACAAATTCGTACGCCAAATTTGATATTTGGCGACGTCCTGGCATAGGACTAGCACGTCTTTCCTGTGATCTGGGAGTCATAAGTTCGAGTCTCGGTTTGGACAGGGTTGTTATTTATTTGTACTATCTGTGATATGTTTGAATGTGCCCCATGTAAAATGGGGCGGTAGGAACAATGTGATGCTTGAGTAGCTGCTCTGTATGTGATGCCTTTATGTAATGTATTGTCTACTTCTGTAATCCCTGTGTGATATATAGTGGTGCACGTGGATTTCTAAATGTTCAACAAAAAATCATTTCGTTTATAGGCATACGTTCACATACTTCTGAAGGTACAGACCTACAGACAGTCAATTCCTTGTTGGATTTGGCACAAAATTCGATGGGTGGATGCAATATAAAGATTACAAATATTTGATATACGAATTTTATTTATCTAGCTGTTTCCGTTTGTAGTTATCATGTTAATTCAATTCCAACAGATAGACAGATTTAATCAAACTAGATTGCACTAATAGTTTGACAGAAATTTGTAAAGTTGTTGTAAAGAATGTATCGCAAATTTTATTTATATAGTTAAAACATTTTTTAGCTATCTTTGTCATAGACAGACAGTCGTATTCCAAAATGTGTTTTTCAAATTTAGTTAAATTTTTAAAAAAGGTTTTAAGATATTGAGTTTAATTTTTTTGACTATTTCAGAACTTTCTGTGCATTTGGATAGTAATTATTACATAACATACCTTTCTCTAAGACTGGCATGGGGTCATTATCTATCTAAGGTTGTGGCAAACGGGGCAGTTGCCCTGACCCTCCACATCAGAGGGGGCCCACAAATCGAATAATAAGTTTATGTTACGCTTTTTTCTTTGATGAACTTTTTTTAACGTTGGTTTTTAAAAGCAGTGAGGGGCCTCAATGAAGATTTTGGCCCGGACACCAATTGGGATAAATCGGGCCCTGCATAGGGCGTACCATCCCCACCTTGAATACTATTGAAGAAATGGTTTACAGCGAAGTATTTATAAAAGTAACATCAATGTATCAGTTTAGAGACAGACAGCCAAAGATATGCAGTCATTTTTATCAGTGGTACTAAGGGTCCGACTTAGCCTAGTTGGGGCCCGGGGCAAAAACTTCTTTAGGGCCTCCCTCTGTTTCCCTACTGTAGTAATGAAGATACATTAAAGAAGAAAACGTAAAATAATATTTATATTCGATTTGGGGCCTCCAATGATGTGGGGGGACGGGGCAGATGCCCCGTATGCCTCTGCCTTAGTCAGACCCTGGTGCCCCTGGGGCATAATGGGATTTTTTTCGCCCCCAGTCATTGTATTTGATTTCACCAGAGTAAATGGTGTCCAGTCCATGATATTATTCTTCCTTATTCACCCCATTATATTTTTCTTTAAAAAATGGTATAAGTGCAATAATGTTTTTGCCCCACGTACCCCCAAGATCCGAGCTATCTATGCCCCTTTTTCCTCCTAATCACTGCGCCACCGATTCAGTTGTCTTATCTTTCAAGACAGAAAAATGGGTTCCACACTAAACATAACCATGAGTTCCTACTCTGAATACTTACGCCACTTGCCATCAAGAATTTTAATTCACGTTTTTAAAATCGAATGTAAGAGAGAACATAAATAAATAAAATATTATGCATCGCGCGCCATTTTCCTAGTCACGCCACTTCAGTTAAATTTATTCCAGCTTCGAAGACTTTAATCTTTTTTTTTTTTTCGCCCAAAAAGCCATTATTTATGATATGATCGCTCCGGCAGTATCAAGCGCATGTGGGCCCGCGAAAAAGATCGAAAAATAGACACCCGCCCTTTCGTTTTTGTCAGAGTGACCCGAACCCCTGCGGTCAGGGCAGGGGGGGGGGAGCGACCGGTTTGCGCTCCCCAAGGCCTCTCCCGCTCCGGAGGTGTGAAAAGAAAGACGGCACAAAAGAAAAATGGTTCTTTCAGGCGGGGATCGGTGTAAACGGTTTGCTCGAATCCGCCTCATAAAGTAGTCGCCTGAAATGCCTGTCGTGATAATCTCATATTCGCAATGCAGGTCTCAGATATCAGGTCCTTCACTATTAGGTGCTCGCATGCATTATCAGCGACCTCTATCGGTAAACATGCGAACTATCTAAATAAACGGCAATGGTTTGTGGTTTTACCAATTCACTTTTTCAAAGGAATGCACGTATTTTAATCAGCGACATCTAATGGTAAACGTGCAAAGTATCTATATAAACGCAGGGCCTGATTAAGGAAGGGGCATACAGGACAATTGCCCCGGGCCTCCACATAAGTGCCCCCCCCCAAATCGAGTAGAAATTTTATTTCGTATCCTTCTTTGACGAATATTCTTCATCATTTTAGTAGTGAAGCAGAGGGGGGCCCCTAAGAAGTTTTTGCTCCGGGCCCCAGCAAGGTGTAAACGGTAATGATTTTAGGTTTCATCAGTTTACTATTACATAGGAGTGCATGTATTTTAATCAACAACATATAATGGTAAACGTGCGGACAATCTATGTAAAAGCAGGGCCTGACTAAGGCAGGGACATACAGGGCAACTGCCCTGGCCCTCCACATAAGTGGAGGCCCCAAGTCGAATAGAAATGTTATTTTACGTTTCCTTCTTTAATGAATATTCTTCATCACTATACTAGTGAAGCAGAGGGGGGCCCAAAGAAGTTTTTGCCCCGAGTCCCACAAGGTGTAAACGACAATGATTTTATTTTTTATCAGTTTACTATTACATAGGAATGGAAGCATTTTAATCAGAGACATCTATTGGTAAACATTCGAACTATCTATACATACAACAATGGTTTTGAATTTTACCAATTTACTATTACATAGGAATGCAAATATTTTAATCAGCGACATCTATTGGTAAACATGCGAACTATCTAAATAAACGACAATGGTTTGTGGTTTCAACAATTTACTTTTACATAGGAATGCATGTATTTTAATCAACGACATCTAATGGTAAACGTGCGAACAATTTATGTAAACGCAGGGCCTGACTAAGGCAGGGGCATACAGGACAATTGCCCCGGGTCTCCACATAAGTAGGGGCCCCAAAATCGTGTAGAAATTTTATGTCGTATCCTTCTTTAATGAATATTCTTCATTACTGCAGTAGTGAAGCAGAAGGGGCCCCAAAGAAGCTTTTGCCCCGTGTCACAACTAGGTGTAAACGACAATGGTTTAAGGTTTCGTCAGTTTACTATTACATAGGAATAGAAGATTTTAATCAGCGACATCTAAAGGTAAACATGCGAACTACCTATACAAATAACAATGGTTTTGAATTTTACCAATTTACTATTACTTAGAAATGCATGTATTTTAATCAGCGAAATCTATTGGTAAACATGCGAAGTATCTATATAAACGACTCTGGTTTTGAATTTTACCAATTTACTAAATTTAATAATCATAGAGTAGAATTAATTATTTATTAACTACTATGTAATGGATTATAATTGGTCAAATTCTGCATATACACACACATTTGATTAAAATTGTTCCAATACATAAATAACCGATTTTTAATTGCCAATAGCTGCTGCATAACTAAATTCATTCAAGCTGCCAATTATTTTTTGATTTTGTTATCCTCAAAATTTGAAAAAAAAAAAAAAAAAAAATACTATTGCACATTTCAAAAACCCCTGAGCTACACTTTACAAAAAACTCCAAAGAAATTATAATAAAAGCTTATTCAATGTATGAATGTCAGATACCTTCAACGTGATCTTGAAGCAAATAACAAAAGACTAGAAAAAATGATGTGTAATTAATGAGAAATTATCATATAACAGTCTACGATGTTAACTAAAGAAAAACTAAGTACAAATGAGCAATAACTGATAATATTAGATGCTTGCGTGTATTTTAATCAGAGACATCTATTGGCAAACATGCGAAGTATCTATATAAACGATAATGATTTTAGGTTTTATTAATATACTATTACTTTATTATAATTTTGAGAGTTTTCCATTTAATGTTATTGAATTATTCAGTGTATAAAGATCCCAATCATGGACGTTCCAAATTACATTTTTGACAAGCTTTTTTCTGTTTGTTTGATTTGAAGAAATCTGCTTTCAAAGCCCATCAGACACTTTTAGGCACTTAGGGTGATGCTAATCATATCCAAAATGTCGACTTTGATTTCAATAATTTAAATTAGTGATTTCGATCAGGACCCGATTGAACCTAATTTGGGTAGGGGCAAAAACCTTTTCGAAGCCCATTTTTTTTTAAAGCAATGTTTTAAAAAGTTCATTAAAGAAGGGAACGTAAAATAAACTTTCTGTTCGATTTGGAGATCCCCTCTGATGCCCGGATTACTTCCCATCTGAACTCTGTCTTGGTCAGGCTCTGATTTCGATGTCAATAACGAACAGCCTGGGGGACCAAAGAAATTCGAACACAATCAATTGCAAGACTTCATGGACGAAAATGGGAAAAAGTTTCAAAAAATGATGGAAAATATTTTGATTGATACATATTGTACCAATTGTAATAAATAAATGCCTTTTTAAAATGAAGAAAATTATCAAAATACGGGCAAGCATCTAATAGTTGTATTTACAGAGCCATCATAATAAATTTCGTCGCACTAGATTAAAGTAATTTGGCACTCTAACTGAATCTTAAATAAAAATTTAAGAGCATATGGTTTAATGAAAATACTTAATAGTGAAACAACTGAAAAAAAGTCATCAGTTCTCTGAAAAAAAAAAAACTTCATGATTTTTCAAATTGAAGCTGTTTCATTTGAACTAGGCAAAATAGCTTCACGTATTAGGACTGTATGCGTGATAAATTTTATCAGTCACTTAATAAACAAAATTTAAATGCTATTCCGTATATTTATTAGATATGTTACCGTTAAAGTATGTAATGCAGTTATTTTATAGAATAACTAGTTATTGAATGAAATAACTGATCGTGTCCGTTAAAGTGTGTAAGACGTTCTTAATTTGACACTTTAACTAGTTATTCTATGAAATAACTAGGTATTCTATAAATGACTAATGAGAGACAGTTAAAGTGTAAAATAAACAATTTATGTAAAATGAAATAACTAGGTATTCTATCGGTTCTAGGTATCGGCACACCTGGAATCAAGAAAATAAATTTCTAGCAAAATTTGTTGCCACATCAGTTTAATATAAACAACAACAAAAAAAAATATTACACTTTTATCAAGCAAACAAAATAAAGATTTATCGAATAATTTTTTTAATTTTATTTACAGAATCTAAATATTTGAAATGAAGATGACTTCACAATTAAAAATACACTAAAATTTTGTACCCTACTGATATTCGAAAATTTGTGTTAAAGCTAACTGTCATGCCCAACTAACAATAAGCCTTCATTCAACAATAAGATAAAGTCGCAAGTCCCCTGGAGTTTTTAAAAAATAGTGTCTATAACGAGGGAAGCAACATATACCTATATTTGTACATGGGTTTACAGCTCACTGGGGCCACAGGCCCCACCATATGTAAGTCTTGTGAGTTTTGGACTTTGGTACTATTATTGCTTGCTTAGTGAATTAGGATATGCGCCATTTTAATTACAATGCAGCGAGTGAAGGTCGCGGTACGAACCTGCGACGTTTAGGCATGTAGCCGAGTATAATACCGATCGAGCAAAAGGGACCCTTCAACTCGAAGGATATTATCTGTCTTATAAGGCTGTCGCTACAGTACTCCCCCACCAGTGAGTCGGACGAGAGACGAACGATTTTGAAAGCGCCAAGCGTATGGGCGAGCATGCGAGTTCGTTGGTGCGTCGAGTTAGCAACGGCTTTTTGAGTAAGAGACGGCTTTGGTGCGTTGAGTTAGCGACGGATTTGTTGACTGGTAGATGGCGCCACGACTTTGCGGAAGGTTGCGTTGTCAAGGTCACCAATGTAACGATTGAAGGTCGCGGTACGAACCTGCAACGTTTGGGTCTGTAGCCGAGTATCATACCGATCGAGAAAAAGGGACCCTTCAGCTCGAAGGATATTATCTGGCTTATAAGGCTGACGCTACAACAACTAAAGTCAATTTATGGTTATTGCTTAAAAGTTAGTAAAGGAAGAAAAAAAAGAGCCAGATAAGGATGGGTAGTGAGGAGAGGGTTTGTTTACGTTTGGGTGATTCAACTGGAGAATAAGAGCGCATCTTGGCCTGCGTTTGTTTGAGTCGTCTTCCACATCGTAGAGCGGCAGGTCTGTCAGCAGGAGATTTTCGATGCTAATGATATGTATGTAGCTATAGTACCAACATGTACCTATAGTAAGGTGACTGTGTTGAATTTATTCATACAGGTTACAGTGCCTCTAGCGGCGATATAAGGAAGTTACAAAAAACAAAGGAGAATGATCTAAAAGTCCGATTGGAAAAATGTACGCTATACCATAATAAAAATACAAGAAAGGGTTTCATCTAGTTAATTGTGATAGTGGTGGAGATATTTGCGATTAAAATTACAAATTTTCTGTTATTTATTTTTTGAAAAGAAGATTAATTCATAAAAGAGAAGAAGGAAGAAAAAAAAGTGTATTCACCGATATTCCCACCCTGAAAATGTTTTCAGATTTAATAATTATCTTTATTTACTTTCTTCGTTGCTTAATTCGTAAGAACTGTCCGATAATACCGGAGAATACATTTTTCAATTTCAGACGAACCCTTTTTCAAGTAACGGAAAGTTCATAATTTTAAACGCAGATATGTCTGCCAGATTTACAAATAACACCATAAAACAATTTTCTATGTTTTTTTTTAATTATGATACGGCGTAATATTTCTAATCGGTCATTTTGTTCGATATTTTTTTTGTAACTTCCTTATTTTGCCGCTATAACCTGCCTATAAATCCCGCATAGTCACTTTACTATAGGACGTCCTTGGCTATGCGAGACGCCGAGCAGAATTTAAAGTGCTTTAAAAAGAACACCCGTATATATTGTAATACTGATCGATAAAATACTTCGTCAAAACAAATTAAATTTATGTAAAAAAATTACTTATCAATTTGATGAAATGGTTTTTACACCCTCCCCCCCTTCTCGTTCTGTTCCCACAATGGAGGGAGGGAGGAGATAATATGATGTAGGTTGTGTCCTAGACACACCCACTCATTTTGTGTCTGTGGATACATTAACAATGTCGATAATTTATTCATCATGAACGCACTCACTCAAAAATTAATTCACAGATGAAATCAGTTTCCTGTCTTCACACTACATTATCTTTCCTGCTTTTGTGTAGGCGAATTTTATCAAAGCTAATCACTTCTGATTCTTCCATTAATAAAAGTGATCGGGAAATAGAGGACAGCGCATGCGCAGAGTATTCTTTTCATACTTGTTCAGTCTTGCATAGTTCATAACAATGTAATGCGCATGCGCTGAATCCAAGTCCTTTCTCATACAGTGTTCAATAATAATAAAAGATAAATGTGTGTGAGCACTCTATAGGAAAGACCGTTTGGTCTACAGCTACCAAATTTGGTAACATGTATGCCTCAAAAATAATTTTTAATTTTTTTTAAATTTGCAGGTGGTTTATTAATTACTGTCGGGGTTTCCGTACCTCATAACTTTCGCATAAAAATATTAAGCAAACACCAATTACGTATTCGTAAAATACAACTCAAAGAATTTTAAGTGCCAATAATGCAATCTTCGCGCATTTGCAGTCAGGATAATTATGACGTCATAAATAAAAATGGCAACCGTGCAAGAAAAAGCAATGTATGTATTGTGGTTTTCCGAAACTAAATCAGTCATAACTACTCAACGTCGCTTCAGGACCACGTACAAGACAGCTTCCTCCCTCGGATAATTCTATCAGACGCTGGTTAACACAATTTCAGGAAACTGGTAGCGTTCTACACCGAAAGAGAGCGGAGAAGACCGAGCACTTCGCAGGAAAATGTTGATCGCATTCAAGAAACGTTTACTCATATTCGACGATAAGAAACGTTACTCGTAGGCGTCATCATGGAATGTTCTCCATAACCGCCTTCAGCTGGATGCCTAAAAAGCGCAAATTGTGCAAGCTTTAATATAAGCTTTTTGTGCATTTTAATATCATTAATAAAATTCTTTGAGTTGTAATTGACGAATACGTAATCGGTTTTTGCGAAATATTTTTTATTCGAAAGTTATGAGGTACGGAAATCCCGACAATAATTAATGACCTATATTACAAGGTTTTGAATTTTTAAAAAATATATCCTTCTAATGTTACCATCTGAATAGCCGCGAGAAGTTTTGTTGCTTTTTGGAAACTTTCACTTTTTCGTATTGGCAATACATAAAAAAAAAAGTACTATAATTGTCAAATAATTCGAATTAGATTTTGACGAATTTCCATTTTTTGGACCACCCTGAGTTCGAAAAACAGATTTTTCGAATATGTCTATCTGTGACAAAGCTAACTCAAAAACAATTTGAACTAGACGGTTGAAATTTGGTGTGCGATCTTTAAACTCGATTTGCATATTTTTATTAAATTTTGAGTAAAACCCGTTTAGAAGGTGTTCGTATTTTCATATAAGTTCAACACGATAACTACCAAACGAAGAGAGCTAGATAGATAAGATATAGTACAAAAAAGAGTTTTATCATCTATAGTGTAGACATCTAGCAAATCTTGAGTCAAATTAAATTGCGAGTTGATTTATTGTTGTTCTAAGCTTTTAGAAATAACTAAACACGGTTAATTCAGAAACGTAGCGATTTAACCCTTTGCACAAAAATACTTAGTTGCAAAATTATTCACCTAATACAAAGATTTGTTTATTTTGCTATGACAAACAAATATATATAATTCATTCCAGTCGAATTTCTGTGAAAAATTAATTTACATTTTTAACCGTTATGTTGGCGTTTTTAATAATTAAATTTGAAAAATAAATAAATTGATTGCACAATCTTGAATGGTGAGCCAGAGGCACCATCGGAGTGCAAAAGGTTAAATATATCAGATTTGGTATGAAAATTTGTGATGTGAGAGGAATAGTTTTGTCATGTTATTTCTGTAATCATGATGTAAAATAAAAAGAATAAAATACACTTTAAAGTATTTGCTTTATTTTTCGGAAGAAAAAAAAATCTACACTGACCTCATTGGTCACAACAAAATCACATGGCACAATAATTTAGAAGTGTTATCATAGTTAGAAGCAGTTTATAAAACAGTTTTGGATGGCTTTTCTTTATGTACACAATACAAAACAAAAAGAAATGTAATACATCATCTGGAGGTGATTCCTGAGAACTTAAAAATATGAATGCTTCAATTTCTTTAATAAAAATTTTCTCCAAAAGTTGTGTAGCTCTTGATTTAAGCTTATTTGTAAAAAAATGTACATGGCAGTTACCACTGATCTGTACTTACATTAATGGCCAAGATATTATTTTTCATTCTAAACAATTAATTATAGAAAATTATTCACTTATTTCGAATGTGTGGGTCAATCAGCCATTTTATAAGCACAGGGTATAATCTATAGTTAACGATTCTGATCTCAAATCAGATGTTAAATGGCCGAAATATTTTAAAGGAGAAAAAATAACATATGGAAATACATATTCCATAAATTTTGGTACGATTGCCAGGTTTCTTATTTTACAATGATTTTGAAATCATCCAGCTATATATTCGAAGTTTTTAATACCACATTTCTGAAAAGAAAATTAAAGATATTTGGTGTATTTTTCTTTTAATATTAATTATAATTTGATCTTATTATTTGAAATAAAGTCTATAGATTATTCACATCAAGACAAAACAAGTAAATGGTAGTAAATATAATATGTATTTAAGTATATCATTTAACATCACATCCTTACAAATAAAAAACTCTTATGGTTAAACTATATCAAATGTTTGAATGAGAAGGTAAATTAAGGTTAGAATTAAGCACCTTTGTATAGCAAAGTATTTATCCAAACATAAATTGCAATTAATCTTTGACTATTCAAATGGATTAATACTGTGAAAAATGTTCATTTCATGTTTTCAAATTTATTAAAACAGAAAGAAATTAAATTAGCTTTTCCTTACTAGAATATAAGGGGAATGAAATTTATAAAATTTGTCAATAGGACTTAATATGAAATTTTTTTCTTTTTAAATGAGCAATTGAGTATTCCATCAAAAAAATGAATATAGTTGGCAATGTATGCCACTCTTTAAGATGTTTTATAAAAATACTAGAAAATATTAACACCATTAACTTCATTTTAAAGATTAATTAACAAATTAAAGCCTTCTTGTATGCTGATTATGTTTGTAAGTAATAAAGTTAATTTTAATAGGTCAGAAAATTCCAAGTTTTAAACTGAAACCCGGCAATCCTTTAATCCAAACACTATCGAGATGTACAAGTGGAATTTAAGTGAATGTAATAACAATCTAATTATAAACTACTTATTCTCTGTTAAAATGTAATTTTCTAAATAGAGGATAAAATAAACTCGAACAGGAAAGCTAGTTTTATGAAATCACAACTTCAAGGAGAAGCGAGAAATAAAAAATGAAGAAAATTTGCAGCACGCATATTCAAATCAAAATATATTCAGGGCTTTATATTTTGAAGTGCCCATCTTTCGTGCGAAAAGTCAGTGCACGGAAAAATCAAGCAAGATGACTAGAATAAAATCTAAGGGTGGGCAACAGCAATACTAGACATGCCTATTTCTAGACAACACAAACACTGAGTTTACAAGAGCATGCTAATGAGAAAACACTAAAAATAATAAGCTCTTTGTTCATACTTATTACATCTACTTTTGTTGTTTGGCCACAAAACTTTGGTCCATGGATGTAATCTTACATGACAAAAATATTTTAATGAAATAATATGAAATAAAACAAAACAAAAAACATTCTGAAGTATATCTAATAATCAGTCATTACTAAATTCCAACATAAATACAATAAAAAAAATTATGATGAGTTTATTTTCTGCAAAAAAAAAAAGGAGGAAGGGTCATTTTATTTGGTATTTCACAATACTCATATATAAATATTAATTAAGGCATATAGATTCTGATAATACAAAATCTGCATAAACTGGACATGTTTTTGTGCATCTTCATAGCATATAAAATGCCAATATTATTATATATGAACTTGAAAGGAGTAAATAAATATGAAATATTTCTGCATTTCCTAAGAGTACAAAAACTTTCAACTGTATGTAAGGAAAAATCAAAAATAGATTATTAAGTCTACTTAAATAATTCTGAACTAAGGGGCATATTTGAACAAAATTTACTTTCCAATGCCGTTAATCAATATTATTTAAAATATTAGATATTATTGTATTATATTTAATTTATCAATTTTGGAATCTGAGGGGATACTGATTTATGCATACAGCTATTTTAGATGCCTAAGATGGATAATATATTTTATATTTTGTTAACTTTTCATATTTTATTAGTTATATTAACATATAATATATTTTAATAGTAAGCACTCTCCCTCTAAGAAATCTTAAAGCTTTCTAGTTTGGTAACTTAAATTTCAAGAATTGCTCAATTTTAATTCTGGACAGAAAAGTTTATTTGGTACAAAAGTTTAGAGAGAAAAAATTGGATAGAAAGAAATTATATTCAGATTTTTTAAAACATTATTTATCTTTTGGCAATAATAGTTAAATAGACTGGAATAAAAGTAATAGTAAACAAAGTAAAACTTTTAAAAAATATAATGTTTAATGAAAAAAACATGAAATCACTCATCATTTTCCATATACTTCTTAACTTTAAATGCCAGTTAAAAAATGGCTTAATAACGTGAACTTCTGCCAAATAAGTTTTGACATTTTTATAATAACAAATGTCACTTATGGTTGTCAATAACAAATGAATATTCATAAATTTTAATTAAATGTCTTTACATTTAAAATGTAGGAACAATTTTTCTATGAAGTATGTCACAAACCATGTCCATGTCTCTGATTAAATCATTTACTTCATTTTGATTATAACAATATTACATACTGCCATAACCAAAATTTCTTTGACTTGGTTTATTGGACTTGGATAAACATTAATATTAAAATTGATGATCACAGAGTAATTGCTAATATTTCAACTTTCACCTAAAAAAATAGCAAGCTATTAGAATAAATTTCTTATGGACATTTAAACTCTTACAAAGCATAAATATAAATATTATTCTGAATCTAGGCACATTGCAAAACAACAATTCACAAGCATGAATGGACGTATTGATTCCAACATGGACTGTACTTGTAACAACCGGCAGTAATACATAATTTTTTTTTGCAAAATACCTGCAACTCAGAGTTATAAATTACTTATACAATTGGTAAATGGAATATTAGACAATAAAATTACATGCACTTAAAATATACTGAAAGTTGAATGTAATCATTTGAAAATCAATCCCTCATTTCTTACTCTATGTACATACAAAAATTTACAAAATTATTTACATTAAAAAGATGAATTTTAAATTTATTTAACATGTTTTGGTCATTCCAAAAAAACAGTATTCTTGATGGCATTATTAATGAGCATGGTTACTGCAAGTGACCATTTATACTTCTAAAATTAATAGTTCTTTACTATATAAGCTAAACATAATTTTCAGTAACACTTACCTAGTTTGAAGAATTCTAAAGTATCTAGAACAGTTTACAGAATCTGAATTAACAACTAGCATTTAGATAAACATCAATTATAAATAATGACATAGTCGTATGAGACATACAAAGTACCCTTTGCATTTAAATAATGTATATCTAACACACACAATGATTCATTAAAGAATTGCTATAAATTCTCATACAATGGATTAGATACAGTCTTATTTAAACACATTCAAACAATGTTTGCACGTATAATTCTTTTCAATTAAATTCAGGTGACTGCAAAACCTTCTCTTAACTCTTCAGTAATTGCAGTATTCAATTAATAGCTTAAAAAATTGCAGCAGCTATATTTCTTTTCACAGGAAGAATATAGCCAAACTAATATTTAATAGCATGTGAAACAAATTATTGTTTCACATCATTACGAATGAGATACATTAAACTGATAAAATATTTTCAATTTTAAAATGACTTTTAAAATAACAGTCTTCATCAAACCTTTTTTCACTAATGAAATTTAAGACTTTATAAAAATCACTTATAAAAGATGGAGATAAGATCTTGCCATAAAAAGTAGCAATGAAAAAACATTCTGAATATTAACTATTTTCAGTCCCATATCAGACCATAGATGACATTATGGAAACAATGGACTGAAAAGAGTTAACACAGCGATATTACAGTGTTTTTATTTGATTAGAATATTTTATATATAAAGTATCTTTAATAAAGACAAAAGTTTTTAATTTCATGTCAGTTATAAATCTTTATATGTAATTTTCCAACAGATGAAATTCCTGTGGGATCAAATAACTGATTCATTCAATATCCACACTTATTCTAATTTTATGTAATTCATATATCCCTAGTAGCACAAAAATATTGTATGACATTAATCAATAATTGCAATATTGTTTAATATCATATAATAATTCACAATATTATACAATGTTGTGCAATAGGCTGTGCTACCTGGGATTAACAGTTATATCCAACAGATCAAAGATGGATTTAATAACTGTAATCATACCTTGGATACTAAAGAGTTAAAAGAGACCTTCTTCTATATTCTAATAACATAGGACAAGTGATCGTCAATGAAGTCATGTTATCACATGGATAAGGTGTGGCACTGGTATTTTGGATGGAAAATATGAAATGAATGTGCTCAAACAAACAATGAAATTCATCAACCTGAGAAATGGCACTGCTCTTTTTACATGCATTTATTTGCACATTTCAATGTTACTGTATTAGAGCATCATGACAACAACATGTTCAAACACACATCTAAAACTTAAATTCCGAAAATGTCTAATCATTTTTCCATCCAAAAATGAGAATGGATAATTTAAAATTTTCTTCCATTTTTTTAATCTACATGATTCTATGAAGGAACAAAATCTGCTGAATCAATAATTTTCTATTCACAAAAAAATATCCATATTAGACAAAATAGATTACTTGAATTCAGTTTTTTTTTAATACTATATACAAATTCAGTGAATTCACAGCATCAGTTTTCAAGCCAAATCAAAATTAAATATAACTGAACACTTGTTAAAATTATAATAAAAGTAAATGTCACATATAAAAAAAGTTCTGTTGAAGTAAAAATTTTAGTAATTACAGAAATGTTTCATTTTCAACAGAAGAAAAATTTCAGCCATAAAATAAATTTATTATCGGAGCCAGAATTTTCAATACATTTGTGCAGTGTAAATTGTACGTTAAAATTTTCATATGAAAGTCTTATTTTTCACAAATAAGTTTTTAAAGGAATAGAACATTAAAAGTTATCTAAATTCGTGTATATCAAAAATTGTGCTTAAATAATCCAAGCTTAAAACCAAGTAATTATAAGACTGCAACTACAATTATGATTTAAAAGTTTAATGCTATGAATGATGTTTAATTGGTCTTAAAAAAGCTGATTTCAAGAAAACCAATGTCTCTAATACGGATAAATTATAATTTTACTTTTATCTTGATCACCACGCAAGCCTTGGCTACCTGTTCATCTGAATCCAAAACATCAATAACAATCCCGCCATAAACCTCAGCAGAAGAAATGAAGGACAGGGCGATTCTTGTCCACTCTCCACACTCCTGGGCACTATGGGAAGGCTTCCATTCACAACCGACTGCTGACCAGCGTCCAGCATGGCATCTCTTGCAGCAGCACTAAAGCTGCCATCTCCCGTGGTCAGGAGATCGAACACGCAAGCATCAAAATAAAAGTCTGTGATGTTGAGGGCACGGCAAGCAGCAATGGCTTCACTCTTTGGTCCGTTTTTGGATTCCAGCAGCCGTTCGAAGTCGATGCGTTCCCGGCGAGGGCAGCCTCGAACACAGAGTTCCAAAGTATCTTCCTGGGCACCTTGCACAGCTATGGCACTGGGCATCTTGGCGGCAAAGGTCAGATAACGCCCTGATTGTCTAATGACAATGCGAGTATTTATATATCGTAAATATATTTCAACATGTTTGCCAGGCGCCTCCTCCTTTATACGGACACCCGGGCCGCTCCATTTTTGGCCGTCCACGAACACCCCAGGCAGGAAGTCTGTCTGGGCCTCGTACGTTTTCTCCATGGCACATGGTGCATGTTGACGGATGATGACAGTCACCTACGGAAATAAAAATTAAATATACATTAATAACCGCATTCAGGTACCTATTACATTATCCATTTACTATATATCCAAGCTTATAGTACAGCATACATTTAATGTACATCCAAGATATTACTACATTATCCACCAGAAGTACATCCAAGATATTACTACATTATCCACCAGAAGTACATGCAAGATATTACTGCATTATCCATCAGAAGTACATCCATGATATTACTACATTATCTATTAGAAGTACATCCAAGATTTTAATACATTATCTATTAGATATTATTATTAGATTTAATACATTATCTATTAGATATTAGATATTACCACCAAGATATTACCACATTATCCATCAGAAGTACATTCAAGATATTAATACATTATCTATTAGAAGTACATCCAAGATATTAATACATTATCCATCAGAAGTACATCCAAGATATTAATATTTATCCATCAGAAGTACATCCAAGATATTAATACATTATCCATTAGAAGTGCATCGAAGATATTACTGCATTATCCATTAACTGTACATAAAGGATATTACATTATCCATTCAATGTATATCCAAGATATTGCTACATTAACAATACATCCATATTCTAGATTACCCACTATTCGTTATACACCCAGGATAGTACTACATAATCCACTAATTGTTCATTAATAAAACATTGCAAGAATCAACGGACTTTTAGAATTACAAATTATCAATAATAATCTTCTTCACAGCAAAACATTTAATGTCACTTGACCATATTTACTAAGTCAGGTTTTGTCAAATTTAGTTGTATTGAGGTTCTATTTTAAAGCAACTCGAGAAGTGTTTTGGGACAGACTTCATTATTCTGAATCTTGGTCAAATGATGAATGATATTGATATTCCTTCTCCAAAATTTCATATCACACCAATTGGGGACAATTGATCCTGAATGTATGTTTTCTATGTTCGGAGATTTCTGTGCATTCCTTTAAGTAGTGGTAAACAGTACCGATTCCTCCATAAATGCATTTATTTCCCTGCATTCTTTCAAATCTTTGGAAAGTATGCAGGAAATTAATGAAAAGCTGACGGGAAAAAGCTAGTCGAAAACAATTGCCTAATTACAAGAAAAAAAAATTAAAAAATTAATTTGTACGCTATAAATTATTGCTAAGTACCTATTTTATACCTATATACCTATTTTAATTATGACTTCAAATAAGGAACATAAATGCAGTTTAAAACTGTAAATAGAAAAAAAAAAAGAAAAATACCCTACGAGTTCAGTTTACATTAACGCCCCCAACGCGAGGGCTATTTTCGGACAGGGATCATTTTGAAACACCGTCAGATGATGAGAATGATGCATGATTTGGCACCGCCTTCCCAAACTTGAGTAACGTATTAGAAAGGGAATATTCCCTTCCATAATGTCAAATTCAACATGCACCGGCCGGCATAAAAGGCGGAATTTTAGTGGAAACGGGTTTCTAACTTAGAAATTCCCAAATTGAAATTCAAACCTTACCACTAGACCATCACGGCCTGTCTGGAAATAAAGAGTTTTGAATTCGTTTACATTCAAAACTACATGCTGCTTAACTTGAACAGTGATGTGTATAATTGGATAAAAGCAAAATTTATTATCCAAAACGTCCCCCTTCCCCTTCCTCCAGGTTCCATTAATCAGGTTCCGATGACACTGTAATGGTTTCTGCCAGGGCCTGACTAAGGCAGGGGCATACGGGGCAGTTGCCCCAGGGCCCCACATTAGTGAGGGCCCCCAAATTGAATAGAAATTTTATTTTACGTTTCCTTCTTTAACGAATGTTCTTCATTACTAAAATAGTAAAGCAGAGGGGGACCCAAAAAAGTTTTTGCTCCGTGCCCCAACTAGGCTAAGTCGGGCCCTGGTCTCAGAAGCAACAATATTGTATTTCATGGCCATATTATAATCAGCACCTTTAATTTAATCTCCCAATCAATTAGTTTAATCTCATGTATCTGAATAACAAACCACATGTATCCGAATCCAAAATGAACGTTCAATTCTGGTCAAATCGGTTCTCACGTTAGCGAGGATCAGCGATCACGGATTTCAAAAAGGCTCCGTTTCCTACAGTTCATCGGCCAGTGTGCCCACATTTTGTCATCTGACACTTCAGACGAACCACAGCTGACAGAATTCCCAAGAAAACGGGCGCATCTGGCACAGGCCGTGCAGCTGGATGTCTGTGTAACGAATTAGCAGACTGTTTACACGCCCAGCAGCATATTGTCTTGTCTTCCATTTAATTACATGACAAGTGTCCGCCATCCATCCAGCCATTCAACCCCGTCAACACTGGAATGCTACAATTAAATCGATTACT
Organism: Argiope argentata; assembly: GCA_026289955.1. NCBI lineage: Eukaryota > Metazoa > Arthropoda > Arachnida > Araneae > Araneidae > Argiope > Argiope argentata. The sequence continues at coordinate 12,703 of JAOUZG010008098.1, read as the reverse complement.
TCCGCTGCGATCCGGAACAAGCGTTCTATTTTGGTGAAATATGAAGGTAAATTTGCCATTAGAACAAGGATGACACGACAAAGAAATTGGGCTGTAACGGATATAAATATGGAAGCCGATGAAGTGGAAAGATATTGAGATCGTTTTGGAGAACATGTGCAAACAACGATAAAGTTCGTAAAACTTAAAACAATGGAACTTGTTGACTAATACAAACGACTTTAATTCGAAGTTTTTTATCTTCTGTAACTAGAATTTATTTTGATAAATTCGAAATCAAAACTAAAAACTAAGAAAAAGTATTCTGATTTTTGAATTACTTTTGTTAGTACAGAAACCACTAGTCTATTTTAATTTACATACTCTTATATTCAATTTTTTTTAAAACGAATTTGGGGCTTGTTAGATGTGAATTGTATATACAATTGCAATTAAAACACAAATCGTGTAAGTGTTTTGAACCGACTGAAACAAAATTTAGAATAGAACTTTTACAGTCAGATGACCACATGCCAAATTTCATTTAAGACATTGTATTTTGTGTTATCGCATTTACATGCATAAGAAAGTACAGACCGAAAAACGGTTAGTTGCAGGCAGATTTACAGTTAACCTATGTACCAAATTTTATATAGTTCCTTACATTTTAAAGTAGTTGTGCTTACTGATACACGAATAAAGAGACCACGTGAATGGATAAGATAGCAATGTAAAAAATCGGCATAAATAGCAAAACTAAATTTCATCTGTCTAGCTCAGAGCGCTTTTGAGTTATCGTGTTCACAGGTACCCCCACCCCCAGTAGGACCCGATTTAGCTAGCTACGGCCGGGGGCAAAAACTTATTTGGGACCCCTTTTGCTTCACTACTTTAGTAACGAGGAACATTCATTAAAAAAGGCGATATAAAATTTCTATTCGATTTGGGGGCCCTCTCTTATGTGGGGAACAAAACTAATGCGTACCGGGCAACTGCCCCGTATGCACATACCCCCCGACTTGGAACTTGTGAAGTTCTAAAACATGGAGATTCGACAAAATCCAGAATTCAAATTTTTCGACTATTACAGTACTTTACTTAGTATATTTTGTATATAAGTTAATAATTTTTAAAAAATGTAAATTATTCGAAAGTAAAAAAAAAATAAATAAATTATAAGCTTTTTGAGGATTTTTTTGCTGATTGACTAATAAATACAAAACTTTATCTGAGCACGTGGCATCCTCAAAGTTCGAATTTTAACGAGAACAAAATTTTCGATGAGTCGGCTCAATTGACGCCGAAAATATTACAATTTTTTACCATGACAGATGGCAACGCGATCCGCCAAACGAAAAACAGAAAATCTACGTCGAATAACAGCTATCAAAAGCTTTACGTCACAAATTCGCAACTTAGTCTGAGTCATCTCAAGAACGCAACGACGACACTAAAATCATCTTCCAAAAGTAACTCTTCCTTTTATTCACATATCGATTCTCATTTCGAAGGCAGGCTGCGAGTATTCGATCGAAAGGCGGGGTTGTCCTCTCCTGTTCCATGCACGCAGCCGCACACGGAGCACCAAAATCGTCTGACAGACGATTCCTAGATGTCAAGTCGAAATTGAAGGGTAAAACGCGAATGATAGCAGTAGACGGAATTCAATTATTTTCGTATAACTGTAATCGTGATTTTCGATGATTATGATTTGAAAAGACAAGCTCCCATTAAACCAAACAATGAAACATTACAGTATTATCTTCTACGCCTTAAATGAATGATGAGTTACAACATATTACATGTCATTTAAATTCTTACGACAAGTTTTTAATTTATAATTTTATTCTCTAAACTTTTTCTCCAAAAAATCTTCATTTTAACAAGTTTGCTTAAAAAATGAAACGAAAGGAAAAATTTGTTTTCCAGGAACTTAATTATAAGTTATTTTTTTCCGAGATATACAATTATTTTCTCATTTAACTATTACAACTGCTATTTTAATAAAAAATATAAAAAAATGAAGTATAAAAAGATAGATTCACAATCAAACAAAATTAATGGTAAACAAATAATCTTTGCTTTAACGTAGTATACAATAATCTGCCATACATTATAATATAACATTTATTATTTTATTAATTATGAACCGTTTAACAATACGCTCTTAGTTATTTTTTTAATCACCTTCATAAATTAACGATCAAATTTTTAATGATATATTGATATTAATACTAATAGGCAGGTATATTGTCTACATGATGGAAATAAATTAAAACATTTTATAGAGCAGCTTTTGAATCTAGTATTACCAAATTGATCAAATATTTACTTCTTATGTAGTAGGCATTAAATATATAAGGAATTTTTTTAATAAATTTTAATTAAAATTTATATTTTACTCAAAAACAAAGGAATATATTATACCAAAAATTATGTTTACACCACTTAAATAAAAAAAAATGTAGTTTTCAGTAATGCCAATTTTATTTCCACACAATTTTTTTCTAATATTGATAAATTAAAAAATATATTTACTTAATTTTTATCACAATATTTTTTATTATTTTAATTCGGTTATATATATGTAACGTGATTACAGTTTTTTTTATGAGTACAATACAAATGGTATTGATTTAAATGTAAATTTTTAAAAAAATAAAAAGAAAGAAATTAAGCCTAAAAAATCATAATACAGCACAATTTTTTGATTAGAGGTTTAAATTCCTTTTACTTTCTTTTTTTATGTATGTGTGTGGACATTTAAGAATTAGTACTCGAACTATTTTTAAATAAGATCATTAATTTTTAAATAAAATACTTAATTTTTTAAAACTATTCTGCAATATTCATTAATATTTTATATTTAAAGTACACATTTAATAATTAGTAATTGGAATAATTTTTGGTTAGAATGAAAATCTTCATAATTTAACTATTAAACTTTTTTTAGCGTTTCAAGAAAAATACCGGTCTGTTGCATAAATCAAAGGAAGAGACAAAATAATTGAGAGAGATAAAACAATAGGCAATTTCTTGTATTTTTATAAGATTGGTTTCAGTGAAGAAGCTGTCCAAAATTTACAAAGAAAGTGAATGAGATAAAATCTACTTATATCTCATTTCTTTCCTTTAGGAATAAATTAAGTAAGATTGTTTAATTTTCCAGTTAAAATAGATTTCAAGACGCTTTCAAAATGAACTCGCTGAAAAATCATTAGGTACTAGCTGCCTTTGGCAACCATCTGGTTGTGTTTACTTTCAATGAAATCTTTTGCGTTATTTTATGTTCATGATTCTTTAAACGTATTTTTTTACGCACTAAATTGTGACAGAATTTCAAGCCATGCTATTTTAATAATTTAATCTTATACTTGCACAATTCACTTAGAATATGAACTATTCTAATTAAGTCAAATAATTTCATGATAATAAAACGGAACAGTCTAAATTATCTCTCTTCTAACTTTCAAGGTGCTGTTAGTTCACTTTCTTATTCCTCATGCTTAACTACAATGCTATTAAGTATAAATATTTTTTCTTATATTTTAGCAATGAAATATAATGTTGAAAATGCAAACGATTGCAAAAAGGATTTGCATGGCAATTATATTGGTATTTAAAATGACAACTTTTTGAATTTCAAATGGCATTAGAAACATATAACAAAATAATGTTTTCAGGAATTATTGAGGAAAAACGTAGAAATTTTGCTTTTAATTTTATTTGATTAAGCTCTTGAGTAGGTTTGGCCTGAACAGCGCCACCACAAAAAATAATATCTTTTCTTTATTAGCAGATATGAAAATTTGCTATATATATTCTTGGATTAGAATAGAGGAAAATAACAAGAGCATTTATAAACAATTTAGTTATTGAAACTAATTTAACTAAGTTATTTAAGTTAGTTGTTTATTATTTTAATATTAATTAATACTTTTGTAAATTTCTTTTTTCAATTTCAATTTAAAATTACATGCCCTGCCGGAAGGTGACGTTTAATATTAATGCACTTTTAAAGGAACTAATTACCTGTCAAATAACTTAGGATTCTTAAATTCCTACCACGGAAAGTGACATCCAATCCTGATTTTAAGTAAGATTTCCAGCTAATAAATTATTTATAAAAGGATATATGGAAGTTTCGCGTTTCTTCAAAAACTTTAAGAGGGCAAGAAAAAGAAAGAAAGGGGTATCCAAGTCCAACAATAGCGATCTAACAATAGAGAACGATTTTGGAAAATATCCAAAAGAATTCTGACTCATTTTCACTATTCGCTCGTCTCAGACGATTTTTTAGCTACGTTTTCCGAAAAGAAAGAAAGAAAAAAAAAATCTTCCAACTCAAACCAAAACTAAGTTACGACTTTTTTTTTTCCTGAATGGCATCAGTGTTTGGCAAAGAAGAGAAAAACACTTCCAAATGATAGACATTGTACAATGATTCCCAAGTGCAGCTGAAGATTAAAAAAAAAAAAAGAAGAAAGAAAGAATGAAATACGTGGTGAATGACAATTTCCACAGACGCATCGGGCTATAAACACCAAAAGAAGAGTTTGTTTGAAACCTTTGAAGATTTTATCAACAGAATTTTTTAGTAAAATAATGAAACACCTTGATAAAAAGTTTTATGTCTGTTTCGAATACATTATGACACACAAAACAAATCGTCTACACATTTCAAATAAATATCATATTTTTAAACCAAGGTTCTGAGTACTTTATACGGTAAATCTCAGTTTCAAAAAATGTTTATTAAGTATTGCCCAACTTTATTTATATAGCATCCAATGAACGTAAAAGAAAGATTAAAGGAGATTGCTGCGTCCTCTCCTTCCCTCTCCAATTTTTTATATTTTTTATTTATTTATACTTGGGGAGTAATAATCAAGATTTTTTTAAAACAGACTTTGTTGTCGAAGAATAGAAACTTTTTATCATAAAAATCTTCAGATTCACAATAAAGTTCAATCCTAATGTTGGCAACATTAAAATACAACAACAAATAAACACTAGAATATGACAGGAATGTACTTATCGTTCACTAGAAAACAAATTCTAAGATATTATCAGTGAGCAGAGATATACGGCTAACTATTTTTGATATCTTTACTGCATGATGACATTCAAGGAAGATAGCATAGATCAGAAACCTAAATATATAAATTTTTATTAAAATACGATTACTTGGAACATATCAATCAGTTAGTTATTTTGCTGTTTTTACAAGGGATTTTTGTTTATGTGTGTACGGAATTCTTATTATTTTTTTTCCCTTAAATAGAGTTCAACTGAACCAGTAAATAACGTTTCAAAATGTCTTTATAAATGTAGATTTCTACTGAAAAAAAAAATCTTTTTAAATGTGCCCCTTGAATTTCTCGCTAACATGGAGGTAACCCAAATACACAAGCGGAGTATTGTTAACTATTTCATGTTCAATACTGTTTACTCTATGAACCACTTTGATTTTAGAATTTGACATTCTTATGCTGTGAAGAGACACATTAGAATAGATGGGGGAAACAAAAAGAGGTTACAGTAAACTGTATTGTGGTTCAAAACAGATCTTTTTAATTGATAAAATATATATTAATTTTATCTCTCCATCTTAAATTATAATACCATTATTACTCACATAAACAAGTCATCTCTTTACTTTACATTACAAATCATCTCTATAGTCAAATTTAATGCAGATGAATATATTGTTTTCAGTTCAGCTATATAATCAGATTCGGATAAAGTGAAAAGAGGAACTTGCTTCCTCGTTCATTTTAAGAATAACATGTATGCATAGCAATCAAACGTGCTGTGTAGTTTTGAACTGTCCATCAGATTGAAAAATGTGTTCTTATTTAAAACAATGCAATAAAGCATATAAACTCTGAATGGATACATCGAAATCGCCAATGTAAAACAGTCATCTGGGCGGTTGTGTAGAAGTTTTACTGTTACTGGAAATATAAAATACCTGCCTAATATATTCCTCCCTAAAATATGGTATGAAAAAATTTCTTTAATGCCAATCCATAAGAGATACATTGAATAAATTAAAAATAAATGAAATATTATCAATCAAAATTACTGAAATAAATTCAACAATTTTGAGTTTTAATATTTGAGGCACAATTTCACTTGCTCATTTTTAATTTACTCTAATTACTTGCAATGTATGTGGAATTAACTACCCTTCTTATTATTACTACTACTTTCACATTTTAAAACAGACATTTATTATTATTTATTAAATCACGTTTTTCTCATTTAAATTTCAATAATTCTGCCAAATCTACCTTTCTTCTGCCTCAAATCATCGCCCCCTCCCCCAATATTTGACAGGAAAAAAAGGGGGGAAGGGACCACAGACTTACATAATTTGTTTAAAAAATACAAGTTCTTCAAAATCATTGAAGATTCAAAGTCGTAGCTTTATATCATTTTTTATTTTAAAAAATAAAATATCTTTAAAAAATAGATTCAAAAAGATTATGGACGAAATCTGAAACGTCAATTTTCGAGTAATTTAAAGCATTACATAGACTGGCTATCAAATCGTAAAGAAAGAAAGAAAATACAATAAGATTAAAGAGGAACAATTTTCATCTTTAAAAGAACCGTCAAAAGATTAGAAGATCACTCAATAAAAATAAAGAAATGACGAGGAGAACTTAGAATTACAAAAGCGAGATCTCATGATTAGGAACACAAAATTACATGCATGAGAACAGAGAGGAAAGATCCCAATCAATACATCTCTCAAAACATTTTTCTAGCGAACGACAACTTTCCTCCAATCACCCCTCGCCCAAGTACAATGGAATCGACCACGTCGGCTTGTTTATCTCTCTCTCTCTCTCAGCCCCAGATGCTTTGACGTCATCCCCCCTTTCCCTTCCCTTCACGGAACGTCAGACGAGAGCGAAGGGCACACGGATTTCCCGCCCCCGAAAAGACCTCGCAGACGATTTTGTTTCCTAACACGGAGCGACAGTTCAACTCACGCCCTTGCTCGAGCGACAAGTTATCGTTTGGAAGCTTTCCCTCTTCTACTCTATCCTTTTTTTTTAACACAAAATATCTTTTCCAACAATTAAAGGTCAAACGGTTCTCGAAATAATGGATTACTTTTTTAGACTCTGCGATAAAACTGAGACGACAGCACGAATGTTTGTGGCTGTAAACGGGAACAGATTTATTGGATAATGGAACGCTTCTAAGTGAAATCTTAGTTTGAAACGTTTTTAAATATTTAATTTTTAAGTTTTTCTTTTCAAAATAATGAATAAACAACCGGTATTTTTAAAATGGGAGGGAAAACTCTAAAATTTAGATTTTAATTCTTTTTTATGTAACGAATTTAAACAAACGTGTTTGAATTCTTCCTCCCCCCTCCACACAAAACGTTCTACTACTTTTCTACTTTTGGTGGAAGAACGTAATTTTAACATGAGTGAATTTTCATAACGTTAAATTCGAATGGTAATATTTAAAGCCTGGTATGAAATTTAAAACTTATTAATGTTTTTTAAAATTATTTTTTTAATATTCAAAATGCCATAAAGAACATTGTTTGGACCTACAGCTACTAAATCTGATATGTAATTATCTTGGTAATAGATCCAATTTATTCAATCTTGGTAATAGATTCAATTAAGAAAGGGTTTTTAAAATTACAAATTAATAGAATATGTTTCTTCTCAATAATTTTACTATATATTAAGGCACAAAAATCAGTTTTGCACAAATTTAAATTAAATAATATTTAAAAAAAAAATAAAGCCTTACTTAGGTCAAGAAAGAATTTTTTTATTTTAGTTACTTTTTATTAAGTAATTACAATTAATTTAGATCATTGATCAAAAAATTATACCTGGCCAAAAAAATGAATTTCGTGCCCGTTGAAAATTTATCGAACACTCAATTGGCGTTGAATTTTCAACACCAATTGAGGCAATGCAAATGCTTGTATTTTCTACGCCAGTTGGGGTACCGTATTACAGATTAGAAATTTTGTAACTTTCTTTATTCTGTATTATTTTAATCCGAAAATACTTCAAAATGAATCCAAAAAATCGATTTATTAACAGAGTTTGATTTTAAATGCATCAAACGTTAAGAAAATGAACAGAATCGTTTGAAATAATCGGTCGAAAACATGTTAAGCCTACCACATTAGCGTGGGAGAAAAAACAAACTGAATTTGTTACTTATTTGGCGGTGAGGAAATGAAGGTTTTTGTCGAGAAAGATAATTTTTAATTAATTAATCATCCATTACAAGTTTTAAAAAATTACTTAAACTTGAGTGGGTGAAAAAAAATATTGTATTAATGGCTGAAAATGTGAACTAATATATACAGCTAATAATTGGAATTGAAAATATTTTTAACTTTTAATGCAATAGATTAAAAAATGGTAATTGAAATTAGAGAAGAATTTTAAAAACTCATGTTACATTATTTCATATGTTTGGAGTCGATAAAAAACAAGACGTAGAAAGCGATGAAGCTTTAAAAATATATCTCTTATCGTTTTTATTCATAATTTATTACAATTCAGCATTATGAATGTAATATTGAAAAAAAAAATATTTATCTAATTGTAATACACACAACTTTATTGCTAAGGAAGGACTAATTACATTTTTTTAAAATCCAAAGCGGCTGGAACTGTAGAATTTGTTTCGTTATAAAAATATAACTGTTTAGTTAAGAGTACTTTAATGATCAACAACTAAGGAAAGAACAAATAAATTAATTAAAGAAACTGAAATTAGCATCATTTGTAAAGAGTCAAATTCACAAGTGATTGAAAAGTATTTTAAATTATACTCTTTTTTCCAAATACGATGAATTATACGATCTTTCGACATACATTATAATTTGCAATTCGAAATAAACTCCGATATATATATATATATATGAGTACCGGATATTTCAGCGCTATAGACCACTGCAACTTTTAATTCTGAGATATATTCAGGGGGGAAGAAAAAGGGGGATAACCGTAAACGTAACTTTTTTTTTTTCTTTCTTAAATGTTTCATCTAAAAGTGAAAATAATCACGAGCGCAACAAGAGAAGTGCGCTGGAAGTAAGCATAAACTTAAGAACCGTAAAATAAAGTAAATAAAACTAATGTGCTCTAAGAAACCAATTGAAAAAAAAAACCCACATCTGTGAAAACAATGGTAAATTTTCAGTAATAAATAAAGATGGAAGTTTTACAACAAGCATAAAAAGAAATATCTATACTACCATTATAAATGTGAAAGTTTGGATGGATGGATGATGATGTAAGTCAATCAGGTCAGAACAGCAGAACGAAATTGGATTAAATTTAGTACAGTTATAAATTATAGTCCAGAATAGCACATACTATTTATTTCGGTTAATTTTTTATCAATTAAAAACTAACTTTCCCGCCATAATCTTTGTTTCCCCAACTCCAATTAAGTAAAACTTCTGCTTGTTTTTCCCACACTAATGAGATTAGGCTTAACACTTTTTCGACCGATTCTGTTTATTTTCTTAATTTTGATGAATTTAAAACTAAACATAGTTATTTAATCGATTTTTCGGATTCATTTTGAAGTACTTTTGAATTAAAATAAAACAAAGAGGAAATTAAAAATTTCTATTCTGTATTTTGTTACCTCAACTGGGCTCAGAAAATTTACGCAGTTGCGTAGCCCCAATTGGAGTCAAACCTTCAGTTTTTACACATACATATAAAAATTTTTACACGTAAGAAGTCGCATATAAAAACTAGTGTGTATGTATATATACTGCATGTCATCCGCATTCTACCACATACAAATAAAAATAGTTATTTTAACCCATACACTCAAAACTAATGACAGATTTCATTTCATATTTATTTATTTTTACAAAAATTTAAACCACCAAACTTCAAAGTATAAAAATTTATTATACAATTTATTGTTGTTATACTGTTTATTTTTCGAATTCGGAAACTGCGTTTTTGCGCATGCGCCAGGAAGTGTTCCTTTCGTCAAAGGGGGGGGGGGTAAAAGGAAAAATGAGAAGAATGTTTGCATTTAAGAACAGGACCAACTCACATTATTCACGAAATTAGGAAGCGTAATAACCACTCATCGTTCTACATACCACAGCTTAGAGAAGTACAATCGTCAAAAAGTAGTAGTCTCAGAATCCTGAAATGAGCAGCATATATTGTGCCCCTGCAGTTGAAAAAAATCCAAAAGCATTGTTGTGTTGATTCGTGTTCTTTTACGAATTATTCGTAATCGTCCGCCTACTAATCTTGGAAATAATCAAGATATTAATGGGTTCATTTTTTTATGCTTTTGGAAATAGAGCTTTTAAAATCCATTCAGATCGTTCAATAAATAATGGCTTTATGTATATACACAGGAAACAATGCTGAAATACAGCCCTAATAGTAAAATTATCGAATTTAAGGAATTGAAATAGATGATGAGGTTTGGCTAGTTTTTAAATCAAAGAAATATTAAAACACAATACGGTTTGAAAACTGCAAATACTGTTGGAATCAGTATCATGAGAGGACCACTTTCCGATGATTCTATCTCGCTAAGGGATGAGGCATGGGAAGATGAGCAAATTTCCGGAATTCTACGTCATTTTTTGACCCTGATTCCAGCTCTATTAGATACTTTTCGGGCAATTTTTTTTCGTATGTGCGTATAGTGTCGTTTCAGAACAAATTATTTTATTTTAATTCTGTCAGCGAGCAATTCGAGTTTACTTTATGGTTTAAACATCCCCTTCTTACATCCTTCCACTTACCCCTATTTTGACAAATTAAATCCATCCAATGCGCTAAAGCGTGGAGGTATTGGACTCTACTGGCTAAGAATATTCATAAAACAGGCGGTGAAGATAAAAAGAATACTTCTCAAAAACTTAAGGAAAAAAACTTGACATAAAAGAAAAAAAAATTAGAAACATTTTTCAATTTGATCGAAAATACAAAATGGAGAGAAAAAAATACCGAATGTTTTTGATAAAAATATTTGTTTCGTGAAGGAAGGAAAGAATTAATAAACACAAAAGGAATTTACAAATATCCAGTGTAATTCTGATGTAATATCGTTTGTTATAATCGCGGTAAACTACTCTATACTTTCCACTAGAACCGCAACGCATACCCCATCCAGTTGTAAAGAAAAAGGAAAAAAAAAGATACAAAAGAAAAATGCGCACCCCCTCTTGCCCCCCCCCCCCCGTGCAGAAGCGCGGCAGAAGATGCGGGTCGGGTGTAACCATAAGGGGGGGAGTGAAGATTCGTAAAGAAAAAGAACTTCTTTCCCCCGAAGGAGAGGAAAGAACATAACGAGCTTCAAGGTCTTCTGAAAAAGGGGAGCGCCGACCCCGAGGGGTTGCAGGATGAAGGAGGGGGAGCAGCGTCCCAACAAGAAGCCTAGTTTATAGCTCCAAATCAGACAGCTGCAGGTGCGAAAATCGTTTGCGCGTACCAGACAGAAGAAAAGAAATTCCAGGAATAGAACGTTTATGTTAATGGTCATGTTACAAGATATTAATACCCACGAAAGCTTAGTCACAAAAATAAAGACATTTCAAATACAAAAAAAAAAACCTTCTCGACTTAATATTTTTATTTTCAATAGTAAGAAAATAATTTAATTAGAAATAATAATTCTTTCCATTTTTAAGAAAATATGTACGTCCAAGAGGTTAGAAACTTTTACTTCCAACAAAGGACGGAGGGGGGGGGCAGCTAAAAGAATTTAATGAAAATCCTCCACAATTACAGAAAGATATGCAAGAATTTAAACAGCTTTAACATTAATCATCTCAAAAAATCAACTCTTAATAACGTGATGCCATTCCATTTACAAAAGCTTTGATTTTAAAAAAATCAGTAAATGACTACTGTAAATAAAAACCTAGAAAAGTGTCCTTTTGAGCGCGTGATGATACGAAATGAAATAAATAGGAAATGTGATATTTTTTTAAACAATAAATGCGAGACAAAGTTTTTTTTGGATCATTTGCAATACTAAAGTGACTCATTCAATGAAACAATGAAAATGAATACAAATATAATTCAACTTGCACGAGCACGCGGTACTTGATCGCTCAAGAAATGATGTTCCGACATAATATATTGAAATATGCATAGCAGATTTCATTTTTTTTTACACTGAAGTCATAAAAAATGATTTTTGAGTGATAATATATATACAAGAAAACTGACGACTAATTATTGATTTCGATTTTGAAAATCCTTTTCTTAGATATTACCACCTGCCAAATTTGATAGATGGTAAGTTGAACACCTACTCTGCAAGGCGTCTAAAATTATTTTTCATCACCCATGTCGCATCACAGATGACTCTTGGCGCAATTTGCAGACAGAAAGCATGTCCATAAACCTTACCGTGTAAAAAAAAGAAAGAAAGAGAGGAAGAAAAAAGATGATGCAAAGTTTAATAAAAAATGATGCAAACTTAAGGCTTGGAATGCCTTTTCGGAATCGCAGTTTTGGAATGGCAGTCGCTGTTTTTTGAAAAACAACTCTCCCCATTTCGAAACATGACAAGAGTGATTGATTTGTGTGTGAAAAAGAGATGATTTTTCTCGGTTCCAAAAAGTTAAGTCTCAACCAAAGAGCGGATAAGAAGCGAGTTATTTGTCACCAAAGAACCTTATCTCGCCAAAACAAAAATAGAAACTTTTTTCAAACGGTTCAAC
>JAOUZG010008092.1:0-11327 GCA_026289955.1 Argiope argentata | reverse complement strand
GTCGAGTTCCAGACACGAACTGAAGTCCACCGAAAAGTGAAAAATAACAGTGTGTCAATTTAACCATTGAGCCACGTATTCCTCGATCAACGCCGAAGTCTAAAATTCTTAACAATTCATGAAAAGTTTTAACACTCTTGATAACAAAAGTTAGAAAATCTGGATATAAATGCACAACGCTAAGCATACAGATGAGGACTACGCATGTGCACGAGGTTGGAAGCTCAAATTTAAATCACATTTTCAACATTTTTATTTAAAATATTACATTTGGAATTATGAAATTTAGTAGATTATGCAGCATATTACAAAAAATATTGAGAAAAAACTCAATTTCTTTTTAAATATTAAATAAATAAATTAATTTGTCGAGTTCCAAACAGGAACTGAAGTCCACCGAAAAGTGAAAAATAAGAACCTATCATTTTAACCATTGAGCCTCGTATTCCTTGATCATAGCAGCAGTCTAAAATTCTTAATAATTCATAAATTTTTTAAGAATCTTGATCAGAAAAGTTAGAAAATCTGGATATAAATGCACAATGCTAAGCATACGGATGATGATTGCGCATGTGCATGAGGTCTGAAATACAAATTTCAAAAATATTATAATATTTTTTTTTAATATTACATTCGGAATTATGAAATTTAGTAGATTCTGCAGTATATTACAAAAAATATTGAGAAAAGTCACAAAAATTGAAAATATTAAATAAATAAATTGGTTTGTCGAGTTCCAGACACGAACTGAGGTCCCTTGAAAAGTGAAAAATAACAGCGTGTCAATTTAACCATTGAGCCACGTATTCCTTGATCTGAGCAGCAGACTAAAATTCTGCATAATTAATGAAAAGTTTTAAGAATCTTGATAAGAAAAGTTAGAAAATCTGGATATAAATGCACAATGTTAAGCATACAGATGATGATTGCGCATGTGCACGAGGTCTGAAATTCAAATTTCAAATACATTTACAATATTTTTATTGAAAATATTATCAAGTCAGGATTTTCATGGACTTTATAGATGTCCTGAATTTCTCAATCTTTCCGTAAAAGATAGATGTGAATTCGTGAAAAAACATTATCTTCGTTTCAACTGTTTAAAATCTCATGCAGTACGAAATTGTACGTCTACTTTCAGGTGTCAAAAAGGCTCGAAGAAGCATTCCACATTGCTTCATTTCGAGAACGAGAAACTAAACATTAACGAAATTGGGGATAGAAACGGTCAAGGCCACGGAGATGAGTCATCGAGTCTCAATCCAAACGCCGTGAGCTTTGATTTGTGCAATGATCGTAGTACATTTTCCGGAGCAGCAGTGAAAGTAAGAGATGGAAAAAAATAAAAACGGTGATACTTTCAACTGCGATTATATTCGTTAAGGATCGTTAAGGAAATCTGAAAAAGGCCAGATGTCTGATAGACTGTGGCAGTATGTGCTCGATGGTAACCATTGAGTTAGAAGATTTATTGCAAATAAAAAAAGAAAAAAATATCCGTAGCAGTATCGGGTTTAAATAATGCCAAAATAAATGTGAACTCTAGAGTTAGCAGCGGTAGTGTCTAACGGAAGTGACTTTGAGATAAAATTAGAGTTTTTATGCGTACCCAAAATTTGTAATATGATTCCAATTGATTCGTTACAAATTCCAAAAGAGAATTTACCGAGTAATATTAAACTCGCCGATCCTGAATTTTACCCCCCAGGTAACATAGATATGCTTTTAGGTGCAGAGATATTCTATCATCTCTTGAGATCCGGGCAAATTCAAATGCCCAATTCTGAGATAATATTTCATAATTCAGTGTTTGGCTTTATAGCCACTGGTAGTGCTTCAAATTCCAAACCTCAAAATATACAACAAGCTCATTGTGGGCTTATTTATGATTGTAGTGACATAGGAAATGAAATCCAAAAATTTTGGGAGCTCGAATCAGTAGGAATTAAAGATGATCCTAATTGCAATGAAGTTGATCAGTCTTTAGAGACATTTGAAAAAACCGTTTGCTACAAAAATAATCGTTATGAGGTTGAACTACCATGGAAGAGGAATTGGAATGAACTGAATGATAATTACAGTGTTGCAAAAAAGAGGCTAGATTCCCTTGTGCGGAGATTTAAGAAAAATCCTGATCTAAATTTGCAGTATCGTGAAACCTTTCGTGATTATGAGGAAAAGGGCATAATAAAAAATGTGACCAATCCTGAGAAGATTACGAAAAACCAGTCTACTATTTACCTCATCAGCCAGTGTTTAGAGATGATAGTTCAACCACAAAAATGCGTATTGTTTACGACGCGAGTTCAAGTCAAAGCTTTCAACACTTGAGTTTAAATGACTGTCTTTGGCCTGGCCCAAACTTGAATTCCAATATATTTGACATTCTAATAAGTTTCAGACTGAACAAAATCGCAATCACATCTGATATTGAGAAAGCTTTCTTACAGTTATTGCTAGCTGAAAAAGACAGAGATGCAGTGCGTTTCCTATGGACAGAAAATGATTCACTTCAAGTGTATAGATTTAATCGTGTACTCTTTGGAGTAAGATCCAGCCCATTTCTCCTTTCTGCTACCATTAAGACGCACTTGAAAAAATTCCATGAGGAGTTCCCGACCACTACAGAATGTCTGGAGCGATCTTTCTACGTAGATGATTTTGTATGCGGAGCTAGCAGATTGCAAGATGCATTGGAAATTTCTACTCAAGCTATATCCATAATGTCCGAAGCTAGTATGGTGCTGAGAAAGTGGACAACAAATAGCGACGAATTGATGCAGTTGTGGAAACGTGAAGGTTTAAAAACTCATCTACAGGACAATCCAATTAGTCAGAGTACCGATTCAACCAAAGTTTTAGGGATGCTGTGGGATACTGTTAAAGATCACCTGCTCGTAGGAATGCAGAGTTTAATAGATAGTCTATCGAAAATCGAGAACACGAAACGTTACCTCCTACGTGCAATATCAAAGATATTTGATCATCTTTGTCTTCTTACTCCATTTACTATTCGTCTGAAGTGCATCCTCCAGATCTTGTGGAAGAAGAAACTCTCTTGGGACGAAGAACTGCCCCCAGAGATTCAAAAGTTGTGGTGCCAATGGATGTCTGAGGTGCCTCGTCTTCCTGAGCTGCAGATTCCCAGGTGTGTACTAGGTTGTATTGAAGAACCCCCGGATGTCTTCGAACTGCATTGTTTTTGCCTATGGTGTTGTTATATATACGAGAGTTGTAAAAGATTGCAGTGTTGAAGTTAATCTTCTAGTGTCCAAAAGCCGTGTTACTCCTCTTACCAAAATAACCTTGCCGAGACTGGAATTACTTGGTGCATTGCTCGCAGCTCGACTAGCAAGCAAAGTTATGGCAATTGTCGATCTCAAAAGACCTTCTAAAGTTTTCTTTTGGACCGATTCAAAAATCACCCTTTATTACATTAAAGGATCCAGTAAGAAGTGGAAGTCCTTTGTAGCCAATCGAGTGACTGAAATCCAGAGTCTGTATGATACAAGTGCCTGGTTTCCCTGTTCTGGTAAACAAAATCCTGCAGACCTCTTAAGCAGGGGTGTCAGTGTTGATGTTCTATTAAATAGTGACCTATGGTGGAGAGGACCTGAATTCTTGAGAGATGTTGACTTTCCAGCAAATACGGGTAATGGTGATACTTCAGTTTCACCGAGTGACATTTCCGATGAACTAAAGAAAAGTTGTGACTATTCTCCTCTTACCTTTACTATCCTTAATCATAATACCTTGATTGAGGATATTCTTAAAATAAGTAATAACTATATGAGTATAATTCGTGTTATGTGCTATGTATTTAGATTTATACATAATGTTAAAAATAGTAAAAGACTTGCAGGTCATCTTACCATCAAAGAACTTCAAAAAGCTGAAATGAGTGTAATTCACCTGGTTCAACAAAGTGAGTTTGCAGAAGAGATTAAAAATCTCAAAAAGGGTGTTTCAGTTTCCATTAATAGTAAGATAAAATCTTTAAACTGTTTTTTAGATGAGAATGGTATTTTACGAGTTGGTGGCAGATTAACATATTCAGACATGAGTTTAAATGAAAAACACCCAATTGTTCTGCCTGCCAAGCACCCTCTTACAGTAATTATAGTAAGATATTATCATTTAAAATATTTGCATGTTGGTTCTAATGCTTTATTATATCACATTAGACGTAAATTTTGGATTTTAAATGGTAGAAGTGTATGTAGAAAAGTTGTATATCAATGTATTTCTTGTTTTAAAAGCAAACCTGTATTACAGAGTCAAATTATGGGAGATTTACCCAAGGAACGAGTTACAACTTCATTTCCCTTTTGTTATGTTGGGATTGATTTTTGTGGACCCTTCTATATAAAGTTCAAAATCCAACGGAGGGGAGTATTAAATAAAGTGTATGTTTGTTTATTTGTATGCTTAGGTACAAAAGCTATCCATTTGGATTTTGTATCTGACCTTACATCACATGCATTTATCGCATGTTTGAAACGTTTTTTTAGTCGTAGGGGGAAATCCTCAAAAATATTTTGTGATAATGTTAAGAATTTTGTTGGTGCCAGCACTGAACTGAAAACATTGCACAAAATGGTAAGTCACCCAGATGAAACTTTAGCTAATTTTCTTCTTAGTGAAAATATTGAATGGAAATTTATACCTCCCAAATCGCCGAATTTCGGTGGTCTCTGGGAGTCTGGGGTTAAATCTTTCAAATATCATCTGAAACGTGTTATTAGTAATGCTCATTTGACTCTTGAAGAATTTCTCACAATAATTCTTGAGATTGAAAGTGTTTTAAACTCAAGACCCCTCAGCCCCCTGTCAACCGAATTCGACAATTTTGAGACCCTGTCACCAGGTCATTTCCTCATAGGTAGACCTTTAACTTCAATTATTGAGCCTTGTCTCATCAATATATCGGAGAATAGACTTTCCAAGTGGAAAAAGATAACAAAATATAGCCAACAAATTTAGAAGTTATGGACAAAGGATTATCTGAATACTCTACAGCAGCGTAGTAAATGGATGTTTTCCAAAAATAATGTAAAACTACGTGAACTTGTGTTAATAAAAGATGAAAATATGCCAAGTGTAAAGTGGCTAACTGGTAGAATATCCGAATTATTTATCAGTAAAGATGCTAAAGTAAGAGTAGTGAATGTATTACTACCTACTGGTAAAATATTTAAGAGAAATGTAAGAGATATTTGTGTTCTACCCATAAATGATTGAATATTCTATAGATAAAATATAGTTGTAGTATTACTGAATGTTGTTATTAAATAATTCCTGTGTTTTTTGCATCAATATCATCATGTATTTTTAAAAACTATTGTATTCTTTAATATTGTATTTTGTAATAGAATATTTGTATTGAAACCCTTAAGGTTTCAAGGTCGGGAGTGTTAAGAAGTTGCAAAATATGCAACCAATAGGTGGCGCGCACGTAGTGTGTTGCCCCACCGAAAGCAAGCATAGCACAGTAGTGTACGAGTAGCCGTGAATAAAAGTGTGAACTATTGGAAGATGCGAGTATCATTCTTTCCTTTGAGTATTAATCCAAAATCAGAGCCAGTTACTCTTGTGATAAAGTCCAATAAGATTTTTGAGCTTTTTTACAAATATAAAATTTGGTTTATTATTTTATTTACAGATGGAACATATACACTGAAGTGACAAAAGTCATGGGATAACCATATGCCAATATACAGATGTCAGCAATATCGCAGCGAAAAAGTATTAATGCTCAGTTCGTTTTCCAGAGCTTTCATTTGTGCTCAAGTTATTCATGTGAACAGGTTTTTCGTGATTTATGGCGGCACGACGAGAATTAACAGACTTTGAACGTGGAATATTAGTTGGAGCTAGACGCATGGGTCATTCCATTGCGGATATCGTTAGTAAATTCAACATTCCGAGATCCACAGTATCAAGAGTGTGTTGAGAGTATAAAATTTCAGGCATCCCATCCCATCATGGACAGCAAAGTGGGCGACCACCTGCACTTAGCGACCGAGACCGCCGACGTCTGTGTAGAATGGTCAATAATAATAGACACGCAACACTTCGTCAAATAACTACAGGAATCAATGTGGGACGTACGAGGGACGTGTCCGATAGGACTGTTTGGCGAAATTTGTCTTCCTTGGACTATGACAACAGAAGATCGATTAGAGTGCCTTTACTGACAGCCCGACATCACCTACATCGACTCTCCTGGGTTCGAGAGCATATCGACTGGTACGTAGACCAGTGGAAAACCGTGGCGTGGTCAGATGAGTGACGATTTCAGTTGTTAAGAGGTAATGGTAGAGTTCGAGTGTGGCGCAGACCCCACGAAGCCATGGACCCAAACTGTCGGCAAGGCACTGTTCAAGCTGGTGGTGGCTGCATAATGGTGTGGTCTGTTTTTACATGGCATGGACTCGGTCCTCTAGTACAACTGAACCTATCATTGACTGGAAATGGTTATGTTCAGCTGCTTGCAGATCACTTGTAGCCATTCATGGACTTCAAGTACCCACACAACGATGGAATTTTTATGGATGACAACGCGCCATGTCACCGGGCCAGAACTGTTCGCGATTGGTTTGAAGAACATTTCGGTTAATTACAGCGCATGATCTGGCCACCTATATCGCCCGATATGAATCCCATCTAGCATTTATGGGACATCATCGAAAGGTCCGTTCGTGCCCAAACTCTTGCACCATTCAAACTTTCACATTTATGGACGTCTATACAGACAGCGTGGTTCAATATTCCTGCAGAGGACTTCCAACGACTTGTGGACTTCATGACACGTCGAGTTGTTGCACTTCACCGGGAAAAAGGAGGACCGACACGATATTAACAGTCATCCCATGACTTCTGTCACTTCAGTGTATATTTAATGGTTTAGCCATTTCTTAATGTATCGGTGAATATTTTTCTTTAAAATCACATGAAACAATATGCATCTTTATTTACCATTCTTACGAAGACTTCTTGATAATAGTCTTTTTCCACTTTCCTATTAACCGTTTAATTTGCTTTTAGATATTTTAAAGCCAATTTTTCCTCAATAAATTTAAATTAGGTAATAGGAATTTTTTTGGACAGCGCAAGATCATATATTTTAATCAATCACCGCTTATCTGTGTGCGATATTTTGAAAGAAGAGTAAAATAAGTAAATGGTTAATTTCAAATGAAATAAGTTGTGGCCAGAAATGTTTATTCTAAATGTTTCTTTTCAAAATTCTTCATCAAAATCAATTTAAAAGTGCGTAAATATACTCTGTAATTTCTATTTTCTCTGTTTAAATCATGTATTATTATTTAACTCTTTCTCTAATTTAGCCTGTGTCTTGTTATAAAAAAGGAAAGTTTGAATAAAAATTTTGAAAATAGTTTTTTAGATACATTATCTTGCAAAAGTTGAGAAAGTTTGTGAATTGCCTGATGAGAAATTAATAATTTTAACATTATCACATTCTTAATTTTAATTACTTAATTTAAAACACATTTATTTTAAGTTCTCAATGGAATTCATTTACTGTATTAATTTCATAATAATTTCACAAATAAGGCTAACAGTATTATGATTTTTTTTCGATTTCTTAAATGTTTGTAACTTTGAATTAGGAAACGTTAAATACCATAAAAAAGGGAAAATTCCAAAACTACTTCATTAAAGTAATAAATGAAGTGACCATTTTAAATTTAAAAAATATCAACTCGGAAATTGTAGAGATTAATACAATTGAATCAAAAAGAATTTCTTGGATATTTATTAGAAATTAAAAAATATTTTATAAATGGGATTAATATTAAAAATTATCTAAAATATCCCCTTCAGTATCTCCGATTTTCGGAATATTGCTTTAAAATCCCTATTTTAATAAAACAACTTAAAATAATAACTTAATATTACAAGATATTAAATCATTTATTCTTTTCATAGAATTAATAATGGAAATTAAATTATTGCAATTCGTAGAATATAAAATAGGTATGAAAATTAGAATGTTCATAATATTAGATTTGAATGCTTATATTCCCTGTCTCCTAAAAACACCCTTTGCCCCTGAATAAACTGTCAAAGCGACGAAAACATCATGTGTCATTTCTTTGAGGCATGCATGCTTCTATATAAAGAATAACTCTGCTGCTAATAATGTTATTTTCAATTTACCGTTATGTCTCCATCTGTGTTTTTATGTATATGATAAATATTTTAATATTTTGCAAAACTCGCTGGAAAAATCTCCCAACCGTAGAAATCTAAAGTAGTTATTTTTTCTAATAGGAGATTTTATGGTTGTTAGAATGTGCGCTTGGGGAAAACTATTCTATTTCCAATTAAAGCTTCGGTGTCTTTCAAATAAACCAAATATTACAAGAAGGTAAATTCCAGATTTTTAATTAAATATAAATGCGTATGAAAGGAAATATTTCAGTCTATTGAAATATTTTCTATCTATACCTCAAACATTTAAAATTTGTTTCTGTGCTTGAATATTTATTAAAATTATTTTCCGTTAAAATGCTGATTGAAAGTTTAAATTCATAAGTTCTTATACAATTTGGAAGCATTAAAATCTTTACTTAATACTTAGTTAATTAATCTAGCAACAAATTACAGAATACAATAATGCAAAATGCGGTAGATATCAACTGGAGAAAATTGAATTTTTACTTTGATGAAAATTCAATATATTCTTAATATACAAATTGGAAAAGAGTAAAAACCAGTATATCAAGAGATGAAAATGCGATATCATTCAAATACAAAGCATTTAACATTTCATGTAGCAGTAAATAATTAAAGTTTAATAAGTAAATTTTTCTTTTGATAAAATCGGTTCTGTACTTTGTTTGTACTTTCTGTATAAAAAATGATAAATAATTATATAATGAAACTTTAAAACAAACTATAAGATTCATATTGAGCTCGATCCAAGTTTTAAAAAATGAATTATTTTTTTCAAGTTTAAGGACCTAAAATTTTTTCATTTACTATTAGTAATGAACATACCAGTAGATCTTGGCTTTAAATTTGAATGTAGGTGAATATTATTTTAACACACTGTTATTTGTATGAACACATTATTAGAAAGCAAAAGGAAAAAATCAAATTTGTCAAATATTATTTCTGTATTTCTAGAGCATGATTCAATTCCAATTTCTTTTACCAGTCCTCTTTGATTAAACAAGGGAATTCAAATGTAAATCAGAATTAATTCTGATTTCAATTTGAACTGAAACTTATAGTAATTTCATGTAAATGACAGAAACAAATATCCATTAGTTCGGCTTGTGCATTTCTACTTTTTAATTGAATAAATTCAATACTCTTCAAAATATTTGGATGCAAGTATCGTCTTAAATTTAATGTATGAAATGTAGGGGATTTTAGGAAATTTTACCTAAAATAATTATTTGAAAATAGACAAGAATAAGGGTAATGAAATGCAAAATTGTATTAGTAACATACAAGCTTTATTTGCAAGTTTAATACACAAAAGTTGATTATTTAGAATATTATTACAGCATAAAAAGTAGAATATATATGCCTTTAAATAAGAATTCAGTACATATATCAAACAGATTGATACAGTACAGTATCAAATTACATTAAATAGATATCAAACAGTTTTTTATACAATAAGATTAATAACAATTCAAACAGTTTTAAAAATAAAATATCCATCTAAAATAAAATGTGATTAATTTAAAATAGAAAATTAATACAAGCATTTATTCTTAAAATATTGCTTAAAAAACAAAATATTTACTTAATTTGTTACATTAAAGGAGAGCATAGTTTTAGTTCGCTATAAGATTTATCAATGTATTTAAAAATTTAAAAAAAGTTAGAATTAAATAATTAAATAATTCAGATAAAAATTGAAATTTCTTCTGTAAATTTGATAATTCTTAATTCTTAATCCCTAATTTCTCGTATTTTATTAGCAGAAAAGCAAAGCTACACTAAGTTATTCAATATTCATCGCATCCATTCACATTTTTTAATAAATATTTTATCATATTCGAGGAGATTTTTTAAAAATTGTTTCAGGCTAATCATGCCAGAGTGTCATATATTCTGCGAAGGCATGCTGATCACTGTGTTGATCAGGCACAGTGATCAAATGCTTTCGAAGAATCAAAGGATATTTTGATTGACTGGCCGGCCGAGTCAATCAAAGTATCCTTTATCCACGGATTTACACATTCAAGTAAAATTAAGGGCCAAAACGGGGAGAAATTAGTGCTTAGTATTTCAAATTTACCATTGATTTTTTAAAACTATTTCTAAATTTTTATTTCATAAATGCATCAATTGTTTTTTAATAAACTTACAAAAATAAAATTTTAAAAAATAATTGCAAATGGATACAACGAACAGATTTTTTTAAATATAGGAACAAAAAATTACTGAATATTTTTCTTAAATTAAAATTAAATTACAATTAATGGCTATTGATACCATGGCTTTAAATTTCTATTGAGAAAAAATTAATGCAATGTATTTTATGATTAATTAAATTTGAAAGTTAATTATAATAGGATAGAGCACTATCACATCACATAATTTAAAAATAATTTTACTTGTTGAGTTTTAATAAGAGATGTTTAAAAACGAAATTTTACACATCTTGAGAAAAATATTCTTTAGTTCTAACTGGAGATTATGTTTAGGTAACTGACAAAAATAAAACAATGAAATTTTAATTGAACCTTAAAAATTATTCATAGGTGTAGAATGATTTTAAAAATTACGGTTTCCAAAAGAATAGAAAACAAACATGCATTTTGAAGGCAATATAATTCGCCAAAAGCTATTCCATTGGTGTATGAATAAAAATCTTCAAAACATTTTTAAGATGAAATATTGATTCATAGACCAAACACTTGTTTGGAATGATGTACATTCCATACACTTCAACCTCTTCCAAGTTCAAAAACAATTACTGCATTGGTTAGAAAAATGCTTAGAAAATATATAAATATTCAACATCTTAAAGAGAAAAATAAAACTTTTCAGAGATTTACTGATATCCTCAAGTAATATGAAATCGTATTTCCACTATGCAAATAATTGGTAATATTTTAGTACAAAATATGCATTTTAGGTTTAATGTTAAAATGTTAAAATTTTTCAAACTGCAAATGATGGATCTCCATTCAACATTTCATCAAATATACGTTTACTGAAAATTCCTTATGGAATCTGTTGTACTATGTTCATTTCGGTCAAAAAAAATGACACTACCTGAAAAGAAGAAATATTTTAATTATTATAGATCTGAAAATATCAAGAATAAATCAATA
>JAOUZG010008091.1:526-30969 GCA_026289955.1 Argiope argentata | reverse complement strand
ATGAAGTAGCAATTGCACTTTAAAATTAGTCTAAATGCTAATATTGCAAATGTAATACTAGTTATTAAATGTTTCAAGAAGTATATTTTTGTTCAAACATTTCATACAAAAAAAAGATTGATTAAATGCAATAAATTATATTTTAATTACTTTTTTTAGCCTATGGTTAAGTAGAATAACAAAGGCAAAATAATACCAGTAATTAATTTACATTGGATATTTATTTAATATAAATGCCAGGAATAGGAAAGAAATATCCTATTAAAACACATCGTTGAAAGAATTAACTTTTTTTTCGGCAGAATTTTTTATATATGAAAAAAATGATACATTTTTAGTCCGTCCCAAAATATTTATATTTTCTTAACATTTACATTACTGTTCCTCTGAAAATTATAAAAATAAGAATGAAGATACAGCATTAAAAATAATTCTACTGAAAAAAAAATGTGTGTGCGTGTGAGTGTTTGTGCTTGCAATGTTTTAGATTAAAAATAAGACTTCCATGAATTTTAAAACAATATAAATGAATTTGCTATGAAATCATTCAATATTCTCTTTATTTATAAGGAATAGAAAAAGGAAATTTTATTGATTTCTGATTCAGCTTTAAAATAATAATCAATGGAAATGGTAATAGTGATTTAAGTTTAATTAAATAGTAGAACACAACATAAAATAATACCTCTCAGCACCTCCTGCATCAGGTGAAACAATGCAGCTATTACGGCACTCTGGAATGTTTTCTTTAATCCACTTCAAAACTGGAGGTTCAGCATACAAATTATCTACAGGTATATCAAAAAATCCCTAAAAAGTAATATTGATACTTAAAACAGGTGATTAGTTTATATATTAAAGATAAATTTTAAAATACTATGCAATTAATATATATATTTTCAGGTTTTTACCTGAATTTGTGATGCATGAAGGTCCATTGTTATAATATGATCAGCCCCAGAAACAGACAGCATATTGGCAACTAGTTTAGCAGATATAGTTGCTCCACTCTATAGATAACAGAGGATAATCAACATATAATTCTGAACAATAGAGAAAAATAATCAGCATAAGTTAATTAACAGCTTATTAAATAGGGAAATTTCTAATTATTAATAACAAATTATTTGTTATAACAAGATTTGGCATTAAAACCATAATACTATACTTCACTTGTTGAGTGACAAAAAGTAAATTGGATCATGGAGGCGATTATTAGTACTAAAAAAAAAGTATTTTAACTTAAAGGTGCATTAAGTTACACATATACTGAGAGACCAAATTTTTATAACCACCTCCTCAACATATTGGGTTACCTTTTGCTTTCAATACTGTATGATTTTTTAAAGAATGAACTCTATTAGATTCAAATAATATGAGGAATTTGATTCCTCCCATTTTGATTTGATGATTTCCATTCTCAAATGATATTCACTGATTACTTACCAGCCTTCAAATTTTGTTGAGTTCAGCTTTTTGGATTTAGTTGAAGAACTTGAAGATATCAAGTAATGAAAAATTCATTTCAATTTATTAATATAGATATTAGATAAATATAAAACAATATCTTAATTATTTGCATTAAAAAATTAAAAGATACAAAAAAAATTTCAAAATATACCCAAAGTTTTAAAAAAACTTGTAATTGGCAAAATATATATATATATACAAACAAAATGCACACACAGAAAAATTATATAACTGAAATATTATTTAATTAATTTTTAAAGTATCATTATATTATTATTATAAATTTCTCAAATTTTATAATATCTGAAAACCAAGTTCTTGGCATTTTTGTGACTATTAATCAATAAAAGGACTTGAGTGAATGTTATTAAAATTTAAAACTATAAGCAGTTAGCTTACTTTAATGAAAATGTTTAAATTTAAAGAATTATACATACAGAAAATATAAAAACAGCAACATATAACTGTAAGAAGTAAATTACTACCTTATCTTTTTTATCCTGTCGTGCATAAGGAAAAGAAGGAATGACAGCTGTTACACATGATGCTGAAGCAATTTTACAAGCATTGATCATAATCAAGAGCTCCATTACATTATCATTAACTTCGTCACAACCACTCTGTATAATGTACACATCTTCACCTCGGACCGATTCTCCAATTTCCACACTAAAAAATTCATAAAAATTAAAATTGTAATAGAAAATTTAAAACAACCAAAAAATATTTTTACAGAAAAAAAAACTATGTATTCAAAAAAAATGTTTAACACATTCGCTGCCACCAAAATTTATATATCCATCCTCAGAAGCCGAATTTAAAAAAAGTGTTTTAATGATTAAAAACGTTCCTAATATTTTAATAGTAAAGCCAGAAAAAAAGAAAAACCTTTTATTTTCGTGTTTAGTAAAAATAATGCTTCACTAACGTACCACAAAAACCTCATCGTTCAACCTCCAAATCCGAACTAAAACTAAAGCAGTTTACTTATCGTACTCGATTGTCGCCCCACAGCGTCACCGGCATGGGAGGTAGCACCATGCTGACGCGCCAGCGCCAGCGAATGTGTTAAAAGCAAAATAATTACTTTTTATCACCTATTTTATATATATACTAGCGGACCCGACAGATGTTGTCCAAAAATTTCAAACCTTCTTGAATAAGTTATAACAGTCTGGTTCGTTTTGATGAAAAATTGCATAAAAATGTTATTACAATACCTGACGTCATCAGGTGTACAGTTCACACAATTAAACCTATCAATTGCTTGTGAGTATGCGTATACTATGAGCTAAGTTGAATAAAGAAACTAAAACTTAACTGTTTTTATTCAACTTTGTTGAATAGAAACTTAAACTTGTTTTAATTAAAGGGTTAAAAAAACATGAAATTCTACCTATTGTTCTTAAATGTATATTTTTTTAATATACAAAAAATAAATTTATCGTAATGCCATTTCATGCACGATATTTTTGGTTAATTCTTGTGGGGTATAAACAAACAAATTCGATGGTTTTCCAACCCTCGAACACGCAACATATAATTGGCCATGTGAAAAGGAAGGATTTTCTAAATCTAAGCCACAAATTGTCATCGTTTGACCTTGTGACTTATTAATAGTCATAGCAAATGCCAAGCGAATTGGAAATTGCAAACGTTTGAATGGGATAGGTGAGTCTGAAGGGATCATTGGGATCCGTTGTAAAAGTACAACTTCATCTTGAAATTTGCCATTCAAAATAGTAGCCCCAAGAATATTTCTCATGATTTTTTTTATGACTAATCGTGTGCCATTGCATAATTTTGGTGCATTCAAATTTCGAAGCAAAATGATAGGTGAGCCAATCTTCAACCTCAAGTTATGTGGTAAAGTTTTACAAATTAACTCTGCATTCAAAAGATATAAATTAAAACATGCTTGTTTTAAAGCTTATTAATTGGGTTAATAATGTATTCATTATAAATGCATGTTATCATGAAATAGCAGGGTCGAAAGAAATCAACTTGAAGGCTTTGACAAAGATAATCCTAATACCCCTTTCTTATACTTTGATTGATGTCAAATGTTTGACAGTTAGAGGGAGTTTCTTTTAAATTTTTAAGCAAATGCGTGAATTTTCTACACCAGTTTGGGTAACAAAAATTGGTTATGAATTTTTAATTTAGCTTTGGAAGATGTTAAAAACTTCTACCTTTTCTTTCTTTTGTTGTTTGTTTTGGTTTGTTCATTCCTTCGTCATACATTTCATATTCGAATGGCTCCTTTCAGTTCCTTTGAAATTAGATATAAAAAACTGTTCTATTCAGGGTTAAAATTGAAAATTACTTTTAATTACCTTTTTTTTTTCTTTCTAAATTTTGTTTTTTAATTTTTTTTATCAGTTTTCATTACCGAAAGCCTAAAGGACGTCCAAATAAAAGCAGACAAAGTCTGAAAATGTTAAGATCTAATGGACAAAGAAATCCTTTGATTCATAACCAAGCAATTCTAATGACATTTTAGAAGCTTCTACCAACTGCAATAAACCTGAAATAGTGAATTCATCATCTTAAAATTGAAAATAATAGTTACATTGTTTTGCACAATCATTTTAGTATTCTTTTTTGAAGAATATTCATTGTCATGAATGTCAGGAAAAATTTCTTCAAATCCTTCAAGCAAGTTTTTTTTTTTTTTCATCAAAAATGTGTTTATTATGTGCTAAATATGGTAAAGAATTTTGATCTGTATTTACTGGTGAAAGGGAACTTACATAAAAAAAAACCACCTTTGAAATGAACAACAAAGTTGTAGAGACCTTCTTGTTTCCACGAAGAAAATATATCAAAATTTGATTGCTGCTTTATTATAACTCAGAAAAAAAAAGTTCATTATATAAAATAAATTGTATCTTATAAGCATGTATCATATTGTTATCATATAAAAACAATGAATATGAAAAAAATTTCAAAAAAATCAGTACATGTCAAATTAGAAGAAAAACATGAGCTCATAATTTATGAAACAGGTGAATTTTGATTTGCTTCAAATTTTTTATTATGCTTGTTTATGGCAGCACATATAGTTTAAAAATGTTATATGAATATAAATTAATCTTTGTGGCTAATGAAATGCTATTAAGAAAATCTAATTTTTATTTGAACTTTTTTTTTGATGAAAAAAAAAGTTGGTTTGGTTTCACCAATAGTATTTCCTTTATATTCTTTGAGAGAGATTCTTGAGATTATATTCACTTACAAAAATATTTTAAATTTATAGATGTATATATTTCATAAAATAAACAGTTATTTTAATGAATATGAATATTTAACAAATTTAATTTATTTCAATTATGTTTTTGGTCTGTAAATGTACATTTAAATGTATTTTTAGCTTTTCCTCAAAATTTTGTGATGCTCTTCAAAATTTCAAATAGTCTATGCACATTCTATTTTCAGTTACAACTCTGAAACTTTTCTCTTATGAACATATAATAATATAATTTGCAGTTATAGATGAATTAAGGAACATATTTTTTTATTGAAAACCTCAAGCAATATTGCATTGATTTTTTTAAAAATTTTCAAAAAAAAGTCAATAATATCAAGTTTTAAAGGGAAAATCACATTTTGAATAAATTCAAGCATGCAAAATATCATGAAAATTTCAAAACAATACAATATTTGTGTCTATTAATTAAGATTTATAAACTGACCATTGGGACCGGATTTGAATGAATACTCTGGGTGAATTAAACAATTTTGCTTTCATAAAGTTGATTAATAGTATTAATGATATAGATACTGTGAAATAGAAAACTTTATTTTGCATTTACTTATTTAGAAAATATATTTATTTATTTCATTTCAAAGAATCATGTGCTGAAAATTACATTTATCTGGATTTAATTTGTATCAAAAATTTTTAAAAGAATACAAACAGAATCTCGAAAGCATGTTAAGCCGAACATTGTTAGCATGGGAAGAAAAAAACTGAAGACTTATTCATTTGGTGATTACTTATAACTACAACTTAAAACAACTTTTAAAAAAAGGATGTACTTAAAATACATAAAATAAATTATATCTTATAAGCATGTATCATATTGTTATCATATATTAACAATGAGTATGAAAAAAAATTCAAAAAAATCAGTTCAGGTCAAATTAGAAGAAAAACATGAGGGCATAATTTATGCAGCAGGCGTATTTTGATTTGCTTCAAATTTTTTACTATATTTGTTTATAGCTGCATATATAGTTTTAAAATGTTATATGAATATAAATTAATCTTTGTGGCTAATGAAATGCTATTAAGAAATTCTAATTTTTATTTGAACTTTTTTTTTGATGAAAAAAAGGAGTTGGTTTGGTTTCACCAATAGTATTTCCTTTATATTCTTTGAGAACTCTTACAAAAATATTTTAAATTTATAGATGTATATATTTCATAAAATAAACAATTATTTTAATAAATATGAATATTTAACAAATTTAATTTATTTCAATTATGTTTTTTGTCTGTAAATGTACATTTAGATGTATTCTTAGCTTTTCCTCAAAATGAAATTTTGTGATGCTCTTCAAAATTTCAAATACTCTATGCATTCTACTTTTAGTTACAACTTTGAAACTTTATGTATTTATATTTTTTTTATTGAAGACCGCTCCCCTCAAGGCTCAGTTTCTGTATACATCCTCCGCCAAATTGGCGAGAAATTTGGTGATAAAGGGAAAATCACATTTTGAATTAATTCAAGCATGCAAAATATTATGAAAATTTCAAAACAATATTTGTGCCTATTAATAAAGATTTACAAATTGGTCATTGGGTCCGGATTTGAATGAATACTCTGCATGAATTAAACAATTTTGCTTTCATGTAATTGATTTATAAAATTAATATAGATACTGTGAAATAGAAAACTATATTTTGCGATTACTTTTTTAGAAAATATATTTATTTATTTCATTTCAAAGAATCGTGTGCGGAAAATTACATTTTTCTAAATTAAATTCGCAGCAAAAATTTTAAAAGAATATAAACAGAATCTTGAAAACATGTTAAGCCGAACATTGTTAGCATGGGAAAAAAATCCGAAGCCTTATTCATTTGGCAATTACTTATTACTACGACTTAAAATGAAGATGTACTTAAAAATATATAACTAACAGAAATACTGTTTAATTACAAAAGCAACATAACTAACCTTTTAACAGCGTGTATCCGAAGTAAAACAAAACAGCAAACCAATAGTTTTGTCTCCGTTTAAATAAAGTTCTCAACAAAATGCGCATGCGTTATACTTCGTCAACACACGGCGTAGCATTTCCTATCACACGGCGAAATACCGTCAGCACTTTCGTCGTCAGTTGTTAATTTGTGCTCGCAGGCAACTAGGGATGACGAATATTTTAGAAACGGCTATTACGTAACCAATATGAAAAAGTCACAAATCTCAGTGACCAATACTTTTCAAAAATGGGTGTGATTCAAATCATTGACACGTTCTTATTGGTTGATATTTCGATTTCAGGTCTAGAATCACGATAGAAAGTAACAATCGATACGATCTGTCCAATGGACGCTCTCGAAGCAGATGTCAATCATGCATTTGAAAAGTCCCTTACCATCTGATGCGCTTTCCAGGATCAGACCCCCCCCCCCACACACACACAAATAGTTGGGGCAGGTGGCCGGTGATGATGCTCTTTCCAGGAACAGACCTCCCACAAATAGTTGTTGCGGGCGGTGGGAACTTTGATCACACGCAGAGAGCTTCCTATTTCAACAAGAGTCTACTCTCCCCATCGCTGGAAGCTATACGCGGCTTGACTAATCTTACGAAAACTAGATTTCTCCCTCATGTATCTTCACAGAAAATTACTAATTTGTATTTTAAAACCAGTTTGTGCCGATATTCAATACTTCAAACAAACTTCACATGGATTTATATCCATTCTTAACTGGATATAAACACCATAATTACTAAGTTTCCACGATTGAAACGATTTGATATTAGCATAATTAAATTTTCTGTTTCTGGGTAGCATGAGAATTCCGCTGCTCTGAAGGATTTTCCAGTTTTTAAAGACAGAATTATGGTTTATTTTACAGCTATTTTAAAAATAAAAGAAAAGTTTTAAATTAATTGTCAATGATAAATTTCTCTTCATTGGTTTATAAAAATATTTTCGGAAAGATGCTCAAAAATTCATGCAAATTTAAATATTTATTTTAAAATTTAATAGAGAATGTAAAGGCTTGCATCAAGTATATATCAATAAATTTGTGTAGATATCATAAATATTATGGTTGGCAATGTGATAAAGAAATAATTCGCACATTTAATAATTCAATAATTCGATGTGCGTATTAGATACGACAATGTTTGCAAAGATGTTAAAAAATAGAATGGAAATTTCTGAAAGTAAAGGAAGATAAATTGCTGAAGGACACCAGTCTTTCGATTATAAGTCATGCATACACTATATTCTATTGTCTACATATTATTTTTAGTGAACTTATATTTTATCTTTTTAGAGAAAGTTTTAATAATAAAAGAATTGCATGGAAACTATTTTTAAAAATCATAAATTTCCTTAATTATAAAATATTGATTATCAAAACTAAAATACCTTCAAATCAACATTCTTATACATTCAAATATTTGCATTATTAAGAAATATATTGCATTTTTAAGAAATCTCTTTTACGTAATTTTTAGCCGTGTTTCATAGAACACGTTTTAAAAGATCGGTATTGTGTAGGAAAGATATAGATAAATTCGTGTTTGTGTCTCTCAAAAACTATATAATTTTACAAATTAAAAATAATAATATTTTGTGCAAATGGAATGGGCAGAAATTTTATATTCTAAACTTATAGCCGATAAAAATGTCTTAAAAATATTTTATAAGGATAATGAAATTTATAATGTTATAATTTAAAATAAAACAGTTTATACCGATTTAAAAGAAAAATGTATACCTGGTACATCATTACAGAGCCAAACATGAAATTTGCTGAATATTTTTTTAATGATAATTGTGCTTCTAAATAAGAGAAAAGGGAGAAAAAATTTGCCTGAAGTTTATTAATATCTTCTCAACGCGAAATTAATAATACTGAACATTGTTACCTAAAAAAAGGGAAGTTTATCGATTTTGTTGGGTCCGAAATCCTAACTATTATGATTCTAAATTTTAACTACTGTCAATTCTTTAACTACTATAGATAAGACTATTTCATTCTGAGAATTTGTTATTGGTTGAGAGCATTTGGAAAAAATTAAGAAATTTAGCGCAAAAATTGCAAAGCTTTCAAAAGTATTAAACAAACATATATATACATAAATCAAAAATACTAATTTAAATACGTGGTGCCTTTTGTTCGGGCACTTATGTATGTGTGTGTAATTCTCAGCTGTCTTATGAGTTCAAACATTCCTCCACTAAATTATTATTTGCAAAAGAAATTGTTTTGAAGGAAGACAAAAATTAATTTTTAAATTAAATAAATTTCATTTTTGGAGAACTGATGCCTTCTTAAATGATATAGACGAAAATAAGAAATTTTAAATCAATTTTCTTCAAAACATATCAATTTTTTCTATAAGAATTAAGATTTAAAATGTGAAGGCATTAGAAAAGTATTATTTAATCTTTAGGTTGCGGGAACCGAAATTCTGAAAAGTTACTTTGGATGAGGGCATTCAATGAATAAAGATAACAACTGTTTTCCCCTCCCCCGTGGTGTTAATTGGTCATTTGTCCTCTCCGATTTAACCAGGTTGCTTTTTTGCGGTTTTACTGCTTATGGCCCCCTAGAAAAAGCTTTTTATCGCAGTTTTTTTTTCTTTTTCTTTTTCTGGAACATTTGTTTACTAATTGCGCATGAAAGAGTAATGAATTAAATTTTATGTTATTAAATAACTTGTAACTCAGATGAATGCGGTATAGTTATTTAGCACATAAACAAATTGTTGTCAATTTTCAATCATATTTGTGATTAAATAAATTTCTCAAGCCTTACTGAAGTTGTAAATTTAATTCTTATAGAGTTTCTTCTGACTCATTTATCTTTATTAAATGTAACGATTTATATATCACGTATAAATGTGACACTTGATTTTTTTTGAAAATATTTTCATTTCTTTGCACAAAACACATTCAACAATCCTTTGCTATTTTGTAAATCAAATATATCTGCAAAATAGCAGGTGATTTTCTGCTATTTTGTAGATTTGAATTTTTTTATATCAATCTATTGAACTTGTGAAATCGGATATAATTTTTATTTCTAACATATTTTGGACGGTTTTTAATATAAATTACTAGTAACATTTCTTTGTTCTATTGTCTCTTCTTATAATCTATATTAATAAAAATGCAACTCGAAATGCGTTGCTAAGCGCAAAACTAGAGAACGGCTCGACCGATTCGGCTAATTTTTATTTTAATATTTTCGTTAAGACACGAGGATGGCTCTTATGGAGAGAAAAAATGAAAAAACTGCGAGGAAAAAAGTTAAAACGACACTTTTCTTACTTTCCCTCCTAAAATCGTCATTTCCTTCCCCCACACCGAGTAAGATAGCAGGAAGTAATAAATTATCATTTGTTTAGAAAGAAATGAGCGAAGTCAGTTGGTTTTCATTTATAGATAACGGGATGTTTAAAAAAGAAAGAAAATAGTTGCTTTTATTATTAGTCTGTATGAATATTTAATCTATGCCTGCTCGAAATAAAGTCCGGGCAGAGAAGAAAAAAAATAACAAAGCGAAAATAAAAATTTGTAAAAAGAAAAGTAGTGAAGAAAAAAAAGGAGAGAATAAAAGAAAAGAAAAAATGGTGTGTGTGTGTCACCATTATTTCCTTTGTGCGCGGCATTTTCCAAGCTGTTTTTTAAACTTCCGCATCTCTTGAAAACCAATTGTGTCTTTATTTGTTTAGTGTGTTTACATTTATGAAAATTTGAATCTCCTTATTCTATAAAAACTTAGAATTTTAGACCTTTCCCTCCACCATTTAAATAAAATATCAATTCCGGGACAATCATTGCTCGGATAGAAACAGAAAGATGAGTAGTACAATTAACAGAATATCTGGAGAAAATAATACTAAATAATACTATAAATGAATTATATGATTATCAAAATTTGTTTGGTTTAAAACACAGAGACACAGCTACATAAAATATTATATGAAAATTTTAGTGAGCATTAATACTGGCGAACCGACTGGTCGCCAAAGGCGGCTAGTTTATAATGATTTTTTTCCGAGAATTTCAATTACTCATAACAATGTCATATTTCTGAAAAGTACGCTTTATTTTCTAAACAATCAACAGCCGATTTATAACTAATTTTTTATGCATAAAAATTTATTAATTTGTAGGTAATCACCAGATTAAAAAAGGTTAATTTAAACAAAGTAAGATTATATATGGTTTACTTAGAATTTGATATATAAGATTTCATTGCAAAAAAATTATATTAAAAAGTAGTTATAAAAAAACTTTTAAAAATTCTTTAATAAATAAGGCTAATGATCAGCTTTTGTTATTAACTCCAAATATTTTTGCAAGCAGATTATTTAGATTATCTTTCAGAAATGCTTAAAATTAAATTTAGAATTCCTGCCATTTTTACACAGTCCCTTAATTTATTTGGTTTCAGTAGAAATATTTCTGGAAAAATTTAAATGTCTAGTAACTTTTCAGTGAATTAAAATGAAGGAATAGAGATTTCTCTTCTGATTTTGGAATACCTAAAAAGTTACGAATTATTATTTTTGATAAATTTTAAGAGCCTCTTCCAATTTTTAAAAATTAGAATTATAGCTTTTAATGAATGATTATTATAGATAATTAAAGCAGCCGTTTTCATAAATCATGAAAAATAATGATGAAACTTACAGCTTGCTTAAAAATCAAAACCCAAAAGTATTTTTAGCATGAATATTTCGTTCAAGCATTAAACTTTAAAGCAAAGAAATTGCAAGCTTTCAATTCTTTAATATTGTGTTAGAATAGTACATTAATGACTGAGAGGTATATATGCCAAAGGTTCCAGTCATGGAAAAGGAAGCAGGCTTGAAGACAAAACAGTCTTGTCACTTTTCAATGTAAAATATAATGACAAGGCGAAAAAAACCCAATGCGAGGTTCAATTTAGTTTTTCTGCACTGCAACGAATTTGGATCAGGGATGTTACAAGTTATCTAGGGTGCCGATAATCTTCACAAAATCATTCCATCAAAAATGAAATTTCAAATAATTCTTGATTAAAAAATTTATCATTTGAATAAAATTATAAACGCATATTATTATAAAATTGTATAAAGTTAAAAATTAATTTACAATGTTAAAAAATTAAGCAACAGGGGAAAAGAATAATATTTTCAATAGAGTACTACTAACAAATGAAGTTATGTAAACTCATACGTGAGCTCTTATCAATGTTACTAAAAAAAATGTCGCCAAAGAAGGGTCCACAAAACTCACTAGCGCCAACAGTGATTATAACTACAGCTGGACAAAACCTCCTGACCCTAAGGGGTGTATCACAAAGGGAAAAGGAATTTTTAGAGGCAATTGCGGTTCGCCGGAAATTCAAATGGGGGAACGAAATCCAAACTAGTTGCTGGTACAACAATTGTACCGACCCGTAAGGAAAGGTAAAAAAATCCTGTTACAGTTGTATACCGCTCGTAAGCTAGAGATTAAAATGAAATTTCATTCAGATAATTTTCCATTGGTTTTTCAAAGTGTGTTAAATATGAAACATGGTTATGTTCATAACTCCTATTGATTAAAATTGGTGCGTGGGTAAAAGGTTTACTGAAAATAAGCAAATGTTTTGTGCTTGGGAGGTTTGTCATTCATTCGCCCTCTTCGTGGGTTTACTACTCATTTTACTTCCTTTTATGATTCCATTTCCGGGAAAAACTATTTGAAAAAGAGGGTCAATATCTTTCGTTTAAATAGGCAATTACCGAACACATGCGGAGATTTGAATAGGCTTTTTTCTGTGCGACTCTTTCTGATAATTGCAGTTTTATTTTATTTTCGGCTTATTGCATTTTTAAAAGCTGTAGTTTTAAATAAAAAAAACAATTGGTATGAGAATAATTTTATTTTATTATTTACTAAATTTGAAATTGATAATTTTTAAGAATCTCTTTTTTAAACCTCTGGTGAATATGTTTGATTCTTTAATCTTGATTATGATTATTGTAAATTTCAATTCAAAATGTTCTTAAAACATAATTTATCTGACTTAATGTCAAAGAAATAAATGAAGTTAAAATACAAAGTCGCAGGAGACTATGCGATTTTATGCAAAAAAGAAAGTTCATAAAGTATTCGGAAAATGTGTTTAACTGACATTTAAATGGACACTAGGAATTTTTTAACTGATCTAAAATTTTATTCCAGGCAATAATACTAATTATTAAACTTGTCGCTTATTGTATAATACCATTTGTTATAATTTGAATTTTAATGCAGTTGTACATCTTATAAGTCTTACTTAGTTATTATGTAATTGTAAAATCAAATTATTTTCTTCTTTATTTTTATGAACAGAAAAGAATATATGCATTCACTTAATGATAATGCATTAGGAAATTTAACCCATAGAAATTTTTTTTAAATGTTAAAAGCCTAAGCCCTTCTAAACTTGCAGAATAGTGTAGTAGAATAAGACTATTATTAAAAAAATTGTAAAAAAAAATTAGTTCGTAAAAACCTTATTTTTCTGGAGTATACGAGAAGCAAACTTTGTATTGTAGAAATTTTACTATGAAGAAATGTGATATGATAATGGCAGAGTAAATAATTAAGATTTTAATTCATTAATGGTTATAAAATATTGTAACACTCTTTTTTTTTCGATACTATGAAATCAGACCAATTTTAGTTATTCTTAAAAATACACACGCACAAATTAATAGCAGAATAGGAAATAAATTCATCCCATATAAAATTATGCAAATATATACATTTTTTTGGTTTTTTTTAGGAAATAAGTCTTTCACCGTAATTTTGAGAAATAATTTTACCATTATATAAAATAAAAAATGTTTTAATAAGTATAAATTTTTTTAAATAAGTTTAAAAGATCGGACACGTTTGATTTATGACAGCTAGAACCTCATCAATGCAAAAATTATAAATATATTTTTAAGCAAGTTTTATGCAGTGTTATACATAAAAATTGAAAAACGATTTCCAATTCCCAGAGAGAATTGCTGCGTTTTGAAATTATAAAGTAATTTTAATTTTTCTTAGAAATAGAAAAAAATAATGATCTATTCTCACAAAGCGAAAATACGACGCGATAAGCATCAGTGACGCTGTTTCCAGGTGGCAGGAACTAATTTTCCTCTATTTTCCAGAAGGGAAAAAAAATATCTTTACTAAATTTATGAAACTTAAATGTAGTAAATAATGTACCAAGTATCAAACTATGTTGGAAATGGAAAAATTTAATTTAAAAAGAATCTTTTTTCAGAGCAATGGATAAATATATTACGCCATCCATTCTTTAAAATTGTATTTAAAACAGACATTTTTGAAAAAAAAAAAGTTGTTACATATTTTTTTCAAAATATTTTTTAAAGAATACAAAAAGTAGATAAAATGAATATATAATTAGTTATGCTTAGAATAATCCATTTATCTAATGATTATTTCTAATTCTATACAAGAAATTAATGATATCTGTTACAACGATCTTTGAAATCACATCCATTGAACTATGTATTTTTTATGAGAAAGATTTACATGAAACCTTTTTTTTGTTCAAAATATGTTTCACAAAAATGAATATAAGATCTCTTTATTGTATAATGCGTAAAAAATAACCAACTTAAAAAAAATGTTAATATAAAATTAATCATCCCCCAGTTAATGCACCATGAAACCTCATGATAAACACTAAACAATGCTTCGTTGTCAAAAACAGCAAAAAATGAGATAGAATTATCAAAAACTGCAATTTGAAATTTAAGTAAATTAATCGCAATATTGTGTAGATATTTCAGTAATGTTAATTTTACATTGGAAGACTGAAAAATGTATTGAATAATAATTAAAAAATGTATTCATAATTCTTAAAAATTAATACTCGATAGTCTTAATTTTTAATGAATGTGACAAAAAGACATTGAAGGAGTCAGTCGATTTCAATTTTATGTAAAATATTAGATTATAATAATGTAAAATCTTAAAGTTGGCTATGGTCAAATGTGTTGTAAGTGGAAGAGGAGTACAAAGAATAGTGTTCTTTCAACCTAAAATCGCAAATTGTTACAACTCCCCGTATTGACAATATACTATCTCAAAACGGCCTGAGTCGACAGCTCTGAAAGAAAAGAAGGGTATCGGGTGATCCCCGACCCTCCAAGGGGAGGAAAGGAACTCTTAGAAACACAAAGCATTCTTCCCTTGTGTCCTCAGGGTTCCGTCTCCTTAACGGGATAAAGATAAAAGGAGAATTCTGTGAAGGGATTGAAAAGTGACCCGACTGGTTTTTCTGGAATAATCGTAACACTGAATTGCATATCACTGAAATCTATCGGAGCAGTGACTTCTCACTTTCTGATAATTTTCACTGTAAAGTAATTAGTCACCCCTCCCCCTCAATTATAGCGACCTTGACTTCCCAATATTTGCATTGGACAATCTGCTATTCTATGATCATTTTTACTGCCTGTGAAATGAGTAGTAGCGTGACCTCCGAGAGAAGGCCTGTTGGCTTTCAAGTTCATTTACTTCGCGGGCGCCATCTATTGGTAGAATTTAGAAATAAAATAAAAAGTTTAAAGAAATGGCATTTAATTTTAATTCAATTTTTTAAGAAAATTCTTTACTCTAATAAATAAATGAAATAAATAATATTTAAAAAGAATTTAAAAAATAAGCTAAAATAGATAAATTAATTTGACCACTTGTTTCTTACGTTAGTAAATTAAGTATTAATTATAATTAATAAATTTTAAATTTATTTATAATTAATAATTTTAATTAATAATATGATTGAAATAACAGATATTTGGAACAAATATTTAAAAAAAGCAATAGCAAAATTATTTGTTACTCAAAAAAAGGTGGATTCTACAGGCATCTCTACAGGCAACCGGTCAAGCAAGATTTCCGTCATCGGCAACTTTTTCTAACCTGCTTGAAAATGTCCATGATAGTGACGGAAATATTGTTTACAAACGAAATTCAACCAATCAGGTGAAACTTTGGAAGTGACGTACATGCCAAGAATGGCGTAATTGGCGCTACTATACTAAAAATGCATGCATTTAATCTTGCATATTACTAAATACTAAAAATAGTTTCGGTATCTTTTTCCCATTCTGTGGGGCAACTTATACTACCGTATGGGGAATAGTTCTCTAGAAGGATCTTCGAACTTGTGATGGAATTTTTAGAGATCCAACAGGATATTTTTAAGTAAATAAAAAAAATATTAATGCTGATGTGAATTGTTTTCTTTTTGTGAAATATATTCGGCCATATTCAGCCTTTATTTATTCAAATAATAGTATAATCTTTTGATGCATCTCTAGGTGTGTGACAGTTAAATATAGTATGCAATATGTAATAGCGGATTCAATTCATATATACCGTAATATTATTTATGCTGTTAATCATGCATCTCCGAGGAAAATATAAAAAAAGAAAAGAAAATTTTGTATTTACAGAAGAAAAAGGATAGAAAAGCGAATTTAAAACCTTTATCTTTTCCCCATCTCCGTAATACTTTTTTAAGCGTAACATAATTTTAAATTACAAGTGGCAACATTCTACTTTAGTTGTGTCTATTTTGACTAGCGTCTCAATCCAAACGTAATCCCTATGGGATGGACGAATCCATCGCGAGCTGTACTTTTCACAGGTAGGGACAATTGAGTGAGAGGGGCATCAGGGATAAGCGTTGGCTTTTGAATGTTGAGTTGTATCACAACACTTTTCCCGGTTCAGTCGAATCGTGTTTCGCAGAGCAGGATGTGGGTATTGTTTTGAGTTGCATTTCATAAACGGATCATTTATCATATAGAAATGTATAAACTACATAATGAATGAAGAGGTAATGTGGTATAGATATATAAGTTTCATTATATGGAAATAAAACAAATCTTTATCTATCTCTTACATGTTGATTTTTTTTGTCATATTATTCTGGTGCTTTTGTAGCTCTATGTAAATGCAAGTTAAATTTTTGTAAAAGTGATAAACTAACAGGAATGAAATAACTGACTGAATTTAAATAACGAGTTTTAAGAGTAGAAGACATATAATCCAAACATGATTTATTTATTTTTTTAAAAATAATTTTTAATAAAATTTTGCATAAATTTAGAAATTAATTAAATTTTTTATAAAGTACTAAATGTATACTAATGTTTCTAATTAAACCATAGTGTTTAAATAGAATTGGCATATAATATACATGGTAGATATTGTACATTACAATATTATAAATTTCTAAATTTTTTGTTACAAGTTATTCTCCACTTCTTGATAAATAAAACAAATTGAGTTTTATTACTTAACAGATGAATCTCAATAAACAAGCTATGAAAATATGAACCGTCTTAATGCATAAAATAAAACTGCATTTCAATTCATGTTTTATTGATAATTTAAGTACTTCTGTTCAAATTAATTATAAATTATAACAATTGTACATATACTTAAAACTATTCTCATATGATGAATTTTTTTTATTAAACATCTGTTAACTATTTAAAGTTGCAAATAATTGAATTTTATGATGGTATTTTTTTTAACACACAACTATTTAAATTATTATATTCAGTAGTATAAAGTTATTAAAATATAACTCGCTACAATCGTTTAGGAGGAAACAAGTTTTTTTAATATTCTTTTTCTTTAAATTATGATTTATTTTTCTAGTTCAAAAATCATGTTATGAAGAGTTTCATGTTCACACTTGTAGCTTCCTCAGTATATTTCAAAATATAAATATTCTTGAAGGATTAATATAATGCTCTTTTTGATAAAAAGTTGTTCAGAATATTTATAATATTGCAGCCTATTATTGACATTCTGAATATAGAAAATAAATAACTTTTTTTCCCCCTAGGAAACCACTACATTTTTAAGTTAATAATTGAAACAGAAGTAATATTAACTGAAAAATGTTAACTACTATTAAACTAACACTATACAAATATAGAGAGCTGGAAGGTACAGCATGTCATAATTTCAATATAAAGAAGAACCATTTTTCAATTAAATATACTTCTTGCAACACAGCCAAATATGTCGTTTGAACCAATTAATTCTAAATAATAAGAGTCAATAAAAAAATACATTGTCAATAAAGCTTTATGGCAGTTTATCGATAATCTATTGAAAGGCAATAAAGTAAGTTTCCTTGTTGGATGATAACCGTGAATTAATGAGCAGAATGCAATCAATTTACTTGCATAGACTGTGGTAAGCACAGGGAAATAAATACGAAAAAAAAAAAACCTATTTAGTGCAATATATCGTATAAAGGAAGAGGTTATATTGAAAAGGTTCCACATGAGCCATGGAACCCTAATGTTCTATTTCTAGTAGCACCAATGTGTCTCCGTATGAAAATCCTTCCCCCTTTAATAGAGGTTTAAGTTCATTCTATTTAGTAGCAGATGCCACCAAATGGGGACAATTATTATTTTGGTCTCCCAGTAGTTTAATTACACCAATTTTTTTAAATGTGATATGAAGAATTCATATTAGAAAAGCAAAAATTGGAGCAAATAAATTGTAGTTAGGAAAGAATTGATTTTACCTGCTAAATCATGTAGCAGTTATTTTTTTTTTCATGCTTATGAGTATGAATATAATTTCCTGAGAATTCTGTAATTAAATAACAAGCTAATGTTAAATTTTGAATGAAGCAATCACACTCGGAAAATTAGAAATATAGTCAAATACCAAATTCTTATTGGTTTGACAGCATAATATAAATAAAAGAACAAATTAATCTTCATATGAAATGAAAAAAATAATAATGTATAGCACTGTATTACACAATTTTTTGACTAAACTGTACTAAGTTCATGTCTTAACTAGGTAGTTTTTAGAGAAACAAAAAATGAAACATCAATTTTTAGCTTTATACAGCTTCAAAATGTAAATAAATTTGTACATGGTAATTTCTTATATATTGTTGTTCAGTGTTATAAAATCATGTTAGCAATGTTTGGGAATAAAGTCTTGTTTCATCATCCTTTTGTGAATAAATGAAATACTTATTAATTTATTTGAAAAATCTTGTTTGTTTTTATTTGAATTGTCCAAGTTTTTCTTGCCTAAATCTTTTTGTTTATCTGATTAAAATGATAGTGCAAGTTTACACATTACTAGTTTCTACTATTTTAACAACAAAATAATGTAAAACACAAAGAAATCCTTACCAAATATGAAATCATGATAAGATAAAATTAAATTAAAGTTTACTTGAATCACAAGGAAAACTAAAAGTTAAATTTAGAAGCTAATTGTTTTTTGAGATGTTATCTACTTAAGAGATATTGCTCACTAAGGGTAAAATGCTTAATATATAATAAAAAAAGCAATATATATGGATGGACAATCTATAATGTATATATTAAAAAACATAATGTAATCAAACATAAAAAAAAAATGATTAATAAATGAAGAATACTATGCAATATTAAAATATATTGTTTTCATATTTATTATTATCTATTCTATCATATATATGTTCTTGTCGCATTAGGTGACCAGTTTGACTGTATTTGTTTTCAGATAAATTGTTCAGATATAATTTCATATTGATGAGTCAATCAAGTAGTTTTAATATTAAAATTGTGATTTTCATTATCTTACTTAAATATTCTTCATTATTCTGTGTATTGTGACCATAAACTTTTCTGATTGAGACTGTTACTTGACATGTCACTTTGAAAATGTAAATAACCCTTTTGTCTTCTAGATCTTCTAAATTTGAGCTATTGTAACTTCATTTTTTAAAAATTTGTTTTACAAATTATTTAGATATTAAGTAAAATACTTCTTACTTGACTTTCAATAATGGATGAAAATCATGCAATTAACTACATGAGGACATAATGAACACAATTTAGATTTTAGGGTTATAATGTAACCTAATAAATGTAAGAGGAAAATATATTTATTCTATAATTCAATTGTTATAAATAAAGAAAATTTCAAACAATGTAAAATTCTTGTTTGTTCTGTGATATTATCGGAAATTATTGTGGAGAAACGACACATTACAGCTTAAAATACTAATTAAAATTTCAAAAAAAAAAAATTATTTCAAGATTTCCATGCCCACCTTCAAGGCTCTTTTACTTTTATTCCTTATTGAAATTCATCAGAAAAATCTATCATGAGTATCATTTATATTTAATATAATAAATTTCTTTTTCAATAATATTTTATTGAATAATTATTTACAGAAATATTAATGCATTGTTTAATTCATATTTCAACAATAATGTAAATATAAGAATTATAGCATAAATATAAAAATAAGGTATCATTAATTGGTAGTGATTTTGTAAATATCTATTCAATTTTTAATCATATTTTATCAAAATCTCTTGATTGCTATTCAAGAACAAATTGTTAAAAGACACGTGTGAATTAGTGTACTAGCATTCATATAAAATATTTTAAGAATAAATTAGTTCCAATTGTCCAAATAATAATTTTATTGAGTGAAAGAATTTTTCTTTCCATATTAATGAATATTTATTTTAATTTAAGCTTCATTTAAATATAATAACACCAAAACAATCATGCAAGTAATATACTAAATGAGTTTTTATATAGATAATGCAAACAAAGATATTACAATTATTCTGTGCATGATGACTTGCAATTCTGTTATTTGGTTAAGTGTTACAAACTATATTTTGGTTCTTATATTATAATTATGCTAAATTAACTAGTGAATCTGTATAACTTGCAGATCTCAAGAATTGAGAACTTGGTGATAGCTGAATTATAATTAATAGATACTTTATAGAAAATTTTAAGTTAATAAACATTCAACTTTCTTTATCATCATTATTAAATATAGCATAAGAAATGAAATA
Organism: Argiope argentata; assembly: GCA_026289955.1. NCBI lineage: Eukaryota > Metazoa > Arthropoda > Arachnida > Araneae > Araneidae > Argiope > Argiope argentata. Next base: position 10,396 of record JAOUZG010008091.1, on the reverse strand, counting down.
TTTTTTTAACTTAATACACAAATCTTAATTTTCAAGAAAGTTGTTTTTATTCAATTGCATTTAATTTTTTGATCTAATAATTAAAATTTAAGCTTTCAGCTTTATTAGAAACAAAACATCTACAAAAACATATAATATATTTCAGGATTTCTTAAACTTAATTTGTGTTGACTTTTTGATGAGATTAACTTTATGTAATAAAATCTATTAAAAGAATACAATGAAAATAGTTTCCATTTTTTTATTGGTATTTATACAAAGATATGCTCTTTTCTATGAGTAAAAATATATTTCTACAATTTTTTACCCAAAGTTGTAACAAGTCTGAAAAGTCAAGAAAACATAGAAATCATGAATGAAAGTATTTTGGTTAAAACTCATTTTAAATATTTATATACCAGATGAATTTTCTAAGATGGTTAAGAAAATGATATTTTTATTTTCATTCAGTTTGCTTGAAAATTATTGAGGAAACAAATGTATAAATGGCTGCTAATCATAAAACTTGCAATATACTCTCAGTTAACATAAAAACCATTGTGCATGCTCTGCTATAAATTTAAATAAATATTTATTCACATAAAATATAGGAATGTTGCAGTGATAAAGAATAGAATAAGAATATTGGTATCCTTAGGGCTAAAATCCATTGAATGTTTGTTAAACATTTCTTTTGGTAGTTGTTAGCAATTAAAAAACCAACAACTACAATCTTTTATTTATTTACACTATATTAAAAATGTAAAACATTAATTATGGATATTTTTCTGAACTTCATCAACAGACATTGATATTGCATAATATGAAAACTTTGGACCTAGAATATTTTACTAAATCATTTTTACAAATCAAATTTTAAAAAAAGCAAATTGCTCACCAAATATTTTAAAATCAATTGTTAATTTTAGAAGGTGGAATTAAAACTAACAAAAGCAATGAATAAAGACATATAATGTGAACAAACTATATACAAAATGCTAAGCTAAATTCGTTTACTTTATAAAGAATAAGACAATGGATAATATAAAAAATTTAATTTAACTGAAAAACATGACCATATTTGCAGTTTAAGAATAAAAAAATCAATAAAATATGGAAAGATATAAGACTGAATTATTTACTTAAGTAGTTAGAACACGATTATATCTTCTTACTAATCATAAGGTTCCTTTTTATATTTAAAAAATGTTCAGATTCAAACTGCCAATTCAGCAACTACTTTGAAAAAATCAGTTTTTGAGCACTTGGTATATTCTAATATAAAACCTCCTGAAGCTATGTACAAAATATTGTAATATTTTACATTTAAAAAAAAAATTTCAAAAGAATTTCTAACTGCATAATTATTTTTAGAAGTTTTATAGCTGAAATTGTCTGAAGGAAAATAAATGTAGCACATATTAAATTCCCTGATAGTGTCTGAAATATGTATGTATTTAAGGTATGAGAGCATGATAGTTTTGGGAATTAAATTTTATGCCATAAAATTAGTCAGCTATAAATATCTTTAAATTGGAACTGCGAAAAATTCAAAATATTTCTCCAAAATGTTTAAATTCTCATTAAAACAACATCTACTCCTAACACTAATCAAATTATAGAAAATACTTCTACAGTAAAAATATTTCTACTTCTAGAAATTTATTCTTTTTAAAATTCTGGATTCTTCATTTTCTAACGCATTTTAATTAGCTATGATTTAATAATCCAACCTTCAGTAAAATTAAAATTTATTTCACAAAACAAATGTTCTCATATCATAACTTAAAATTAGCAATAGCAGAATAGAATTTAATTATTTTTTTTAAGAATAGTTAAAAAATTTTTTTAAAGAATAGAAATGTTGAGCTTAGAAATTATTTTAAAAAAATACAGTAGTTGTTCTGTGAGTATGAAGGGAAATATAATCATTAGAAGAATATTTTTCTCTGACAACAAATATATTGTATTCATTCAACGTTTTAAAAAAACATTTTTAAAAAAAAAACAGAAACAGTGCAAATTAGATATTAGTGAAAAGTATACAGACAAAAAGTACTTTCAAGATTCATTAATGTCAGCCAATTCTGAACCCTCTACAAGTAGTAATAGAAATAATAAAAAACCAACAGTAGAAAACCTTTAAAAAGCCACTAAATACATAAAAACCACAAAACTTGCATTAAATAAGTAAAATGTTTACTGATAAAATATGTTTTAAGTTTATCTGTCGACACGTGGTTTGGTAAAAGAGACACCATTCTTTCCCGACTCGCCGGGAAAAGTGTTGTGATACAACTCAACACTTAAAAGCCAACGCTTATCCCTGTGGCCCCTCTCAGTCCAACGTTCCTACCTACGAAAAGTACAGTTACTGATGGATTCGTCCATCCTATAGGGATTTACGTTGGGATTGAGACGCTAGTTCTATTTTGAAAAGTAGTTCAGGATTTCATGGTTTTGTGAATTGTTAAATCGATTGCTGTTACAGGCTCTTTGCGTTATAATTTTTTAGAATAATAACGTTTATGGCCTGCTTCTCTTTCTTTGAGTCTCTGCTATCTGTTAATGCAGAATAAAATGAATTGCTTGTAGACCACTGGATTTAGAACTATCAGTTTTGGCAGGCACTTAGATATCAGGTGCTCAAAAAGAAAAAAAATTAATAAAATTATTATAGAATTAATAAAAAAAATTCCAAAATTTTAGTAGATTATTCGTTTAAAAGTTATTTAAAATATAAATTTTTACTTTCATCAACTTCAGAACATGATACCATTTAAATAATTTTTTCTATAATATCTCAAAAATTTTTTTGTCGAATTTTAACGAATTTTTAAGTTTATTTAACTATAATAATTTTATGTTTTAATTACTGCATTGCGGCAATATTAAATATTTTTCCTTTACAAGTTTTAACTTTGTTATGAGTAAATTATGTTTTCGACTAGAAGTCTGAGTCTAATTATTTGTAACCTTGTAAAAGTAAAGTGAATAATGAATTTATGTACTAAGAAGTTGGCTTCTGGGCTTCTATAATGCCTTAAATGTTATCAGTCTAATACAATAAATATGAATTATTTACCTGAAGGAAAACTAGTGTATTGTGAAAACTAAATCTTGATTTATAATAGTTTTTTTCGAAGGTTAATTTGCATATAAGCAATTTTTTTTATTTAATTAAGATTAAGATTAATTAAGAATTTTTTTGATTTGATAATTTAAGCATTATTTTGCAATAAGTGATATTTTCCATTGAACTTTTTAGCTGTCTTTATTCCTTTAGTATGTAAATCTAACTTAAGAAAAGGTGTCATTATTATTTTAATGAACTAATTTTATTGTATTTATTGCTCAGATATTAAATGTAATATCATCATAATAAATTTCTTAATGTAAAATGTCATTGAGATTATGAAATACAAGATAAATCATGGAAAATCCAACTACATTTGCTTGAATTAGCTTTTGTAGGGGGTCATATGTATTTTTTCTATGTTGTAAGATATGAAGCTTAAAACTTCTTATTACCAGAGTAGTGAATTACATTTAAGCCCAGTGAAATAGTTGCAGTGCTTAACACTCCCATTTCACATGTCCGAGATTCGATCCTTGTGCTAGGCAAGGTCGACTCAATCTTTCATCCCTTCAGTGGGTTGATAAACTTCGGACAACAAGCTTGCTTGGGAACTAAATGCTGGGTGTTCCGCATTAGATTGACCACCTAACCAGGACGTATGCCTTGCACCCCAGGGCACTTTGCTAAAAAAGCAGATATTGCCACTGTAGGTCTTATTCCACATTGGGCTGCTGTGTCTGAGTTTATTTTTTTAGTTTAGTGAATTACATTTTAAAGTTCTTCTGTAAAAAGAAAACACATTACATGTATTGCACGTTTAAGTTACCCACACTCAAGTAGTACACAAAAGGTATAGGGCTAGTTTCTTTCTATTGATGATAAGAGATCTTTCTACAGGTGGGGTTGTAAAGTAGCAGATTATCACTCTTAGGAATAAACCTTAATTCCTGTTAATGCTGTTGTGGTGGTCTGGTCATTCAGATTTTGATTTTACCCCTTAGAGTGGGTAAAAGTAGTTAGTTTGGGAATACTTTTATTTTGTTTGAATTCTATTGTTAAAAATGAAACTTTAAAATTAACTTTAAATTTTTTTCTGTTTTTTGAAATTTGAGATATATTTATATTTGAGATTTAAATGTTTAACATTTTTTTTTTCTAAATCTCCTCTACTTAAGTTGATTTAAAATTTAAACATGGTACAGAATGCATTTCTGGCAGTTAAATATTTATGTAGTGGGATGTGTTTTTTCAAACAAAGGCAACAAACACAACTTATGGATTTTGTGAGCTGAGTAAATTTTTATAAATTTATATTTGTACATGGGAGTAGCAGAGTGAGTAGTTTCAGATCTATATTAATAAAAATGGACCGCAAAATGCGTTGCTAAGCGCAAAACTAGAGAACAACCCGACCGATTCGGCTAATTTTTTAAAAAAATATTTTCGTTAAGACACGAGGCTGGTTCTTATGGAGAGAAAAAATGAAAAAACTGCGAGGAAAATATTTAAAACGACACTTTTCTTACTCTCCCGCCAAAAATCTTCATTTCCTCCCCCCCACACCAAATGAGTAAGATAACAGGAAGTAATGATTTGTTGAGAAAAAAACACGCAAAGTCAGTTGGTTTACATTTATACATAGCGGGAAGTTTAAAAAAGAAAGAAAATAGTTGCTTTTATGCAGCTGATTATGCTGATTAAAAACATTCTCCTCAACGGACATGGATATCATTTTGTTCGTTTTTCATTTTATAATGTTGCTATTGATTGTGTTCTAATATAAAGTTGTTTTTTTATTGTTCTTAAAGATAAAAATTCTTTTTTATATATAAATGCGGCATTAAGAGCTCTTAATGTATTTATTTTATTCTTGAAAGGAGTTATGTATTGAACGATTCTTTTTATTTTCTTAGTGTTTAGTCTGTAGGAATATTTAATCTATACCTGCCTAAAATATAGTCAGGGAAGGGAAGGGAAAAAAGGGTTTGTAGAAAGAAAATAAAGGGTTTGCAGGAAAAAAAAAAGGGGTGTTTGTGTCACCAATATTTCTCCTGTGCGCGGCATTTTCCTAGCTGTTATTAAGCTTTCGCATCTCTTGAAAACTAATTGTGTGTTTATTTGTTTAGTGTGTTTGCATTTTTGAAAATTTGAATCTCTATTATTCTATAAAAACGTAGAATTTTAGACCTTTCTTTCCACCTCCACCATTCAAGTTAAATAGCAATTCCGGGACAATCATTGCTCGGATAGAAAGAGAAAGTTGAGTAGTACAATGAACAGAACATCTGAAGAAAATAATACTATAAATGAATGATAAGACTATCAAATTTTTTTTTTGGTTAAAATATTTTGGTGAAAAACCTGTTTTGAGACACAACTACATAAAATATTTGAAAATTTTAGCGAGCATTAATACTGGCGAACCGACTGGTCGCCAAGGCTAGTTATTAATAAAACTTTAGTTTCCTTTTTATTCAATAGGTAATCATACTGCCTACTTTGGCCCACCTGAGATACACAGAAAAGAATCTGAATAACTGTGAACCTGCCACAGTACAATCTTCCTGTAGGAGTTCCTGTGTTCACTTAACATTATTTCTGTACTCTCCATGACAGAGAAAATAAATCTCCATTCATGGAGCCTCCCATTCCCATGTTTGAAGTGCCTTGCATGGATGTTACCCTTTATTTAAAAGAAATTTAAATAGTATAAATTTTTCAGTTCTTCTAATGACTTCTTAAGAGTCAAATACAATATTTGAATTAAAATGCAATTAAGAGAAAAACAATTATTTTATGTCCTGCAATGTGAAGATATAAAATTTTCTTGCATGTCTTCAGATTCAGGATGAAGATATTTAAAATTTGTATTTTTCTTTTTATCATTGAAAAAAAAATGTGCCATATTTACGAGAAATGATTTCAAATAATTTTATTTTGCTTCTTTCTTATAGAGTCAAGAAACATTTATTAAAAAAGAGAACCAACGTAACAAAGATATAGAGAGTACAATTACTAAGGACAGTAAGCTATTCTTTTTGTGCTGCATAAAAACAACTATTTGGGAGAATGGAAATGGAAATTTTGCATTGAACATGCATTTTTTGATAGTGACATATCATTATACAGATTACCTCTTTTATCGCTATGCTTGACAACCAAGTCTTAAACCAGTTGGATTGATGAGGCAGATAAAATGATACGATCTATCCGCTTCTCAACAAACTGAGCAAAATAAAATAATAATAATATTGGTCCTATTTAATGTTGCAGTCATCACTTAATGGCAATTACAATATATAACTATCTGGATTATTCTGTTGAGCTTAAAAATTATAGTACTAAGCATAAAAATAAATGTATATAGTACATTGAATTATTTGTTGTAATCTAAAAGAATTATAACGAAATAAATTTGAAACATGTAAATCTAAAGAAAAAAAAAGTGGTAATTTCAACATTTTACTACTTTTTGTATTTTTATCTTTTTTATATTACAGTAGGTAAAATATTTTCTTTTTCGAAAAAATTTATTTGACTTTTGACTACATTATTATTTTGACTGTATTATAAATCATATCCAAAGCATTTTCTTATTACATTTTAATACTTTATTTGTATTTGAAAAAAAAATTAGGAGATTATTAGAAATTATGTTGAATTTTTAAAAAATGAATTTGAAAAAAAATTATGTTAATAAAAAAAATTACAATTTTATTAACATTTTTTTTTGTTTATTAAAATGCTACTTTTTGTTTAATTTCGAGCAGTTCTTAATTTCATGAACAGGGATATTATCTTTTATTTGTTTTAAATTTTTAGTAGCTTATAGATCAGTTAAATTGAAAACATAATTTAAAAGTCTCTTTTTGCTTTGAATAAATGATTATTTTAAAAACACCTCATGTTGGCTGAACATACTAGCTGAATACTTAGATTTTTAAAATTGGAGATCTTGTGAAATTGCAATTCGTTTTGTAACTGTTCAACTGAATATACATAAAGGATTAAAAATGATTAGAGAATGATTAATTGAGATATGAAAAATATAGTTATAATTTGATAGCATATGGTACATTATCATAATAAGAGTTATTGTATTTTGTTAGTGTTGAGAGAGACTTCAGATTGTTTACAGTATGCCTTAGTTACTTTATGTATAGAGAATAAAACAGAATAGACATGCAGTATATTAAAAAAGTGTTGATATTTGGGATTTTTTAATAATTTTTTTGCTGTTAAACATGAATATTTATTTAATACAAATAAGTAGCAATTAATTGAATTATTAGTGCGTAAAATATATAGTAGCAAAAAAAGGGGGAGGGAAACCCCTATATTTTTACATCACTTATTTTCCTCAACTGATATTTATTGTCTTGCAATAGAGTTTGGAAGAAGACAACAAATATCAAAATGTAACTCTTTCTGTTCCAATTTAGCTTTTTTCTAAGGAATCATGAAATATTTATCATTTATGTACATTAATCATTATCTAGTATGTTGTAACAAATGAGTTTTTCTGCTCTGTCAAATCCTACTTGATATTTTATCTACATATTTTGTAACATTATATGGTATGAAATTTAAAATGATACTGAGTAATTTTAAGCTATTGATTGATTTATTATTATTTTTTTAAATCTGCTGATAGAATGTTCTTCATTCAATAGCAATTTTCAACATTTTATGAAATAATAAGTTTTCTAAAATTTGACTTTTTTTAACTTTTCCCCTGTGTTTAATTTTATGGACTTTTTTTAAAAAAATTTGAAGTTATTAAATATTTTTTAATTACCAAAAATGAAAATGAATAATGTCTTTATAAAGCTGATTTGATTGTGTTATTTTTCTGATAACGGCTCAATTTTTATCTTTTTATGTTGATACATTGTATTTTTTATATTTTGGAAAAAATAATTGTTTTTATTTATTATTCACTATTACTGAAATAAAAATAATTTTAGATTTTTTTTTGCAACTAAATTAAAAATTCTTTTCATATATTTGAAATTTTTAAAAAGATATTGATATTTTAGAATTTTAAAATATGAGTTTAATTTTTCTATTTATCTTATTTTTAGGAATATTGACCACTGTACATCAGTCCATGAAAAGAAATTACTATTCAGCTTATTCAGAAACTTTTTCTGGAAAACGGCACTTTTGCAATTATTGTGATTATTCATCTTTATACACCACTGATGTAAAAAGACATATTTTGACTCATACTGGAGAAAAACCATTTAAATGTACAAGATGCCAAAAAGCATTTAGAGATAAAAGATATTTGAATCTACATATGTCTTCAAATAAATGCGCAAACTTTTAAATTAATTAGATTTTTTTTTTAGAAATTGCAAATTATTTCATATGACATAAGTGTTTGTTATGTTTAATTTTGTTATTTAACAAAATATTCTATTAAAAATTGTTTGTAGCTTTTTTAAAAAGAAAAGAAAACTCTTTTCTGATACTTCATTTGTATTATTTTTAGTATTTTGTGTATACTTGATTTACCAATTGAGACTGAATTATAAATGTATGTGACATTAAAAATATGAATTTTCCTGAATGTTATGTTTTAAATTGAGGATTCCTTTAGTTTTATTTAACTCTTTGTCAACTGACATTAAACTGAATTTCTTTATAAATTTGCATAATATTATTTACCATTGATGATGTCACATATCACTATTTTACCATAAAATAAATCTATAACTTTTAGTAAAAAAAATTAAAATTTTCATGATCTAATATTTTTTTGAATGTGATGAATTCTTAAAGGGATTTTTTAAAGACTTACTATGAAAAGTAAGTCCTTAAAAGTCTATGAAAGTGTTGGAAGAAAGAAAATTTTTAAAAATATATTTTTAACTATTAATTTCATTTTTTAAATAAATTCTTTTCTATACACACATTTCACAAATCTTTATTTCATGGAAATCTTAACATTCTGAATTCATGTTTAATTTTTGTTTTTTATTTTTAGGAATGCCTTATAATGTTCATCCATCCAAGAAAAGAATTCATTTATCAGTTCCTTCAAATTTCACAGGGAAATTGCACTACTGTTGTTATTGTGATTATTCATCAATGTATACTACCAATTTAAAAAGACATCTTTTGACTCATACGGGAGAAAAACCATATAAATGCTCAAAATGCTTTAAGGCATTTAAAGACAAAAGATATTTGAACATGCATCTGTCTAAATGTGCAGATTATTAAAATGGAAAGATTTCAATTTATAAGAATTAAAAGCTGATATGATGTACAGGTAACTCCTATATATTTCAATATTTGGTATAATATATATGTACAATGCTGTTATGCAGAATTGTGATTGAAGACAATGAACTGGTATATAAAAAAGATAAATTTCTATAAATAAAAATTAAATTAAATATTTAATGAAATAATTGGATTTTTTCTCTAAATGATATTAATATGCATTGCATATTTTTTTTATACCTTACCATTATTTTTAATGTGGATAATAGCTTTTTTTAAAATTTTCTTCAATTTTTTCTCGATTAGACTACATTTTGATTTAAATTTGCTTATTTTTATCTATTACATGCTACAGAACTTTTCTTTTAAACTATTTTGCTCGTAATTTAATTTTTATTATTTTTTACCAACTTATGTTTAGATATATTACTGATAAATTAAGTAGCTTTGTTGTCTTTTTTAACAAACTAAGTTTTCTTCAGCAAGAGGCTACCAACAAGGGGACAATAGCCCCCCTAGCCTCCCTGCTATCGCTTCCTATATATATATATATATATATATATATATATATATATATA
>JAOUZG010008087.1:7696695-7741433 GCA_026289955.1 Argiope argentata | reverse complement strand
CCGGCATTGCTCGGGTAATGGAATTAGCAGGAGCTAACAGTGCTTGGTATACCTTGTTACGAAAATCCCCTATAATAATTGCTTATTACCTATAATTTTTTCTAATTTTGGTAGGTCCCCGAGGTCCTTGGACTCCTTATATATATGCCCTTGTCCGTAACTGTCCTTAATGATCCTTTTAAAGAAGGGATGCACAATCTTTTAAGGATGAGAGGCCAAAATATGGAAAAGGATTATGTCAAGGGCCTAAGCAGCATGTGAATGTTAAAACATGTTAAAAACATGAAAACGCAGGGCTTTTTGTAACAATACGCATGAATTATAATTATTACTTTACTTATTTTATTCAGGCTCATATTATGCAATAAATAAATGAATGAATGAAATACAAACATTATAGATATGACTGAAATAGTTTACCACAAAAAAAAAGATTTCTGCTGAAAAGGTTGCAAACTTGAAATATAATAACAGAGGAAATCATTAGAAGAGATGCATTGTCTAATTTTAACAAATTTCTCAGTCAGAATTCTTAACCCTAAGGATAAATTCAAGACAAACAGAATCCTACAAAGAGAGGTTTTAGCGACTTTGATATTTTGTCTAAGCATACAAGAAAACTAAGGGGGAATATTCCAGCTGTTTCATAAGACCTTTTAAGGATTTTTTTTTGGGGGGGGGTAATTTAATAAGTTACACATATTTTGGTACAAACGCTCATTGAAAAGTGCAGGATTCCCCCCTTCGTTGAATTTTCGAAGTAATTATATTTTAACATAGGTATATAATAGACGATAGATAAAACCATAGAATCACATAATTTCTATTGCTGCTTTAATTATGTGATTGGCAATATGTACAAATTTATTATAAACACTGTGCAATGATTCATGAAGAATTATATTCCAGCATTTGCTTTGCGCATTGTTTTATGAAGAATTATATTACAGCATTTGCATCGCGCAATATTTTATGAAGAATTATATTACAGCATTTGCATTGCACAATGTTTTATGAAGAATTATATTACAGCATTTGCATTGCGCAATGTTTTATGAAGAACTACATTCTGGCATTTGCATTGCGCAATGATTCATGAAGAACTATATTCCGGCATTTGCATTGCGCAATGTTTTATGAAGAACTATATTCCAGCATTTGCGAACCGTTTTGATATCAAATACAATCTCTGCAGAAAGCAGATCTGCATGTTTATCTAATCTCTGTCGCTATGCAGAGCAAATCTTTAAATTTCAAGCTACTAAATCTAGCTCTTCACTTTGGAAGAAAATGGCGCAATTAAATAGAGAATGAAACAATGAAAGCGGTTTGAATTTGTTTGCAACAATAAAATTTGTTATTAAAATTATACATTTTTTTTCGCAAATTTCTCGAATCCTTAAAAATTTTAATGAAAAATGTAACTAGCATTATTTAAACTAGTATTTTTTGAAATGGAATAATTTGAAAATAATTAAATAATTTCAAAACAGTTTTTATATATCATGAGATGAAAAAAAACTTTCTCTTGAAAATAATGAGTGGAAAATTTCGCATCTTATTTCTAAACATCATCTAAAAATTTACAAAATAATTGATGAAAATCAACAATCAGATTGAGGAAAATCAATAAACAATTAATCATCGGAAAAATTTTATTTTCTCCCGTATCATCAATATCATTTTTAAAACAAAGTCTTATTTGCACGCAATCTAAAACGAAAGACATACACTCCTCATACATTAGATTTTTAATCAAAAAAATTTTAAAATTGAGTTTTAATTTCACAATAATCATATTTTTTATTAATAATATAACATTGTTATTTATTTATCTAAGTTTTTATTTTATATTCTCAACTCAATTTCCGCATATGCATTAAAATGTAAATATGTGTATATTTAAAATGTGATGTATATAATATGCATAAAAGATATTAAAAATGTCTTTGATGGGACTTTAATGATTTATTTATCGCTATTTAATACCAGATATATAAAAAAATAAACAGAAAGACCTTCTGGTTATAAACTGAAATGTTTTTATTATTAAGTTGTAGATATTTTTGAGAATCCACAGAATTTTTGAACGATTTGTTTTTGGTTTAATCATGCATAATTCTAACAGTTCGGATTCTTCAGAAATATATCAAAGGTATCTTAATTTTTACAGTTTTCGGAACACTTTTAGCTGAAATATTGTTTATATTTTTATTACTACTAAATAATTCCTATTGTTGCTTATAAGTATGAAAAATGGAAGGCATCAAAAATAAACAATCAAAATTTGTTTTTCTTTCTATTTTTTTTGAATGTGTATGTAGTATATAAAAAATAAACAGAAAGACCTTCTGACCATAAACTAAAATGTTTTTATTTCTAACTTACAGATATTTTTGAGATTCCACAGAATTTTTGAACGATTTGTTTTTGGATTGATATGCATAACTAACAGTTCGGATTCTTCAGAAATATATCAAACGCATCTCAATTTTTACAGTTGTCGAAATACTTAGAGATGAAATGCTGTTTATATTTTTATTACTACTACATCATTCCTTCCGTTGTTTATAAGTATGAAAAATCGAAGGCATCAAAAATAAACAATCAAAAATTGTTTTTCTTTCCAAAAACTTATTTTGTGTGTGTACGGATTAACAGAATGTTGTAAGTATTTAAAAAAAATCTTTGCTCTCAACATTTTGATAAGTTTCAATATGTTTTAGATATCCCTGAATTTGATAGACATTTTTGGACTTATGTTTGCGTGACTGTTTATTCAAATATCAGATAGGAAACGTATCAACGAAATGAATGCGATCCCTAGTAGCACACAAATATTGTACAATATTCACAATATTGTTTAATATCAGATAATGTCGCCCAATATTGTACAATATCATGCAACAGGATGTGCTACCAGGGATTTATTAATTGGTCATGACTCCTAAATTATAGCTCTTTATGACTTAAATTAAATTATTAATAAAAGGTTCAGAAGAGGGAGATTTGCAACCTATAGGCTGCAACAATTCTACAAGAATATTCCCACGATCCAGTAAACGCACTAACATTTAGTAAAATATTTTATAAAAAATTTCCTAAATATTCAAACTTTATCTCTTACAAGTAATGAAAATAGAAGTGTGTGTGTATATATATTGATGCTCTATTGTCAGGGTCATATGGGGCAGCTGCCCCGGGCCCCCTCATAAATGGGCCCCCCAAATCGAATAGAAATTTTATTTTACGTTTCCTTCTTTAATGAATGTTTTTCATTATTAAAGCAGTGAAGAAGAGGGGCCCCTCAAAGAAGTTTTTGCCCCGGGCCCCAACTTGGCTGAGTCGGGCCATGTCTATTGTTTAGACTGTTTGAACTATAGCTACGAAACTTGACCCTCATATATCTAGGAATGTGACAATGTGCAACTCGGGGAGGTATATTTAAGAGGTATATCATTATAATTTTAATTAATTAAAGATTATGTGAATTTTTAGCGTTTAACCAAAAATATTATAGAACAAAAATGAATTTAAGAAAAGGTGTATTTTTAATAATACTAATTCAGTAATTGTGCAATGTTTTCACATTTTTTGGTAATTTCTTAAAAATATTTTTTTCTTATAACTAGGAATAGATAGCAGTATTACCCAGGAATTCAAACTGTTTTCATTGTTTCATCCAATATTGAATTGTGTGATTTTTTTTCCATCTTTGAAAGCTAAAGAAAGATTCTGTTCAATATCTATCTAGTTAACATAACAAACAAAAACTAGAGTGAAATTATCGCGCAATTTAGATAATAGATGAACAACACGTTTACATTTTTAATAGGACTGATGTCAAAGGGCAGATCTCTTATAAAGACGCACTATAATATATTAATTATATATTATCTTATAATTATTTATTAATCATAATATATAATTATATATTTCTTAATTTATTAATTATAATTATATATTATCTTATAAAAATGCGCAATAAACAAAACACATGAAACACAATTAAAATAAAACTTTAATATTTGACAATTTGTAGAATTCATGGATATAAAGTTTTATTTAAACAATTTAACTGAAAATAATATAAATAGCATATCCGGGCAACCAGTTGGACAAAAAAAAAAGAAAGAAAAAGGGGCGAATAGCTTCATCTAATTTGTATGTTCGAAAATTAGCATTTGAAATTAAATTTTATATTTGGAAGAACCGCAATTTTTAATTCTAAAAATGATATTGAACTCGGATCAGTTTTGAAATTAATCACTGTACAGTTGGGGAGAAGAAAGGCCAAGACGGGGAGGGGTGTAAATTTAAGCATTGATGAAAAGGCCTTTTTTGGTGGCCTACATAAGTTTTTCTTGTTTACTTTGTCTTAAAAGACATTTTGGTTTGGTACTCTTAGCAATGAGATACTTTTCTGTAACAAATAATCAAATATTGGACATTTTAATATCAAGAAATAAGTTATTCGATAACGTATTAAGTCTAATAAACGATGTTTATTTTCAATCATCCCTAAAAGACACCGGGAATGACTGATGAATGATCGTAATGAATAGTCTATTACTGATCGTAATGAAAGTCTATTGCTGATCGTAATGAAAAGTTTATTTCTGATCGTAATGAAAAGTCTATTGCTGATCGTAATGAAAAGTCTAAGAATTATCTCCCTAATTATTTGATCCGAATTTCATCCATAATTTGGGAATTTAACTCTTTTTCTTGATAATTCTTACAATTGCTAAAAAAAATTTCATAGACATTAAATGTCTTTTAATATGCATGATGTATTATTTAATATGCAATACAAAAGTTTAAATGCTGTTATTGTACATTTAAAATTATTTTATATATATTTTTTCAGCATTGTTAAGTAGGTCATTTAAAAAATTAAATTTTAACTATTATGATTTATTATTAATTACTACTTGCCTTTGACGATCAGCCGGTTCACCAATATTAATGCCGACTAAAGGGTTCAATCAATTTTTTTATATATAACTTGGTCTCATAATAAGTTTTTCAGTAAAATATTGTTAAGCTTCAAATTTCGATAGACATATAATTTACTTATAATATTATGTAGGCTTTAAGCAGTCCTGATCTTTGATCTCCGCATCTCTCTCTGATTTTCTATCAGTGCACGTAAAATTCAGTTTTAAATTAAATTGAAAATGATGAAACTTCAATTAATATAAAGACCCTTTTACTCAATCTAAGCATGTCTTTAAATAAAAATAAGAAATGAAAGCAGAGTAGTCCAACATTGAAGTTTTATGTTCACTACAGAAATTGAAACGGTTTATATATATATATTATAATTTATAATATCTCAAGGAATTATACAGCAAACATTTCACAGATTAAATGAAACATTCAGTTTTTAATTTTATTTTTAGATGTATATAAATGCTCTCAATAATAAAATTACTAATTTACTTCGGTTAGGGAGAAAACACGAAATGTGAATATTTATTCGTAAAACTGTCATCGACAGTTTTGATAAATTTTTAAATTATGAAATTATAGAAAGAAAAATCCAGCAAGCAAACGTAGTATGCTATATTTTTAGAATATTAAAAAAAGCAATTTTTAACAAAAAAATTTTTAATTTCATCATTTCATTTAATTCCGAGTCTGTATTTGTAATCTAGCAGATGCATCTTCATATTTAAGATTCTCGCCGTACTACAAGGTACGGATGTTCATCCTGACAAGAATCTCTAAAATTATGGACGTAAAACAGGGCATTATTTCTCTCTCATTTCTTCGAATCTTCGGATAAGGGGTCCGCTTATTTAACACAAGGTCCAGGATCACCTGATTACTCTATCGGGTCCTTTAGAACTAATCACTTATCACGTGATTTACAACGGAGACAATTGAGACGTAAAAGATACTGAGTTTTCGGCTTCTTTAACATCGGGTAGCAAAGTACGATTTAGTGGGTCCATATTTTCTGAGATTTTGGATCTTTTCTTTCTTTTGGGGCTGTTATGCGGGGCCCCCTGTAGGTTCCCACGTCCCTTGTCTAGTCACGCATCGGCGATCTAGAGCTATGAGCAGGTGAAATGCCCCCTACGCACGTACGCCCCCTAAGGCGTGCTTCACACACCTGCCTCCCCCTTGTACAGGTTGAAGGGAGGACACTGGGGTAAAAAAAAAAGAATGAAAAAGTAAAACAACCTCTAATTTTTTTTCTTTCAACTTTCAACTTAATAATCCGCTTCCGAGTTTTTTTTAAAGAAGGGTCTTTATTGGAAAGAGGAGAAATCGAATCCCATTTTGGAATTCTGTTGTGTAGGAGGTTAATGCTTGTTCGCAATTTTGAAATATATTACAGGTTTATTAGCTTACGGATATTTCAAAAATTATCAACTAGTTGTGGATTATTCACCCTTTTTTAAATGTTCAATGTTTTTTTTTATTATGTCAAAACATGATGTTGTTTTTGGGATGAGATTTTTGGCGTCAATAAAAATCCGTAGGCGAAAAATAAAAAATTTCATTATCTGCACGAGCATTTCAAAAAATCAGTTTTTAATAACGTGCTGTAATTGCATTTACTAAGACTCTTATTAAAAAATTGAGTTAATGACTACAGCAAACGAAACCTTGAAAAATGAGCACCGGATAATATGAAATGAAATAAATAGGAAATGTGATATTTTTTTTAACAAGAAATGCGAGACAAAGTTTTTTTTTAAAGTTTGCAATTCTAAAGTGACTCATTCGATGAAACAATGAAAATGAATAAAAATATAATTGAACTTCCACGAGCACGTGGTGCTTGGCCGTTCAAGAAATTATGCTTTGACATGATACATTGAAATATGCATAGCATGTTTCAATTTAATCTTTCTCCTTTTATTTGAAAGGAATTTCATATATGAAATTATATAGAGTTTATTTTTCAGTTTCATGATTTAAGGATGAGTCACATTTTTGACGGAATGTTAAAATTAGAATGTTTGTATTCTAGGAAATTGTATTCTTCCATTCATTATTTCACAAAACTGTAGAGGCATCCATTTATAATCAAATTTTGCTATGAAACAATATGCATAGACTTTCTTTTTCATAATTTCAAAAGATTTTTTTGGATTTCAATTTCGATGGATTTTTTAAATGGTGGTCTTTTATTGGGGAATTATTCTGAAATAATTTTAAAATTTTCTGATGATTCCAACTAAATTTGGAATAATTAGAAAATAGTGACTATTCTGAATAAAATAATTAGAGTGACGACTTTAAAAGACTTCATCCTCGTTTATGAATGAATTTTAATAAAATTTGATTTATTTACTTATTATTTAAATTTTAGTTTCATTATTTCTAAAGGATTAATTATTTAAATCTTGAATACATTCAATAAAAATTTTAAATACATTTTAATGATTTTTTTAATAAACAGATATTTTTATTTTAACTATTTTTCTTTTTGAAATCTGAAATTTAGAAATTGATTGTTATAAATATTGTAACATTTTGAAATTAACCTTTTTAAAAAAATTTGATGACTCTACGTGTATGAATTCACAATTTATTTTAATTAACAGATTATATGACAAATCAAACTTGAAGATTTTAAAACAATGTATTGTCATCAAGAAAACACATGTGAGCAAAATATCTTAATTTTTACGTATCAAAACGTAAGTGAAAAATCCAAAATATTATTCCATCTTTACAAATGCGAAATATGCTAAGTAAAATATATGTCTATGTAAGAGAATATTTTATAATTTTTCTGCTATTTTTTATATTTTCTGTTATAATTTTTCATTTCTGTCTCTTTCTTTAAAAAAACAGAATTAATATTTCTAATCGAATTTTTGCTTTAAAAAATAATTTTGAGATTGATTTTTTAATAATTTTTGAATTTGAATGATATTGAGTAATAATTTTAATAATTTGAATAATTAGTAATTGAATTTAAAGAATTCATCAATTGAATTCTATACAATTTCAGCTGAGATATACATTCAAAGCAGGTGTCTGCACAATAAAATGTTTGAAAATGATAAATAGAAAACATAAACATGCGGTACCTACATTGATTGAAAAGATATTTTTAAAGGAAGTTAAAAGTTAAATTTCATATTAAATTTTTTTATATCCATTGAATTTAAGATTTATATGACGTTTTCCTGTTTTCGTTAAAACTTTTTCTATCAATTTTAGATTTTTCGTTTTAGTTTATGAAGTTTATTAATTATTTTTATAAACGATAACAATTTTCTCCGGCTCAGTGATTTCTTACAAACGTATTTTCAGACCATTTTTATGATTCTCTTATAATAATCATCGAATCATTTTTTATATAATTTTGAGAGTCTATTTAGGAAATAATGCACCGATATATCATTTTGATGAATTAGGTGACACTATTCTGAAAATATTTGATTACACATAAAATATACAACAATTTCAATCACACATTTCTGTTGAGAATAATTTTATTAAAATAACTAATCATCTCTGGCTTTCAAGATATCTCAGTAATTACTGAAAAGAATTGAATAGAATTAAAAACAATGATAAAATTTTTATGGAACGATCGATAAGGTCACTGTTTTTTGTAATTTGGGAATAAAAATTTCTGACAATAATTTATGTAATAACAATAAAATAAAAATTAAATTTGCCCGATAATTTCTTTCGTAGATTTACTTCCAAATAAATGATATTATATAATTCTTTTGTATGAATTTAGGAAATTTTGATTAATGGAAAGCATCAGAACTTTCGCTGAAGTTTTTTGTTGATTATGTAATATATATTTATTCCTAAAATATATAAGCTAATGCTTTGTTTAAATAGAGTTATCCACACAAAAGATGAATAATTTTCATTAGTGATAATATTTATTTTTAAAGGCATAAAAACAACACCTAGTAAATTAAACAAAAAATTCTTATAAATGAATAATTTATTATAATTATCATAAAAGAGTGATTTTTTTCACAGAATATATTCATAAAGGATAGAAAACTCAATAATATAATTCAAATGGGTATAAAAATAGAATATAGTAATAAGCGAATAATATGAAATAATTAGATAATCAATAAAATTTCTACAGTATTTTATGAAATGCATTTCTAAAGGTAGAAGAAATGGGAAGTTTTGACTTATGTTGGCATAGCAAAAATAATAACTTTTTAAAAAATAATTAGCGATTTATTGATGATTTAAAATGCATTAAGGCACATTAGGACACATTAGACGCATTAAGACACATTAGACTAAAAAAGCCTATCATTTTTAGAATGGTCTTTCTTATAATGACTTTGTCCTCAATATATGGCATTATTTAGAATTCTTTTTAACCGACTTGGCGACCTTTTCCATGGTTTCAGAAATAAGTTTGCCATTTTTGTACTTAAAAACGTTAGTTAAATTTAAATTAAACAATTAATTTAATTTAAATACGTTATTTTTTCAAATGACTTTTCCAAATAAAACAAAATTAGCTTTGTAATGAAAAATTTATATTTTCGTGGGTTTTTAATAAAAATATCTTTTTGGTATTTTCTAGAATTTATTATCAGCTACTTAATTAATTTCCGTTAAATTTTTATTTTATACAAGTGGTGCTATGTAGTTATTAATATGTGAACTAAAAACAGTAAAAATAAATTTTACTTTCAAGTACATTAATGAATGCCCATTATTAAATCTATTTTCTATTAAATCTATTACAAATTTATAATAAATAAAAAAAAATTCTGGGAAGTTTCGAGAGACTATTATTCCCGTTTATGGCAAAGTTTAAAAATATTTTTGAGTACAACTAAACGGAAAAACTTTTTCACTATACCTTAAATTTATTTAAAGAAATCTTTAATTCCCATAACACTGAATGCGAGTAACCAACTTTTACATTTTGTCGATATGTAAATTCCATGTAAATATGTATATAACATCTTTATCGCGAGTAAATTACAACGGTAATTTGTCAATAAATGGTGAAAATATACAAATTAAGGCAAATAAAAAATATGCTTTGAAAATAGGAAGAGAACGATAAAATCAAAATTATTCTCTTTTCAAAAATATAATACACGTTTTCAAAACAATAAAGTAAGAATGAACAATAATAGTTAGCAAACATTTGAATTTGATGGTATCAGAAATTTTAAGTTATAAAATGTTCTTTTTGTTACACAATAAAATAACACTTACTGTACTTTCGAAACGGATTTTTTTTGTCAAAAACAATGTTATAAGATAAAAAAAAATATGAGTGAAAACAATTAAATAAAATTTCTCCAAGTTTTCTCATATCAAAATGACAAAATTTCCTATCAAAAACAGTTATCTAGATATTTATTATACTTATACATTGCTTAATTTACTCGACTAAGCTAATTTTTTCAATTATTTATCAGTGCATAATACAAAATTATTTCTAAAACTTTCTCAGAATTTTGGACTGGGAGAGTCATACTTTTGTGGTATGTGACTAGATTCGAAATGAATTTTTTGAAAAATGCGCGAAAATTATTATATGTGTAAATATTTGTCTTAGAAGTATTCAAAAACCAGTTAAGTGACAAAAAGGTTTTGAAATCGGAAAAATGGACTTTTTGGTTAAAAAAAGTTAGAATGCAAAAATATTTTTTTAGAGATTTATCAAATGATTTTCTAAAAATATTGCAGATAGCTTAAAAATATATTATTTAGTACTTGTATTAAAACATAAGCTGTATTTTTATAACTTCCTTAAATATTAGTTGAGAAAATAGCATTAAAAGGTATGTAAATGCAAATGTTCAGTGTAATGTCTCCCCCCCCCCAAAAAAAAAAAGATTTAGAAACAAAATTCTACTGGTTTTATAAAGAAATGTGTTTTAACATTAAGAATATTAAATTTAAAAAAATCATTATTTTGCAAAAAATCGTCTTTTCAATATAAACTATATTAACTGAAATATTAATTTAGTTTTAATTAATGTTAAATTAAATATAACTAAGTTAATAATTAAAATTAATATTAACTAAATTTATATTAATTAAAATTAATATTAACTAAATTTGTATTAATTAAAATTAATATTAACTAAATTAACTACATTTCAAATATTTTTTCAATACTGTTAATTTAGTATTAATGACAGATTTAAATATCAAAATAATTTTGTTAGTAAAAACATTGTACCATTTTATTTCAAATAAATTTCTATAATATAATCCTAGAGAAATTTAAAATACGGAAAAAAATACCATTTCTGTTTGAATAAATTAAATAATTCTTAATTTAAAATAAAGATTTTTTTCAACAAAGAAAATATTTCCGACATCCAAAATGAAGATCATCAATTTGTACAATTCATTTCAATGATATTCATCCGACAATCTCTCTATCGGAAGATTCCCAAACTTGTCAATCGCGAAGTATTGTTTGCTTCAAAGGATTGGGGGGGGGAAAAAGAAAAAAAAAAAAAAAAAAAAAAAAAAAAGAACGAGGAGGGGGGGAGAGGTATACATCTGCTTCGAAATTATTGATGCATAGAGGAATGAACTTTCTCCTCCTCATTGTTTTAGAAACGAAAGGCTTCAACAACAATAAACAACCGTCTCATCTTCGAGTTGCACAGGGGGGGGGGATCCATCCCATGCTCAATTAAAAACAACGAAAAGTTTAATTCCGATGGAAAGCGTGACCCGGGAGGGGTCGTCACGTGACCGTCGCGTGAGTGTGGTGTCTCCCCCGGTGCGTAACGTGGGGTATGCGTGACAAGGGAACTCCACTTCTCGGGCAGGCAGCTGCTTCTTCATGACTTCTGGAAGGAAGGCGGCTTCCGATGGTACAGCATCCTCATGATGGGGAGATTTGGGATGAGACTGAAAAGGGGACCATCTACTCATTGACAGAAAATTTTGATCGAACCATTTCTGAATAAAACTAATCAAAATTCCCAGAGTGCTATTATTCCAGATTTTCGATTCTTTATCATAAATTGAACAAGTAATATTACAAAAATTAAGTCAATTTCCAAGGTCAACAAAGAAAATTTTTATTTTAGTTACTTTTTGTTCAATAATTACTATTGTTCTCATGTTCTACCTTACAAAGGAAAGAGGGGTGCAGTAGCTTCTAACGGTGTAGACCTTTGTGTATACAAAGACTCAGGAGTTCATAGGGGTCAGAAGTACGATTTCTAGCTCACACACGTCGCAAACTTTTTTTACGGGACTAACTTCATTCATACATTACATTCATTCATCGACAGATCGTAATTTAGATCTGGAACAGATAATGATCATCTCTCACCCAGTACCCCCAGTGGTATTACTTTCTACATGTAGGACTTTGTAACCACGACAGATTAAACGTCCACACACACATACAGCGTTCATCTAGCAGTTCGAACTCGCAACCTAACGGATGAGAATCCAACACCTTACCAACCTGGCTATCACAACCTAAGAATTACACACTATAAGTAATGAAGATTTATGGCGATAAATTTAGTTTTTAATTAATTAATAAAAATTAATGAATTAATATTTGAAAAAACTGTATTAACATCAAATGTCATCTACTACAAGTTTTAAAAAATTTACTTGAATTTGAGTGGATGAATAAAAAGTATTTTAGTAATGACTGAAAACTATATATATATATATATAATTTTGGGAAATCTTTTCAAGATTCATTGGGGTAGCCATAGATTGACAAAGCTGACACAATGTCAAGATTCAACAGTAATTTGAATGTTTTTTTTTCCAGTTTCTTACAAACCAAGAAATAATAGGTGATAACAGATTAGATGTCGAAGATTAATTCTAATCTGAGTGTTGCGGTTTTTCCAGTTTATTATTAATTAATAATTAGTTTACGATTATAAAACAATAGGGGTGAGGAAAATGTTGAGGTCATTGATCTTAGATGGACACACGCACACACATTATTTTAGCAATGAGCAGTATTGCAGTACAATGAGTTGAAAAAGTTTTGAAATTAGAGAAAAATTGAAAAGCTTTTGTTTTTTTTAATTTTGAAGTTCGGTAAAAAATGGCGCATGTGCAATTATATAATCCGAAGCTATAGTGAAACTTATATTAGATCTTACTTAAAATTTCAACAAAATAAAAAGTAATAGACTATTAATAGATTGTTTATATATATCTATTATTATTATCACCTATTCTTTACTCCGTATTTTTTTAAAAAAATTATTTGACTTTGTTTAATAACATACAAACACCAAGGGATTGGCAATGTATATGAAAATCTGAATTTTGCATTAATATATCATTATCAATCATTACTGCCTATAAAGTGTGAAGTAATATTGAAAAGTCTTTAATATCTTATTTTGCCAAAGAGTTGGAATTTTTTTTTACTCATTAACTTATATAAATCGAATTATTAAACATATGAGCATCGTTAGATTTTCTATTTTCCCAACTATAAATGATATGTATATGTTAGGTTAATTCATGCAAAGCCCTTTTTACAATAGATTTACTTATTTAATTTTATATGCTTTTTGGCTTTAAAACTTTCTATTGGATGACAAACGGATATCTTATACAACAACGAAGTTATAATAATTCATACAAGCCTCAAACATAATTAGAATTTAAGCTTGTTATTAAAGTTTTAAAATCCAATATTGATGTTGCACAAAATGCAATTTCACATTATTTTTCAGTAGATTTACGAAAAAATTATAAAAAAGTAAATTACATTTGAAATGAAATTAAAAGATATTAAATCCCAAAAGTTTAATTCTAATATTAAACTTTGTTATATATAATAAATAAGGATTTCTTTTATACTTAAAAGACAATTAGATGCATACAAACTTCAAGTGTTACTCCAAAAATAATTTTAAGGTTCATAATGATTTTATCAAATCATAGATTTGGGGGAGCTATTGCTTAGACATAAATCCTTCAATTCACTTTCTTTGAACTTCTATACTGATATAAACCCAAAAAATGAAATCAGATTAAAAAAAAACAAATATTAACGATCAGATCGATATATTATTCATTGCAGTTTGTGAACAGCCCCCGTACTCCAAAACTCTGCGTTTAATTAAGCCGAAGCGGACAGAGAAAAGGATGATCCGCAATCAAACATCTCAGCTCCACTTTACACACATCCCTCAACGGGAGGAGGGTTTGTTGTTGTTGCTGCACACACACGAGTCACTTAAGCAGGTGACTTTCGGTCACAGTGCGTGACCGGTAACAACTTGTTGATACGGCGCCGGTCACACATCGACGCTCACAATATGCCGCAACGCGCGCTCCTGTGTTTTCCTCCATTTGTTTACTTTTTTTTTTATCGTTTGGTATTTTTATTGGTAAAAGCACGCTCTGCGATTGGGTTTGCGCGTTGATTTTTGTAGAATCCAGATGCCTAAGCAAAACCAGATGTCCATAGAATGAAATGGAAATTAATCATTGTTAAAAAAAACGATTTAAGCTTGTTAAAGCATGGGAAATAGAAAAATAATATAGAATAAATGTTAAAAGAGTTGCAATTTGCAAACATAGGGATATCGGGGAAAGAAAGATGCATCATAAAAACTGAATTTTTGTCACATTTTGAAAATATGGTAATTGCAATCGTATATCATAAACAAATTAGTTTTTTATGAATTATATGTCAAGATATAGTTTACTAAGCTTGATAAGTTAATTATACTATTGTCTCTTATTTTTTTTACTAAAATTCTAATGATAAAATTATTCAACAGTTACAAGTATTCATATCAAAAGATGATTCCCGTATATTCATATAAAACTTTTTACGGTACTTCCAATTGATAAAAAAAGTTTCTTCGGATATTTTAGCAAAGGATGATTCCAAGTATTACCAAAATCGAAAAAAAAATTAACCAAAAAATTGAAGGAATAGCATGAATTTTAATAGTAATTATTTGATAAAGCAAAATTATAGGTTTTTGAAAATGAAAAAAATATATATACATTCTATAATCTAAGAATGAAATGTAGAATACAAGATTAACTTGTTTTTCGCAGAAAGAACAAAAATGCCAAATATGAAGGGATTGGAAATAAAGTTAAAAGAATAATCCGATATTGTTGTATATATACTAATTTATCTGAAAGTTGCTTTAGAATATATTTAATTTTAAATCTGAGTTCCAAATTTCCAATTTTTTTAACATAAAAATATTACAACTTTTGTTTAAATCGCAATAAAAATATATAGTGAACTAAGATCATTTTTCACTGGAAACAAGTTTCAAAGTTGAGAAACTCCGATTTAAATTCCAAACTTTTATTTCCAGGTAACCAAGATTTCAGTACTACTTTCAATTCTTAGACAACAAAATGTGGAAATGCTGTAATTGGTTTGGATTTTTTTCCTTTCTCAATCTTAAATCTAAAATGGTTTGTAATCATCTTTCTTGGTTTTTAATTTAAATAAACAATTATATTTTAACATTAGGTAGTTATAAGTAACACACTGTACATGACTTCAACTTGTGTTTAATCATAATTTTGATTTTAAACGATGGCCATTTGTTGAAAACTAAATTTTATAAATAATCCAAGTCGGAAATTGAATGGTTAAATAATGCAAATGAAACCACCAACAAAATTAAGAGTTGTTTTCAGACTTGTTTTAATTATCACTATGAATAACACAAAATTATCGTTTGAAAAGAATGTATCAAGAATTTTAGACTGACATTATTTGTTGCGTATGGAAGTTAGTTGAAATATTCGAAAATAACAAATTATTAATCATAGTATGTTCTGTTAATAAATGATAGTTTACATAAAATTAACTGTAATAATAATCCCACACGATACTTTGCAATTTTATACACGAAGTATTATCTCCTAACTTTTCAAAAAGTTCAAGTCAATGAGTAATGCTGAAAGTATAATGCAAAGAGTTTTCACAAGAAGAATCTATAACTTACCTTCAAGGATATTTTGCTTCCAAATTACAATTCACGGCTCAGAATATCTTGATGTTATTGCACGCTCCATCTTTGAGGTTGTATGGCGATGAATATTCTGTGACTACTTAGCTTCGAAAATTTTCATTTCAGATCATCATTCATTTCACATTTCATCAATATTTGTTCTGACTTTAGCAAATTTAATGTCTCAGCTCAAAATTGTCGGTAGGCTATTAATATTTAATATCTCAACAATAAACAAATATTTTTTTTATCTAAAATAAATCCTAAGAGTTATTCCATGCCGGAATAGACAATTTATCAAGTTTAGTTATTTACTACCTGCATTGTCTTCTTTCGCAATTTTAAACATGATTATTTTTTATTTATGATGTTTTTTCAATGATTTTGTATTCGTATGATTAAGATGCACTGAAATTTCAAAAATTTATTTATTTAAAGGATGTTTTCAATCATTTTACTAGTGCTTATTTCCGGAAATTTTGAAACTGACAAAATCAATTTAGTAGATTAAAGTTTAGTTTTAAGATTTTCCTTAAAGAAGCGCTCACATGACGCCAACTGTTGTTCATCATAAAAGGTTGTCACATGCCAACTATCCCATGATTACCTCAGGAACATCATGTGATTTGAATGGGTCAATGGCAAATGTTTGTCCAGCCGTGGCAATTATTAGACCCATCTACTGTCACATGATCTTGATGAGGTAGGCGTGACCTTCTATTGCACGCAGTAGTTGTCCTCGTGTAAAAGCTGCTTAACTGTGTTGCTTTTAAAGACAAAATAATCTAAAATTAAAATCAGATGACTTTGTGACTCTAGATTCATAAGCCAGATAACATCTACGATACTCAAGTATACTTTAGTATTGTGGTCATGTTACCCGGCTACAAACATTAGCGTAGCGGGTTCGTACTGTGACCTTCACTCGTCACATAGGTGACCTTGACCCTACAACCTCGTGGAACCCTCTACTCACAGCAAAAGAGTCATATTATGAAGCAACCACCAAACAAAATCGTCAGACTCATTTGACGCAGCAACCAAACAAAGCCACCAGACACACTTGAAGCAGCACTCACACGATCTCTATAATGCTTGGCGCTTTAAAATCTTTCTTTTTCTCCGCCGATTCACTGGTGAGAGAGTACTGAGGCTCTAGCTTCGTAAGTCAGATAACATCTAGATAGTCAAGTATACTTTTGTATTGTGGCTCTGTTACTCGGCTACAAACCCTAGAGTCGTGAGTTCTAACCACGACCTTCATTGCCACAACTTCACTTGCCTATCTCATCAACCCAAATACATTTGACTATAAAGAAAACAAAGCATGCCAAATCTGCCAGCACTGTACATCTTTGGCGTTATCAAGAAGCTGAATACGACTGTCAGTTCTGTATACATCTACAGAACTAAACTGATGTATATTTTGGACAGCGGAGTCCTGGCGATGCCTAGCTGCGGAATCAGGGAGGGGGGCTTCAGCCTTAACAACCGACTCCACCGAAGAATTGTCTTGTAAGTGGGTCTTGTTGTGGTTGCTTATGGCACTTGCCTATGGACAAGCCCCCCGCTGATGCAGCAGCGGATGTAAGCCGAAAAGAGCGACTCTTGTTTTTGAAGTAGCGCCAACTAGGGCCAAGAGTACGACTTAACTACACACGCACCACATTTGCTTGCACAGCCCCTTTTTACTGGGGGGGGGGGGGCACAATCATACACCTCACAGATAGCACGCAGAAGAACAGCCATGCCCAAATTAGTACTCGAACCCAGGACTCCAAGAACACGAGGAAGACTGTAAGAGAACATAGTGCATGTTAAATCCGTCCTGGCCAAATATCTCCCCCCTGGTGTGGTGCGGAAACTCAGAGTGGGGGGAGGGTTGTCAGGTTCAAAATTACTACGTCTGTACCAAAACAACTCTAGTGTTGCTTTAAAATGGGAGGTTAATCTAACTGAAATGAACTAATGTATATTATTAGACTTATAGTAAATTGTTTTCTGAAGATTTGTTAAGGAATTATCTCAAATAATAATGCTGAAGAATTTGTGTTTGTATATATACACAGGTGGACATTTTCGAACTTTTTGCCTAGAACTATCTAATATGACACAAGTTGAAAAGGAAAGTACATCTCGGAATGTTTTTCTTTTTTAAAATTTTTTATCAGAATTTGAACTGATCAAAACGTTAAGTGAAATTTCGGTGATTTCATCAAATTATCGAAAATATTAATGCTCAGAATAAATTGTTACATAGTTTTAAAATTCAAATAACTTTTATTTTTATGATACTAACGTAATTGTACACCTTTTTCTTGAATCTCGGTAATCTTTTCAAGATTTTTTTAAACAATTCTTTTCATTCTTAGAATGACACTCGAACCTTTCTCAAAATCACGTGATAAGATATTTTAATTGCATACTTTTCTCCTAATGTTGAAAGTAAAAAAAGGAAGAAGAAAAAAGATTATATTTATTGGTAGCAAAATTCAAATGAGAAGTAAGAAAATGAAATTTCAGCAACGCGAAAGACAAAATACAATCAGAAAGTAGATTAAATAACTCGATTTTAAACTCTGTTTATTTCTTCTTTTATTTTGTTTCTTAAACTATCTAATTAGATGATATCTTCCATTTTGGAAATGTGGTTTCCTATTACCTGAAACAAAATGCCCGAAAACACTTCATTTTGATTTATTTATTTTTAATATGATATGCTAGTGTATGTGGTTTTTGTATCGATTTGTAACTTTTTTGAATGGCTTAATTTTAACCAAGTTAAAGAAGCAAATATTTGTTACATCTTTGACGAACAGATATGATGGCTAAGGGGTTTAGTATTTGTCAACATTTAGGTCTTAAGAATAATTTTTGAGGGAACCTTGGAAGTTTTGTATTAGAAATTTAATTAAAATCAAGTACAATTCATATTCATAACAAATTAATTGTTAGCCAAAGGCAAGTCTTCAATTATAACAGGAACATTCATGTAATCTTGTCTCTTACGATCTCATCATTTCTGCAAGTTCATGTTATTTTTATCATGTCAGAACATGATATTGTTTTTAAGATGAAGTTTTTGGCGTCAAAAATGCGTAAGCAATTAATTGAAATTTTATTATCTGTACGAGAATCTCAAAAATCAGCTTTTAATAACGTGTTTCCATTACATTTACAAAAGCTCTGTTTAAAAATAATAAGTTGACTATTACAGCAAATAAAACCTAGAAAAATGTCATTTTGAGTACGTGATTGTATGAAATGAAATAAATAGGAAAAGGGATATTTTTTTTAACAATCAATTCTAGACATTTTTTTGGATAATTTGCAACACTAAAGTGACTTCAATGAAAAAATTATAATGAATAAAAATAGAATTTATCCTGCACGAGCACGTGGTGCTTCAATGAAGGTTCAATGGGAAGGTTCAATTTGCCTTTTATGCACACCAAAATTGCCCTCGCAATTTTGGTGTCCACAAAATTGCGAGGCAATGAATTGAAATTTTAAAATTCAACTTTCTCAAAAATAGACTTTAGAAGACTCAAAAATATTTGTAAATAGATGCAATTTCGAAATACAGACCTTTCTAATTTCCAATTTGCCACTTTTAGTTGAGATGATTTTTTCAGCTTTTTTTAACGTTATGAAAGCTTTCTTCAAACTCAAATAAAAATATTTAAAAAAAATAGTTTTAATTGTTTGATTAATCCATACGTTTGCAAAATCTGCTACCTTTAGTTAAGATGTTTTCTTCAAACATTAATAAAAAACTTTTTAAAAGTAGATTAGATTATCTAATTAAGTAAAACGTTTTCAATAATTAACAGTTCGAGAAATTATGTTCTGACATGATACATTGAAATATGCATGGCAGATTTCAACTTTTACTTTTATTATTATTAATTTAACGTCTGAATTATTGAGTTTTTAATGATTTTTGAATTCTCTGGTATATGTTTGATTGAATAATATTATTGAATAATATTATATTGTTTGATAATGACTCTACATCCCTCCACGCTTTTGTGCATGCGCTAGAATGAGTTCATAAAAAAAAGAAGAGGTGAGAAATAAGACGAAAAGAGATGTTTAAATTTAGCAATAAAATTATTTCCACAAATGTGTTCATCTTTCCGTTTCTCAGCCCTTAGCGGGATAGAATCAACTAAAATTGGTCGTCTTAAGGTATTGAAAACCAAACTTTAGATATTAAGGTTTAAATAGAATTCATATATAACGAGACTTTTTTACTTCAGAAAATTTTTATAAACAATAACTAAAATAGATATTAAACTATTACAAAGCGCGCACTTCAAACCTATTACAATTTAAAGCTTAAGAGGTTTAATTTAAATTAAATTAAATCAATATTCATGGGAACTAGAAATGAATCATAGCTCAGATATTCATGTGTTAATTTTTTTTCACAGTCCATGCATTTTTGCACTTGCATTAATATCTTTTTTTTTTTAAATCTTTTCATTTCTGAGTTGATGAGTCTGTGTTACGACTTCTTAATCTCCAGAATGAGTCTGACCGCAAAATTAGAGCCCAATTAAACACTGAAACGCTGCAATTATCTAGTTAAGGAGTGTTCGTGGTGTACAGGAAATGTGGATGTGGGCACTAGAAGCGGGTTCGGTCCAACAAGAACAAGGTCCACGACCTGCGCTGATCGATCATGTGTGATTGAGCAACGAATTAAGTCGGGATGTTTTAAATATTTATGCACAAGGATGGGGGACAGATATCCGATCAATCAAGACAAAGTGAATTGGAAAGTATTTAATGACTGAGCTTTCGCGTATGAAAAAGATACTTTCTTCAAAAGAGTTGATTGGTCGTTGTAAACCGATCTGATGGAAAGTGGAAACGATGCGGCTGCATTTCTCATGCTGCATTGTCTGCAGGCTGGTAAGGCTTACGTGTTTGCTCCAATTATCTAAATACTTCTATCTGATGAACTCATTGAATCTAAAGTATGATGAAGTATATGTGATTCAAAAACCTTGGTCCACTTTTCGACAAATTGAAGTATTTTATTTCCTCGGATTTCTAGGATGCTTTCACAATCCATATCATTTATGTTTCTCTTTTCAGTTATGATGAAGAGAAACGAGTTTATATTTTGGAACAGTTCTTGTAGAGATTTGGAATACAATTCGAAGCATCTAAAATTTCGTTTCAAAAGTGAATTATCGAATCTCGATTTTTTAAATTTATTACAGTTTTCTATTATCACATTTATTTAATGTACCTTTATCATTGTCTGATGGACAAGTGAAAAGTATTCTTATGCTCCAACTATTTGAAGTATTCTGGAACACTATTTCAACTTAAGGACACATTTAGAATAAATTTGAAACTTGTAAATTTTTTTCTTTAAATGCAACCTAAAAAGTATCGATTTTGAACTGATTGCAATTTTCTGCTATCATATTTATGTAAAGTATCTGGGCAATTCTTTGAGGACAAGAAAACAAGTAATATAAAAAACAATTTTTTAAAAATCAATTCATACTTAGATTATTTAAAAACAATTTATTTAGTCACTTTTTTCTAAACAATTACAATTGTTGTTGTTGTTCTCGTGTTCCACTTTACAATGAAAGAAGGGGTGTAATAGCTTCTGAGGAGATGGACCCCTGAGCACTCGAGGGCGAAAGGTTGACTTCTAGCTCATATACGTCACAAACTCTTTTTACTGAGAGGACATCAGTCATCCACAAATAGTCATTTAAATCTGAAATAAAAACTGCGACCAAGTCAGATTTAGCATCCACCACACACTCGCACAGTCATCGACTGGCGAGTTCGAGCTCTCAGCACAAGGGATGCGAATCCAACGCCCTACTAACCAGGCTATCCCGGCCTAACAATTACAATTACATTAAATAATTGATCAAAAATTTATACTAGCATTAAATTTTAAATGCCAGTGGAGAATTCAAAACCAATTGTGGCAACGCAAAATGTGTGAATTTTCAACACCAGTTTAGATAGTGCAATGCAGATTAGAAATTTCAAATTTTCTTCATTCTGCATTATTTTAATTCGAAAGTACTTCAAAATGAAGTGGAAAAATTGATTAATTAACAATGCTTAATTTTAAATGCATCAAACATTATGAAAATAAAAAGAATCGTTTCAAATAATCGGCCAAAAACATGTTAAGCCTAACCTCGTTAGCGTGGAGAAAAAACAAACTAGATTCGTTACTTATTTGGCGGTTGAGAAATGAAGATTTTTGGCTAGAAAGTTAGTTTTTAATTAATTAATAAATAATGAATGAAATATTATTTGAAAAAACTGCATTAACTGCATAAGCCATCCTCTACAAGTTTTAAAAAATTTACTTGAACTTGATTGGATGAATAAAATGTATTTTAGACTGTGAGTTAATAGTACAAATGGAAAAATATCCGTATGCTGTAACTATTTGCTGTATTCTGGAACAGGACTTCAACTTAAGAACACATATGTTTTAAAATTAGAAACATCTAAAATTTTGCTTTTAAGGTGACCTACCAAATATCGATCTTCTGATTGGTTGCAGTTTTCTGTTAAATTTGTATCTAAAATATTTGCACCATTCGCTGAGGCCAAATGAAAAATATTCCAACTCTCGAAATATTTATTATAATTTACGACATTATTTCAGTTGCTGGACACCTTTTAAAATTTTGATATAAAGATGGCATGACAAATTTCATTCTCCTATTCTACGAATTGAAAGAATCGAACTATTTTCAGTTATCCTGCTCACATAAGTCCCCAGGAATGTGTGTATTATCTGAATGCGGATCAAATTTAGATATATGATCTAATTGTCTTCTGCTTTTTGAAACAGTTCCTCTTTCTGTGGACAAAATGGGATTTGTTGTTATTAGTAATGGCACTTGTCCTGGACAAACTTGCTGATGCATCGGCGAAATTAAGCCAAAAGGAGCGTCTCTTGTTTTGTAGCAGCGCCAACTATCACCAAGAGCACGACTTAGCTACACACTCATCACATTCGCTTGCACAACCCCTTTTTAAAGGGGGGTGGCATTCATAAATCTCACATCAAAATTTGATAAGGTTCTATAATGTTGTTGCTACTAATGACACTTGCCATGTACAAGCCCGCTGATGCATCAGCGGATTTAAGCCGAAATAAGCGTCTTTTGTTTGAAGTAGCTCCAACTAGGGTCAAGAGTACGACTTTAACTACACACTCATCACATTCGCTTGCACAGCACCTTTTTACTTGGGGAACATTCACACATCTCACAAATAGAACAGATAGAGCACAACCATGCCCTGATCGGAACTCGAACCCGGGACACCCAGATGACGAGGAAGACGCGCTGCCTCTGTGCCAGGAAGCAGGCAAATGTGATTTGAAATTGATTTAAATTGAAGCCTCTCTAATTAAATTCTTTGCTATAATTTTATGCCATGTAAATTGCAGTGCTTGTGACTTCACAGACAGAATTAATTCCAAAAAAGATTTTTCTTTTTCTGATACGAAGATACCTTGGAAAATAAAAATCTATAGAAATTTTGAAGTCAGTTTTTTCCCTCCTCAGAATTATGCGATTTACTGGGCATATACTTCCTATATAAGAAAAAAAAAATTCTAGATAGAATCAGTAAAAAAATTTTTCGGCAAAGATACTGGTTTTGCCAATAAGAGGAAGCAATTTAAGTAATGAAAATGATACTTTGCGCGCCTTTTAATACCTAATGCAAGGTATATTATATCATGCTATGACGACTACTTGATTTTGTGTCCTTCCTTATAATAAAAAGATATTAAAATTCAAATCATGATTTTCAAATGAATATCGTGATAGAATAACAACATTCCAGTTTGATTATTTTAAATTAGAAATCATAATAAAAATTTGGTGCATTTTATAGATTTTAATGAATTAAAATTTTCTCTTTTGTCCATACTTTCAGTCAACGTGAAAAAAAGATCGTATATCAAAATTAAATATGGCTAAATTCCTTCAGTCAATATATCTTTGCATCGCCATTCAATGCGAAGCTCTAATACAACAATTAAAATAATATTATCGACTTACCAATCATTGGTGATCTGATGAAATGTCGATAATTAGATTTTAACCAAATAATTTTTGCTATATGACCACATCTCGATTGAACGATAACAAATTTATTCATAACTGTACTTATATATCAAAAATAGAGTCATCACATTTGTTTAGTGGATTCAAAATTTAAAATATATAGATGTAAACCTAGGAGCTGTCTTCTAAAGAAAAATATTGTTTGGCCTCTTCATTTATCTGCATTTGTGTAGATTAAATAATCTTTCATTTCCTTTGGTATGTATATTAATATTATTCCACCCTATTATTTAAACTTTAGCTCAATGTGTTTGCCTACATATATTTGCATATATTTTTTTTTGTACTTGTATATTGAATATGTTATTTTATTTTATCATGCTTCTTCAACTGTACTATTTTATGTATTGTGTGTTTCTCTTAGTATTTGAACAATTTTGTGTATTTGCTTTTCTCCTCAATTTTCTTTGCATTTGTGCTTGTGTCTTTCTATTTGAAATTTATCCTATCGTTAATTTTGAAATGAATTGCATCTGTAAGCCTTATGGTTTACTTGTTGGCAGACAAGGAGTTTATACTTCGAGAACTAAAAAAAAAGGGTTCGGTGATTTTTTTAAATTTGTGATTCAATTATACAATATTTTAGCTTGTCGCAGATGAATGCATACTAATGGAAAACTATCTGTTTTATTTATTAGTCAGAGCATGATGTTGTTTTGGGGATGTGGTTCTTGGCGTCAACAAAAATACGTAGGCGAAAAATAAATTTTTTTTTTTATCTTCACGAGCATCTCAACAAATCAGCTTTTAATAACACTTTACCATTGCATTTACAAAAGCTCTGATTTAAAAAAAAGTTAATGACTACAGCAAATATAGCCTAGAAAAATGTGATTTTGAGCACGTGATTATATGAAAGGAAATAAATAGAAAATGAGATATTTTTTTAAACAATTAATGCGAGACAAAGTTTTTTTTTTGGATCGTTTGCAATACTAAAGAGACTCATTCAATGAAACAATTAAAATGAATAAAAATATAATTTAACCTGCACGAGCACGTGGTGCTTGGCCGCTCAAGAAGTTGTTTTCTTACATGGTACATTGAAATATGCACAGCAGATTTCGTATTTTTGAATTGAAATTGAAAAAAAGATTTTGTTAATCGAAATTCTCTGAATGCACATCAGTCTTATTACTTCTATTTAATTCAAGAATCTATTACCTGCAAGAGAAAAAGATACATTTATTATGGAACAAACCGTCAAGCGATTAAATTCTATTATTTTGAAGTAAATAAACTATTTTTTCACAAGCCAAGTCATAAAGCTGTCAGGCAAACAAATAATACAAAAATTAACATACATTCCCAAGATATTATAGTTAATAAAAATTTATAAAATGCATCCCCAAATTCATGCAAGATTTGAAATTAATACCATCCGTATAGTAAACTGTTGTTGTTGTTAATGACGCTTGCCATAGACAATCTGGCTGATGCATCAGCGAAAATAAGCCGAATGAGGGCCTCTTGTTTTGAAGTAGCTAAAACCAAGAGTACGACTTAGCTATTCACTTTTTATATTCGTTAGCACAACCTTTTTTTTACAGGGGAGCATATTCATAATAGTTAACAGATAGAAGACAGAAGAAGAACAACCAGGCCTTAACCGGGACTCGAACCCTGGACGCCCAGATTCACGGGGAAGACACGCTACCTTTTTGCCAGGACGCCAGCATAGTAAAACATTGGCAACCTTATTAAAAACATTTGGCATCTGATAGTTAAGAATTAGTAAAGATGAAGAGTTGCAAGGTAGAACAACCTATTTTCATTGTTGAATAATATTTTAAAAATAACGAAAGCCTGGTAGCCATAGTTCAAAAATTTGAGAAGTGGCCCCCTAGATCGAGCGACTTAACACCATTAAATGTATTTTTATGGCATTATTTTAAATCAAAGATCTGTGCAAATAAGTCTACTTGTAGTGTGATCTGAAGGAGGAAATTTAACTTCGCATTGACAGAAATCAGCCACATTTTTACAAATTGATGATGGAAAACTTTGACATAAGAATGCTTTTGTGCCAGCAAAGCCGTTCCTTATATATTATTCCATACATAAGCTTATCTAGTGTCCTTAAAAATTAAATAAAAAATAACAATTTAAAGGACAAAAAACTGTTTTTTTCCCATTTAATTCAAAACCTTCTTTAACACAATTTGCTGTTGTTATTAGTGAGAATTGCCATGGACAATTTTCGCTGATGTATCTGCGATTTTAAGTAGAAATAGGCGTATCTTGTTTGAAGTAGCGTCAATTAGGCCCAAGAATATGACTTAGCTACTCGCTCATCAGACATTCACTTGCATAGCCCCTTTTTATAGGGGGGACATTCACTCATCTTAAAGATAGAACACAGAACAACCTCGCCCGAACCGGGACTGGAACCCGGTACACCCAATTCTCAAGGATGACACGCTACCCCTATGCCAGGATACTGGTGCATTAACACATTATTCTATCTATCGTGTAACGCTTTATTTTTACTAGCTCTAAGCTATCAGTTGTTAAATGGGGGGGGGGGATTAATAGGATTGTCAACACTTTGTAGCATGGATGGGGGTAAATGCAAATTTTTCGTTAATATTGGGACACTTTTTACATAATTTTTTGATTTTTAAGAACAGAATAATTTTGATTTTTTACAGAAATGTTTGATTTTTTTTAAATGAAAAAAAAATGCAGAAATTTTTGATTTAAAAAAATTTAGTGGAAGATGCTGCATTTTTCAAAAATTATTGACAAAATTTTGTCGTTAATATGAAAAAAAGGAAATGCATTTCTGTTATACACATTTTAAAAAAGATTCAAAGATTTTTATCTTAGTTCTGAAAAAACTAATAATTTCGGTTACAGTCAAGTCTTTTTCCCCTCCCCAGAAAGCCTTTTAAATGAAGAAAAATCCTTAAATCAAAACTTTAAAATTTTGTTTAGGCTCAGAAATAATCTTATCATGTTTACTGGAGGAACACAAATATATAAATTCATAAATATTATTGTATTATGGAAATCATTTATGTATTTATGTTCAACCAAAATGTTCAATGTTCATATATTGACCCTATGTATGGAAATCTTGTATGCTAGACTTATAATTTATTGCTGCTATCTATCTTTATACTTACGGAAATTATTATTCTTTTGTTTCCCTTAGAACAAATAAGTGTACATATTATCAACATGATACATCTAAAAGGGATTATTCAAATATTCAAAACATTAGTGTTTTCTAAACAAGTAAATTTTCCTCACTTTGGAATATAGTCCAAAGCAAGTTTACTCAAAGTTAACAATAAAGCAAAGGTTTGAGAACTGAACCATGAAGAAAGTTTTAAGTTAATTTGCCTGAAAATTGACTTTCGCATACTTTAGAATAAATAAATAACGCTCAAACGAATTTTATGATACTTTCGCTGGTCGTGAAATTTCGTTTTTGAAAATCTTTTTCATTTTGGAGAAGAAAGAAATTACTTTTCGGAAACTTAAACAAAAAAATCTTCGATTCAAATATTCTAAGAAAAACGCATTTAATTGAATTTTTGTATTTATTTACTGGACAAAATAAAGCGAGATGCCACTACAAAAATAATAAACAAATGAAATGAAATTGAGAACCGATAAAAACTAGAAAGAAAAACAAAGAAAGAGGAGAAATTTTTTGGGTAAATGAAATAAAGATGTGAGCTGTTAAAAAATTCGAAGCAAAGTAAATCGTTTGGAAATTTTTTTGGAAATATTTACTTTGTTAAAACACTGAAGCATTTTAAAATAAATAAGAGAATAATATGAAAAGATTCATTTTAGTATTTACAGACACTGAATTTTTCTTTTTTTATTAATTACTGTGATAAAAAAGTATGCATTTATTGGTATCAATATTTCTTACAAAATAACATTAATAATATAGTTGAAGTTCACAATAGAATCTGGTATAAATTTAAACATCGATTGAATTTTCATTAAAAAAAACTCTATCAATATTTTATTATTTTGCATGTTTATGTATAATTATGAATAACAATGTTAAATGAATTTCAATTTTTTATATCAAAATAATTAACATTTTCATGAATACTTAAAATAAATATCATTATATTAGATCAGATTTTTGTCGTTTAAAATTCTTTTTGAAATACGTACACTTTTGTTGTTGTTGTTAGAAGAAATATAGTTTTAAAATAAAGAAATATAAATCTGATATTTAAATAAAAAAAAAAAGAAGAGTTCTCATTTAGAATTGGAGAATATAGTTTTAAAATAGAAAAGCATAAATCTGATATTTAAATGAGAAAAAAAAGAAGTGGAAAAAAAAAGATTTTATATCGAAATTAAAATGATTAAAATAACAATATTACAAGACAATACCGTTTGTTTTAGTTTGAAATATTATAAGATTTAAAAAGTTTAACTATACAAAGAATCTGAATATTAGATGAAAATTGTAAATTATTATGTATACTTCTCTCAAAATACATTATGGTTACCAAGTCTCGTGGGGAAAAATCCCGCCTATTTACGTATTTTTATTCAAAGTAGAATAATTGCATTTCTCACCAGATAAATACAACCTATTATTTTAAATTTCAATAACTATTTTATTACTAAAAATGCCCACAATATTTTTTTAAAGAATCAAAAATAGAAAATATTATGTTTGCAGTTATTATGATTGTAAATAGACGCAATCTACAGGCTAAGTTTTATAAAAGCTTATAATTGTTATATAAATGTATTTTTTATATCAAAACCTGCAATCAAGTTATTCACGGAATGATTGAATTAGTATGACACAAAAATAACGAGTTTCATGTAATTCATTGGCACAAAAACAATTTTTGATTATGCCGAGACATTATTAGTGTCAAAACTGAAATAAAAGGATAATTTCGATAAAAAAGTGACTAAGGGTATCATCAACACGGATGTTTCAAGACTTTCACATCATTAACGTAATGTGTCACATAAAGGAATTAACATATATTCCTGCTAGGACAATTCGTTCCCACGTAGATTAGAGGAAAAAAAGACATTTCTCAGCATCATTCTGTGTCAATTGTCTTCGAAAATGAAGTTATTTGATTGAGACCATTTGAATATTATGATTTTCTAGAGAGATTTATGCATAAAAACTTTACTCATTTACAAGAAGAACCTCAAGAAATAATCAAATAGCTCATAATGTTTACAAAAAATAATAATAATAAACCTGTGGCCAGTTATGGTCAATCTTGGAAATCTGAAAATATTAAATCCGAAATCATCTTATTAACTGAGGATTTTGGGTTATAAACAATCCTAATCCAACTTAATGAACCGATAGTGGAACCTCCAAGAAATGCAAAAGTTGTGAATTAAAAGTCATATTTAACATGCCACATTAAATATTCTTTTGATTAATAGAATCCCGAGAATGCCGTTTAGGTAGGAAATACATACATATTACATAGGAAATACACATATGTTTTTACTAAATAAGCGAGATTTTATGCACATACAAAAAAACTCTCATTTTTTATGATTAACTATTAAATTTTTTTACTACTTTCTGTCATGCTGAAAATGTTATATAGCGCCATCTCGTACATTTTTACGGTACTTGCGTTGTTGCCATATTATGATAACTATTGGTACCTCAAATTTTAGTGTGATGGCGCTGTATGATATTATCCGAATACGAAAACGCCAATACGAAACGCCAATCCGAATACGAAAACGCCAAGGCCAATAGTAATAATTCAGTTATTATGTTAGCCAATCAATTTTTCGTTCAAGTAATAATACTGAATTTGGGCATCAAATCAAAGTTGGACATGTTTTTCTTTGATTAGACCAAGGCCCAAAAATATAAGTAATGACAGATAAACTTTAAAATGAATGATGTAATATATAGCATATTATTTCGAATAACATCCTAATAGCACACAAATATTGTACAATATTGATCAATATTCGTACATTATTTATTATCAAATAATATCGTACAATATTGTACAATATTATGCTACAGGATGTGCTACTTGGGAACA
The DNA here is from genome assembly GCA_026289955.1 of Argiope argentata. Classification (NCBI taxonomy): domain Eukaryota; kingdom Metazoa; phylum Arthropoda; class Arachnida; order Araneae; family Araneidae; genus Argiope; species Argiope argentata. The sequence continues at coordinate 7,711,325 of JAOUZG010008087.1, read as the reverse complement.
TAAGTTAAACTAAGTGTAATCATGATTCTTTTTTTTATTTAAATGACCATTTCATATATAAGAAAGATTTGTGTGTGTGTGTGCGTGCGTGCGTGTGTGTGTAATCAGTATGTGATCTAAATATTTATCATATCTAAATATTTTCTTCAAAATAATTATTATAACTTCAAATGCAAGAATAAATGAATGCAAGGATTTGAAAAATAGAAATTAGATTTCATTAATAATAATAGTCTATTTCCAAAACACATGGCAAACGAGATTTCATCAGATATTAATAAAAACAAAAGATTTCAAAAGCATATACTTCAAAATGATTAAACTAGAATATATAATCTAACCATAAACAATCATAAGAAATCATCATAATTAATATAAATAATGTGATGAAATCGAAAGATAAAGATTAAACACACTAAACAATTCAATGCGTTTTCAAAAGTCATAGTTTTTCATTCTATTTCAATTGAAAAGGGAAATAATATAAAGCAAACGCAAGGATTTAAAATGGTATATGCTTCCTAATATTACCAAACAGTAATCAAATTCTGGAAAGAAACAGTTTGAATTACTATAACCTATATAAATAATGGAAAATAAATCACAAAGATGAGTTTTGCTTTTTTAATTGGTTTAACAGAGCCAAACTACCTCAATCATCAAATGTATTGTTTTATGACTCTCACTTCTCATTAGCTCTACGCGTCACTTACAGAACATCAACACATATTCCTGCAGGGACACAATTCATTCTCACGAAGTTGTCTCGTCTGAGGTCAAAGAAAAACCGCTTGTCATTTAGGCAACCCCATTCCATGCCCCCTCTCCTCCAAAGCGACATTCTACGTAAGGTTGGGGCCACTTGAACACTGTGATCTTCTGAAAGGAGACAGTTAGTTAACAGTAGTGATTTATCCTTGTTCTCTATTGTTCTTGATTACATAGTCCGCTCTCATTTTCAGACAAATTGTCCCAGAAGAACCTCTCTTTGGAACTGGTGACCGCAAATTATGGAGGGGTAGAAAAGTAGTCATTTTTCGATTAGTAGTTCTTTCCCATTCCAGTGTTGCTTCTGTCCTGGAATCGGACCCGTACAACGAGAACTGCTTTTTGTCTTGCATTTTTCTTGTTTTTACCTTCATGGACAGTTATGAATAATTTTCTGATGATGATGTTTTTTTTAAAAAAAATCTATCTCTCTTTCTATGACTGGATGGATGGGAAAAACAGTAATTTTCTGTCCAGAAAAAGGCCGGGCTTTATGTAGGTCTACAGTAGTGGAATTTGTGGAAGAAGTAGTCCATGGAAAAATGTATAATTTGCTAGTTTTTGTCTCCTTTTATATTTTTGGAATGGCTCGTTTCGAGTTTTTAGGTACGGCTATTTTTGTCACACCCGGGAAGAGTAGGAATATCGGCGCCGAAATCGAAATTGTGTGTGCGATTCGAAGTTATTTGATTATAAAAGACTGAGAATGAGTAATCAGTTTGAGTAACTGAATTAATGAATCGTCATTTATCTCATAAAAATTTGATTAGTCTAAAGTTAGAGATTGATATTAATAGCGGAACTGAATTTTTGATTTGTGGTGCAAGATTTGTTAATACGAAAACTTCTGTTTTTATATATCTATCCATACTTGTATTTCAGAATGATAATATGCCGGCGTACTATCATAGGCTAAGCCAGTCTTCCCCATGATCTGGACGTCCCGGGTTCGAGTGCCAATTCGGGCATTTTTGTTCTGTGTTCTCTCTGTAAGGTGCGTGAATGTCCCCCCCCCTTGTAGAAAGGGGTTGTGCAAGCGAATATGTGAAGAGCGAATAGCTAAGACATACTCTTGGCCCTAGTTAACGCTACTTTAAACAAGATCCGCTGATTTCGACTTAAAATCGCTGATGCATCAAAAAGCTTGTCCATGGCAAGTAAAATTTGAAACAACAACAGATTGATAATATTCCTTAAAAGAATTTAATTCGTTTTGTATTAGTGATTTGTATTTATTGACAGTAATGAGTGAAATTGAGTATTCAGTTAGAATTGTTGAATTTAGGAATTCGTACAAATTTTATTGATCTGGTAAATATAATTTCTCTATTAACGACTAGCATTGATTGATGTTAAGATAGGTGACTAAGTCGAAAGTCGCTTAAAATCTAAACTGAAAAGTTTATTTTTTTTAATTTTATGAACCTCTGATTTTTTAAATTTAATATTCTTAATGTTTCACCATGTATCTTTATAAAACAGTTAGAACTTCGTTATTGTCTATTTTTTAGGGAGTTACACTGATTTTTATATTTGCATACACTGATTTATATATATGTTTTAATGTTGGTTTTTTTTGCATCGTTAGATGCTATTTTCTCAAATATAACATACGATAGAATTTTTTAACAAAAAAAAACCCTTCAAAAATTAAAATTTAATTTATATTTTTTGCTCCAATTTTAAATAATAATTTATCAATATGTTCTGCAATTCTTGAATTAGAGAATAAGTAATTCATTTAGAAATATTTTATAGTGGTTTTGATGCTTCATAATTTGAAAAAATTTAAAAATTTCATGTTATTTATCAGTTGAATGACAACATTTAAAGAATGGATAGAAACACAGCCATCTTATTATTTCGTTCAAGGGCTAAATAATATATTTCTTAAACTCTCATAAAAAATTTAAACAAATTATTTGATAAATGTCTAAACTAGAAAATGTTTGCTTAATACTTAATTTTAGCCAAAAAAAAATGCCAAACGTTCATAAAAATCTTTTGGCATTTAACAATTATATTTTGATTTCATACATATCTCTTATGCAAATGATAAAAAATACAACAGTTTCTTAAAAAAGTCATCCTGAAAGTAGTCACAATAAATGAATATGTACTATCATTTATGGTACTGAATTTATCAATGGCCCTCTTTATAATAAGAATATTAATTGAAAATGAGTGGCATCAATTAAGGAAACTGAATTTGCCGTCTAGTTGTTAAGTTTAGGAATTTAATAATGATTTATTTTCCCGTCCTTTTAGAGTTGAATTCCTGAATGAGCACATTCCTTGTAATGATTTGATAGATCTGGTCTGAGGTATTGTACTGATGGATGATATAGAGAACGGTACACTCCCGAGTATGAGGGACTGTACTGATGAATGTAATGGAGAACAGTACACTCCCGAGAATGAGGTAACGCACTGATGAATGTTATAGAGAACAGTACACTCCCGAGAATGAGGGAATGTACTGATGAGTGATATAGAGAACAGTACACTCCCGAGAATGAGGGAATGCACTGATGAATGATATTGAGAACAGTACACTCCCGAGAATGAGGGAATGTACTGATGAGTGATATTGAGAACAGTACACTCTCGAGTATGAGGGAATGTACTGATGAGTGATATTGAGAACAGTACACTCCCGAGTATGAGGAATTGTACTGGTTAATGATGTAGAGAACAGTAAATTGGTTGGTTGGAAAGAAGATCAGAAAATATTATTTGTAAATATTAAAGATGAGATATTATTGTATTTATTAATTACTAGCCGCCTTTGGCGACCAGTCGGTTCACCAATATTAATGCCGACTAAAGGGTTAAATCATTTTTATATATAACTTGGTCTCATAATAAATTTTCAGCAAAATATTTTTAAGCTCCAAATTTCGATAGTCATATAACTCACTTATACTATTATGTAAGCCTTAAACAGTCCTATCTTTGAAGTCCGCATCTCTCTCTGATTTTCTATCAGTGCACGTAAAATTCACTTTTAAATTAAATTGAAAATGATGAAACTTCAATTAGTATAAAGACCTCTTTACTCAATCTAAGCACGTCTTTAAATAAAACTAAGAACTGAAAGCAGAGTAGTCCGGCATTGAAGTTTTATATTCAATACAGAAATTGAAACTTTATAATTTTTTATATTTTATAAGATCTCAAGGAATTATTCAGCAAATATTTCACAGGTTAATTGAAACCTTCAGTTTTTAATTTTATTTTTAGATGTTTATAAAGGCTCTCAATAATATATATTTTTTAGGTTTATAAATATATTTCAAAACATTATGGTTTAAATTCCTTTGGTCTTATAGATTCATATTTGTAAAATATTCTTAATATTTCAACTTCTAAATAAATAAATAAGCATTTCTATCTTCTTCAAATCTGGCTGATTTATTCAGTTCTGAATATTGCAAGTTTAGAACAATCATCATTATCATAATCTAGACCAAATATTCCAGAGTAACCTTGATTGGCTTCTTTGATATCTTGATAAAGTAATCTAAAATCGCCAGTTTTTACCGTAATAGTTATATTGAAATTTTCATAGATCGATCAGCTTTGATGATTGATTTAGTTGATTGAATTTTATTTAAGGACTTATTTAATTAAGGACTTTTGTCTCAAGAATTTATTATTATTTAAGGACTTATTGTCTCCAAAATATTTTGTTAAATATGATTCACAGAGCAGATGATATATGTAAAAATTTAAAAGTCGTAATTCATCACTATTTTTTCTCTCAATCTACTAATTTAATATTTAACTTAGACCATTTGTTAAGAGATGTAAGTCTCTCCCAAAAAATTAAGAAATTAGATTTTGGACTCCGATTACAGAAGATGCCTTGTAGATGTTAAGCCATATTTGCCTTAAATAAAACTGTTTAATTGGATTAGTAATATATGTATAGTAAAATATCATAGAAAACGTTTCCATCCATTTATTTTCCAAAATATGTTTATCATATCATGTTTCATATTTGTTTCATTTTATACAGACACGTGACGAAAATAAATTTTTTATATGTTTAACTTGGAATAATAGTTGATTTATTTTTTCTCGTGAGAGAACATGATATTGTTTGGTAGAAAGTTTTGATGTCTCCGAAATATGCGGGTAAAAATGGTTTTATATGCTTTTACAAATTTTGCATTGTTAATTATTACATATGCTTGTTTGAAAGAAGATGCGTTTTTATTTCGTACTAGCCGCCTTTGGCGACCAGTCGGTTCACCAATATTAATGCCGACTAAAGGGTTAAATCATTTTTATATATAACTTGGTCTCATAATAAATGTTCAGCAAAATATTTTTAAGCTCCAAATTTCGATAGTCATATAACTCACTTATACTATTATGTAAGTCTTAAACAGTCCTATCTTTGAAGTCCGCATCTCTCGCTGATTTTCTATCAGTGCACGTAAAATTCACTTTTAAATTAAATTGAAAATGATGAAACTTCAATTAGTATAAAGAAAATTAGTATTAGACCTGCGAAATAAATTGTTGAAAAAAAACCGATTAAATTAAATATTTAAAAATTCATTAAAAATAGAGTTTTAATTCGTAGGTCAAAACATTAGTGTCATTGTAAAGCTAATTTTTTGAGCTTTAACTTGATGCAAAAATCAATTTTGTGCTGTTATATTTTCGGAAGTTATAGCGAAAAAACGTCAAAATTTGGTTCATTTTTTAATTAATTAAAATTTTAATTAGAAATTCAAAAAAAGGGCTCCGAGGTGCACATTCCCGGCACCCAAGGTATACATATACCAAATTTGGTAGCTGTAGGTCGAACGGTCTGGCCTGTACATCGCCAACAGACACACACACATTGTGCTTTATTATAAGTAAAGATAAAGATGAACAACACGAATTATAACTGAGCTTTTTCATATGTAGTACTGATGAATGATATAGAGAACGGTACACTCCCGAGTAGGAGGGACTATATTGATAAATGTTATAGAAAACAGTACATTCCCGAGAATGAGGAAATGTACTGATGAATGATACAGAGAACAGTACACTCCCGAGTGTGAGGAATTGTACTGGTTAATGATATACAGTAAGTTGGTTGGTTGGAAAGAAGAATATTAGAAATTATTATTAGTAAATGTTAAAGATTAGATATTATTGCATTTATTAATTATAAACTTCACGAATTATAACTGAGCTTTTTTATATGTATTGAAGAAACCAGATTTTCCATTCTATCACGAAGGTCAAAAAGCCGAAAAAATGAGTCGAAATGTCGCAGGAATGCCCGAAAGAACACCCTATAAGATTACGGAGCGACAGAAGCTATCTTTTTTCAGTCATGATGCATAGCTCCGACTTTCCGTTTCTCACATCTCATAATAACGTATCCCATACCTTTATTTCCCCTGATACTGGATTGGGAGTTTATCTTTGTCAAAACAGATTTTCAGAAAAAAAACGAGACCCACTATCCAACCGAAATAAATTGTCCCTCTCTCCCGGATTCTGATGATGTATTCAAAGTGAAATCCCGAAGTCGAAGCCGTGTCGTGTCCTGTTATGATATATGTCCGGCTTTTATTTCACATCGAGAGGAAAGATTTGGAAGAAATTCTTTTTTTTTTAAAAAAAAAGACCTTTTTTTCAGTTCTTTTACCGATTTGAGGAGGAAATATTGGGACAGTAACAGATGTGAAGCAGGTGCAAGTCAAGTGGTTTGTAAATAAAGCTTCTCCCGAATTGTAAACAGTCATCCGTGTAATTGTATTAGAAGGAATGTTTTGTTTGTTGTCGCTTCGTAATACAATTATCTTCAAAAGTTGTATTTCTTTTCTACATATGAAGTATATTTTTTCGGTTGCTTTCTTTAAAATTTTAAAAACACAAGAAGATGATTATATGGTTAATAATATTTAACTAAACTGTAAAACATGAAACTTCTTTAAAGAAATATTTTAGATGAAACTTGATCTAATTTGTAAATTCAAGGTTCACTTTGGAAATTCAGGGAAAATCATTCACTTTATAAGATGTTTATGAATCACAAAAAAATAAAGTTTACATTAAATTAAGAGTGGAAACTCGAATTAGTGGAATTAATTAAAACTTGATTTAAACTGTGAAATTGGAAGTTCAATTATAAAATTCTGTAGAAACCATCACTTGATCAGAGATTCCTAAATCTTAAAATTAATTATATAATTATATTATATACGGTAGCTTTCTTTAAAATTTTAAAAATACTTGAAGATGATAATAAGTTTGATAATACTTATCAAAATCATAAAATATACAATTTCCTTACAGAAAAATTTTCGATGAAACTTGATCTAATCTGTAAATTTAAGGTTCACTTTGGAAATTCAGAGAAAATCATTCACTTGATAAGACTTTTTTGAATCGCAAAAACATAAAGCTTGCATTAAATTAAGAATGGAAACTCGAATTGGTAGAATTAATTAAAACTTGATTTAATCTGTGAAATTTAAGATTCAATTGGAAAATTCTATAAAAACCATTACTTGATTAGAGATTCAAATTATATAATTATATAATGCACGGTAGCTTTATTTAAAATTTTAAAAACGCTTGAAGATAATAATAAGGTAGATAATACTTATCAAAATCATAAAATATACCATTTCCTTACAGAAGAACTTTTGTGGAAAGTTGATCTGATTTCGAATTTCATAGGCCTTGAACCAAATTCAAGGTTTAATTTGAAATTTCTGTAAAGTTCGTTCAACTGATAAGAAATTTCTGATTAGTAAGATTATATAAGTTGCTTTAAATTAAAAAAAAGACTTAAATTAAAACTTGATCTAATTTGTAAAATTCAAGTTTCAATTAGAAAATTTTGTAGAAATCATTCACTTAATAAGAGATTCCTGAATCCTAAGATTATATTGTGCATTGTTTGCATTTAATTAAAAAAATACTTTAATTAAAACCTGATATAATTTGTGAAATTTAAAGGTCAATTTAAAAATTCAGTAAAATTATTTTCTTAATAAGAGTATTCTGAGAAGAAATTATTAAATTAAGCATGGACTTTATTTAAAATGATGTAATTTGTAAAATTAAAAGTTCAGTTTGCAAATATAATAAAAATCATTCTGTTGGTAAGAAAGAGACTTCTGAACCGTAAGTTTACCTAATTTGCATTAAAATAAGAAAGGGTTTTAATTAAGTTTGATCTAATTTGTAAAATTGAAGGATCAATTTAGAAATTAAGTAAAATTCATTCATTCACTAGATGAGAGTATTCAGAATTCGTTTATGATTTGCGTTACTTTAAGAAAAGAATTTAATTAAAACTTAATCAGGATTAAGAAATATTTTTGCCAAATCTAACACAAAATTGTCGATGTTTATTTTCGTATGCATGTAAACGTGATAATTAAAAAATGCATGGACTAATATAAAGGAAAGTTGATATGTTTTCCTGTAACTGAAAATGTAGTGTAAAATTTTTGTTTCATTCGGTTAAAAGAAAAAAAAAGGCTTCTAAACTGCATATTAGTTATTTTTTACTCATTTTTTATTATAGTATAAAGCTAAAACATTTAACATACCGAACGCCAAAGTAAATGGTCATTCTGTGGAATAACACTTTCACTTTTTTCATGTTATTTATGAAAGACATTAAGAAATAATTTGTTCTAAATATCGTTTTTTTTTTTTTTTCATGTTTCGGATCGTTTCTTTACTTGCAGTTTTTGCATTCATAGTTTCGTATATATTCTGAATTCTTGATAGTTAAATTGCTTTCTATTTGTATATTCGTTTGTAGGAAAGTAAAAAGAAGGCGGGGGAGGATTCAAGATTCGATCTATAGAGTGAAATTCTCCATTTAGTCAAGTTGCAATCCAGTTTGTGTTAAATAGCTTTTGGAACAACAACAACGACAAATAAAAGAATTGCTCTTTTATTTTTACAGCCCAGTGATTTACTTGACAGTTTTTAGAATACGCCAAAAAATTCTAAAATAGTGGATTTATTAGCAACTTTTAGTTTACTCCATAATTGTCAAATGTTGCCAAGATGATTTTAAGATGCCAAGATTTCGTGAAAATCGTTCTATATCCAGGTTATTTGGCTATTTTTCAGATTACGCCAAAATTGTTAATTATGAAGTTGCCAAATGCCAACTTAATGAAGATTTGTACTTTTTATCGTTTCGGAACATGGTGTTGTTTTGGGGATGAGGTTTTTGACGTCAACAAAATTCCGTAGGTGAAAAATAAAAATGTTATTATCTGCACGAGCATCTAAAAAAATTGGCTTATCATAACGTGTTGCCATTGTATTTACAAAAGCTCTGATTTGAAAAAAGTGACTACAGCAAATAAAACCTAGGAAAATGTCATTTTGAGCACGCGATTATATGAAATAAAATAAATAGGAAATGTGATATTTTTTAAAACAATAAAAGCGAGACAAAGTTTTTTTGGATCGTTTGCGGTACTAAAGTGACTCATTCAATGAAACAATAAAAATGAATAAAAATACAATTTAACTTGCACGAGCACGCGGTGCTCGGCCGTTCAAGAAATGATGTTCTGACATGATACATTGAAATATGGATAGCATACTTCCTTTTAACCTTTTATTTTATCCGAGTTGGTTTATGTACTCCTGAATTCAGTAATGTAAAAAATGGTTTTATAACGCCATATGAAGGTTAGATTATTTCTCTAAAGAGTTTCAGTTATTGATACTTTATATTCTGGACCGTAAAAACAAATCAATACTGTAAAAGTAAATCATAAAAATGATGTGCAGAGAAAAAAACCACCAACTATCAACAGTACAATCTTTAAACCACCATCTTTGAGCAATGTAAAGTCAAAGAATTTGTATTTGGGAAATTAGTTCCTATTAGTTTTGGAAGAAATGGGCATTTCAGTTTGCATATTAAGATTACAAAAGTTTTCGTAGAAAATGTTCGAAATGTTGGCAATCAATAGAAAACAATAAAGAAGCAGCAATCAGCCTATGTAAAGTTACAATGTAGAAAATAATAACAAAATCTTCATAAATGAAAGATTCTTTTATTGCGATAATTTGTTATTCTTCTTATTAGTTATTTAATTTATTCTGATAATTTTTTCCCCATTTTTCATGGAATAATTTTTATTATACTTCCAGAATACTGAAATATACTTCGCAACATATTTCTTTATCATGTTTATTGCATCAAAATGCTTTTTATAATCTTTAAACAACAACAACAGCAACAATCTATAGTGAATGCCATTTGGATTTAAAACAAGTAATTAAAAAAATTAAAATCAATTCGTACTTAGGTTATTAGTAACAATTAAGAAAGTTAGGAAATTTTTTATTAAATAATTAAAACTCTTTATTAAATAATTAAAATTGTTAGTGTTCTCGTGTTCCGTTTTACAACGGCTGGAGGAGTGCAATAGCTTCTGAGAGTATAGATACCTGATCACCCGCTGGTAGAAGTCTGACTTCTAGCTCACATACGTTACAAACCCTTTTTACAGGGTGGACTTCATTCATCCGTTTCATTCATTCATCCACGGATCATTATTTAGATCTAAAACAGAGAACGACTTCCTTTGACCCAGTACCCCCAATGGTATTACTCACGACATGAAGAACTTAGTGACCAAGGCAGATTTAACGTCCACCGCACATGGAGAGCCTTCTGCTGGCGGGTTCGAACTTGCAGCCCTAGGGATGCGAATCAAACACACTATCAATCAGACTAGAACGGCCTAATGTTTACAATTATTATGAATAATTTATCAAAAAATTATACTAGCATTGAATTTTAAATGCCAATTGAAGATTCAAAGTGAATTGTGGCAACGCAAAATGTGTGAATTTCCCCCCATTGGTTTGATGTAACGCAATATAGATTTGAAATTTCTAATTTTCTTCATTCTGCATTATTTCAATTCGTAAGTGCTTCAAAATGAATTGGACAAATAGATTCATTAACAATGTTTGATTTTAAATGCATCATTATGAAAGTAAACAGAATCGTTTAAAATAATCTGCAGAAAACTTGTTAAGCCTAACCTCATTAGTATGGGGGGGGAAACAAACTGAATTCGTTACTTATTTCGCGGTAGGGAAATGAAAACTTTTGGCCAGAAAGTTAGTTTTTAATTAATTAGTAAAAAAATTAATGAATTAATATTTGAAAAAAACTGCATTAACATCAAATGTAATCCACAACAAGTCTTAAAAGATTTATTTGGACTTGATTGGACGAATAAAAAGTATTTTATTAGCGATTAAAAATTTGAACAATATATATATATATATATATATATATATATCCCTTTTCATGGAAGTATGCTAATGGTTTAAAGTAGATTATTTCTTTTTGATGACGAGGTGTACCTCGTATATAGACACCAGAGCAGTTACCATTTAGATGGTTTGGTGATGGATATCATTCAGATTACTCTATATGCTTTGACAGAGCGGAGATGTAATAATGGTTATCTTTACATTTTATTTATTATATTTTTTTCCTTTTAATTGGAGGGATCGAAGAAATGAAGATATTCTTTTACAGGCCTTTAGTACTATTGAAAAAAATTTATCTCCCAGACAATATATCAAAAATATATTGAATCAGTTCCAAAATAAAAATATCTGCATTTGTAACGAAAGAAAATTTAAATCGATAAATTCGAAGTACTAAGCGAACACTTAATATCACCCTTAAATAAATTCAGATTTGTTTTATCTTTATTTTGCATATTAATTATTTTTTGCATCAATTTAAATAAAAATATAAAGAAAAGTCGAATAATTATCAATAGCATTCAGACATTGTTATCGTAAAAGTAACTTCGCAGTACAAAAGTAACTGCGTAAAAGTAACTTCGCAGTACAAACGACTTTTAGATAAATCCTACAAAATTTGGATCCATTTTTGATCATTCCAGGTGAATTCGGATAATAGATTCCAGATCATTTTGCATCCATCAAAATGTAGTCTATATTTATAAAGTTAAAATAATAAGTGATTCGAACGAAAAATGTAATAAATTCTATCAGAAAAATATCGAAAAAGAATTGATTTAAAATACTTAAGATATTCTGATTTCATGGAATCCTCTCGATCATGTGCAGTAAGCCAGTTTTTACTTCCCCATTTTATTCCAACATTTATATCCAATGGATAATGATCAATATTGTTTAAACTCTAATCCATGTGATCTGAAAACAATAAAATTAATCCATAATTATATATTAAACTCTAATCCTTACTTTGATTTAAAATACTTCAGATATTCTGATTTCATGGAATCCTCTCGATCATGCGCAGTAAGCCAGTTTTCACTTCCCCATTTTAATCCAACATCTATATCCAATGGATAATGATAAAAATGGTTTAAATTCTACTCCATGTGATCTGAAAACAATAAAACTAATCCATAATTATATATTAAACTCTATAATGAAAAAAGCTAAACCATAATTGTTAATTTAACTGTAATAATAAAACTAATCCATACTTATCAATTAAACTCTAATTCATATTTATAAATTAAATTTATATATTAATTCATAATTATTTATTAAACTCTAATCCATATTTATAGATTCAAAATAATATGTAATTTGAGCGAAAGCTAGGATAAATTCTATTAGAAAACGCCAAAAAAGAATCGATATAAAATACTTTTAAAATTCTGATTTCAAGGAATTCCTCTCGGTCATGCGCAGTAAGGCAGTCGTTACTTTAACATTTAATTCCAAGATCCATATCCAATGGATGATGATGAATACGGGATAAACTCTAATCCATGTGATCTTTTGCCGTCTCCCATTTATTTCGATACTTTCATACGTGGAGAAGACTGATGCCTGATTTTGAGGTTAATCGCTTCAGTCGCCTGGTTAATGTACATGCAAGATTAAGAGTTCCGTGGGAAAAACAGATAAATCAAGTTAAAGCTTCTGGAAGCTGTTTTTTCTACTTCTTTGTACTTTTCTTATTGCTTCCAATATTTCAAAGTGAATTTGGTCTCGTTATCCATTCGTTTGTATGATAGAATTTTGAATTATATTCGTTATATACATGATTTATATATATATACGTTGTCTTAGATGTATACCATTAATGTATATTCTCAAGATGAAATTTTTACTTTGTACATTTGAAAACCGTTGTATATTAAAAAAATTAGGCCTACAAAAATTATTTTGAAATATAAATTTATTTAAGCCGAATATTTGTTATATCAATTAATGTTTGGTAATGTCTGTTTGTTTAATGAAAAATAATTGGATTTTGGACAGTTGGAAGCGGATAAAACTTGTAAATAACTTGCATGGAGGGTTTAAAAAAATTTTCATAGTTTGTTGCTTTGAATTCAGTTTGGCTTTATTTTCTTTCCTGACTTAAGGAATTATTTTTTATTAATTCATCTATTTTTGAATATATTTTGAATATCCTTTAACGACCACTCAAGCAAAATAATTTCTCGACATAAGGAGGTTTCTCTTTGTAAAGTTAGTAACTGATAGCTTATTTTTAACGAGAACTACGTTGATATTATTTTACAGCATATATATGTAATGTTCTCATTTATATTTAATACTTTTATTTCTATATTTATTGCTGCTGAGTGACAATAGCAAATTGTTGTTATTAGTTTTCGATACTCGTATTCGATATCGGGTGTTTATTTTTTACTAGGGCTTTCCTCATATCTAGATAATCCTCATACAATATTACCACCTCTTATATATAGATCCACTTTAACTGATGTTTTTTCTTTTAATTTTGTCATTGAAATGTTCCTCGCGAAATGCTAAATATTAATATACATATATTCTTATGTAAGAAATGGAACAGGCTTTAGAAAAGAAAGAAGGAAAAAGGACAGTTATTTTTTGATATTTCATTCAAAATTGAAGAAAATGTAAATGTACTGTGACGTCTTCAGATAAGTGACAAGTAAAAATTTGCCAAACTGCGTCCCCACGGGAAAGTATTCACAGATAACGGAGGAATTTATGAAATTCGAAGAATGCTGGCAGCTGGTGCCGCCGCCAAGCTAATGTATCTGGGCGACTTGTGAACTGGACATATGTTAGAACAAACAACGTGGGAAAGAAGCAGATGTGTCCCTGTCAATAGATAAAAGACGCCCTTTTTCAAGCCGGCACAATGGGGATCAGAGGCAGACAGAATTCCATTCTTTTTGAGAAAAAGCAGCAGACTAGACGGAACCAAGGCGTTTCCTTTCTAGATGCCGTTTTCCCCTCTCTTGGGATTGGAAAGATAACTTGGGTTAGATGATCCAATGAAAGTCGGTAATGATGCTGATTGGTCTTTTGCCACCAAGAGCCGGCTTTTTAGACTGAAATAAAAGGGGAACTGACTGGAGGAGCGAGGATAGGAAGCCAAGAGGAGAGAGCCGACTGACGAAGTGACAGCTAGTGATTGGAGCGAGAATTCAGCTTGGAATTATGTGTAAAATTCTTAAGAGAGAATTTGGAGTGTACGTAGGCAGCCACGCCCTGTAGCTGAGCCCACGTGGAGTTCATCGGAACTTGTGGAACCCTTCAGCGTCTCGTCTGAAGTGTGAAAGCTTATTCGACAATTGGGGAGACCTCCAATTAGTTGAACAGCTGTCTTCTGAGTTGCTCTTCCAGCCAGTTCATCACCTTACTTGCTACAAAACCCAAAAGGTTAATCGACGAGCAGATAATCCCGAACCTCAGGCAAAATCTTGCGGGAGTTTCAAGAACTCCATCATATGTCTTCACATCCAATACTACCAGACTACTTTACCAGACTACTTACCAGACTACTTTACTTATCTGACTAATACCAGACTACTTTACTTATCTGA
>JAOUZG010008087.1:7667105-7677562 GCA_026289955.1 Argiope argentata | reverse complement strand
AACAATGCAGAAAAGACATTGAAATTTCTCTAGTAATTGAGTTTGATAAGCAATATTTAATTTTGTAAAGATATTTTCATAGTAATTGAAAACGTAGTTTAAGAAAAATATTTCATTCTTTCATTACACTTGTAGAAAAATTTCAAGCATTTTCATACTTATATAAAATTATAAACAGAAATTGCCCTTTTCACCTTTAGGGTCAAATATGAATTATTTTCTCATTTAGAAATGAAAAACCTCTACACAGGAGAGGATATTTACAAAATTGGTTGATGCCAACAAGTAATTTTACGAAGGACGCCTCTAAACATTTCCTGATTAAATTTGATATTAGTCTATAACAAGATTTCTTAATAAGTCAATGAAGTTTATTCATTTTCACTTAAAAGGCTCCAAAATGCATGAAAGTTTAGTTTTGAAAAAGTTTATATAAATTGCAGTAGAGAAATGGATATTGATTTCATAAAAATGCTTTAATCTTAGATGACATGAGAACTTATGATCGTTGTATACTTGAGACGTCTTATGAATTCTTTTCTAATAACTGCCTTAATAATATTTTAAATTGGAATTCGAATAATAAAATCCAAAATAATACCTTATTAAAATTTTACATTTAGTAGCATACGATGTTGAATTACGTTGGTTTCTTAAACGTAAGCGTTAAGTACTATATTAATAAAATTAATATTAATCATTGCACAGTGAAATTTTGCATGTTCTAGAATTACGAATTTGTAATTCATTTTTACGTCATATTTTCGATAATTTCCTTTATTTAACAAATTTATACCCTTTTCTTCTTTTTATAATAACAAGCAAGAAGTTGACGAAAACTTATGAAACTAAACAGCAGCTATTTGATGGAGTTTTTTTATTAACATATCACAAAAACAGAAGCTGAATGGGCTTTACTTATATAAAAACAAAGTCTGATAACTCAGCATATCATCAACCTTTTTTTTATTTTTTTAAAAAATTATAATTATAAACTATTATTAAGCAATAATAAGTATGAATTCTTTAAAAATCCTTGAATTTAGATTAAGTCAATCAAATCGACACGCTATCTATGACCACTAAACCAACAACCAAACTTTTGGTCTTCAGATCCATATTTCTACAGATCTACAACCATAATAGAGTTGCTTGCAACAACATAGCCATATCTTTGAACAACACATTCCCTTTTAACAGGTGGGCATATTCACAGATAGAATACAGAATAAAAACCATGCCCTAAGCTGGACTTGATCACGAGGAAGAATCGTTTCTTCCGTGCTATGGCACCTACGCTTAATTATTTAAAATAAGCTAACAAAATATGCACTGCAGTGACAAAAGTCATGGGATAAAAATATCAAAATATACAGATGGCAGTAGTATCGCAGCGAAAAAGTATAAATGCGCAGTTCGATTTCTAGAGCTTTCATTTGCGTTCAAGTTATTCAAGTGAACAGGTGTTTCGTGATTTATGGCGGCACGACGAGAATTAACAGACTTTGAACGTGGAATGTTAGTTGGAGCTGGACGCATGGGTCATTCCATTGTATGATCAAGTATCATTCCATTGTATGACACAGTATCAAGAGTGTGCCGAGAGTATGAAATTTCAGGCATCCCATCCCATCATGGACAGCGCAGTGGGCGACCACCTGCACTTAACGACCGAGACCGCCGACGTCTGTGTAGAATGGTCCATGTTAATAAACACGCAACACTTCGTCAAATAACTGCAGGAATCAATGTGGGACGTACGAGGGACGTGTCCAATAGGACTGTGAGGCGAAATTTGTCTTCCTTGGGCTATGACAGCAGAAGACCGACTCGAGTGCCTTTACTGACAGCACGACATTGCCTGCAGCGACTCTCCTGGGGTCGTGAGCATATCGACTGGTCCCTAGACCAGTGGAAAACCATGGCGTGGTCAGATGAGTCACGATTTCAGTTGTTACGGTCTGATGGTAGAGTTCGAGTGTGGCGCAGACCCCACGAAGCCATGGACCCAAACTGTCAGCAAGGCACTGTTCAAGCTGGTGGTGGCTGCATAATATTGTGGGCTGTTTTTGCATGGCATGGACTCGGTCCTCTGGTACAACTGAACCGATCATTGACTGGAAATGGTTATGTTCAGCTGCTTGCAGATCACTTGCAGCCATTCATGGACTTCACGTACCCACACAACGATGGGATTTTTATGGATGACAATGCGCCATGTCACCGGGCCAGAACTGTTCGCAATTGGTTTGAAGAACATTCCGGACAATTCCAGCGCATGATCTGGCCACCTAGATCACCCGATATGAATCCCATCGTGCATTTATGGGACATCATCGAAAGGTCCGTTCGTGCCCAAATTCCTGCACCATCCACACTTTCACCATTATGGACGTCTATACAGACAGCATGGCTCAATATTCCTGCAGAGGACTTCCAACGACTTGTGGACTCCATGACACGTAGAGTTGTTGCACTTCGCCGGGCAAAAGGAGGACCAACACGATATTAACAGTCATCCCATGACTTTTGTCACTTCAGTGTATATACAACTTAGCTATAAAAGAAAAAAAAATTATATTCCCATTGATTATTAAATTTTCCCTCTGTAATGTCAGGCTCATCTACTGCGTCGTCGGGCGTAGATCACCGTAGAACTACATATCATTTTGTAGAACGTACTTGCGAGCTATTTCCATTACATCATATTTTGGACTCTTAAATGAAAGGGAGTTGAGATAAGATGGTTGAATTTTATTTAACATTATAGGAGTAATGTTTTGGAAGCTGAATATTCTTACTGGCTTGTTGCTAAGTACTAAAATACCTATATATGTAATATTTCGTGTATTAATTTGGAATTTTTCATAAAAACTCTATATATCTTTGTAAAATGCTTTTGTTACGATTAGAAATGATATAAGGAGTTTTCAGGAAGAAACCTTTTAATAGATCAACGAAGCTGAAAATCAATCCTTGGGTAACTTTAGTAACCAACTTTTCACTTGTTTTCTCCATGATACTAGTATGCTCACACGTTAGAAAATTTGTTTTTTTTTCCTTGTATTTTTTAGTGTTTCCGTAGACACGATCGGTGGGAGAAAATTACTAACAAACTTTTCACTTGACTTCTCTATGATACCAGTATACTCACACGTTGGAAAAATATTTTCTATTTTTCTTGTATTTTCATTGTTTCCGTAGATATGATCGGTGGGAGAAATTTAGTAACAAACTTTTCACTTGTCTTCTCTATGATACCAGTATACTCACACGTTGGAAAAATATTTTCTATTTTTCTTGTATTTTTCAGTGTTTCCGTAGGCACGATCGGTGGGAGAAATTTAGTAACAAACTTTTCACTTGTCTTTTCTGTGATACCAGAATACACACACGTTAGAAAAATTCTTTCTGTTTCCATTGTATTTTTTAGTGTTTTCGTAGGTGCAATCAGTGGGGGAAATGGCGGTAGCACCAGGAGCTAACTTTATATTGAAACAAACTAATGAGATAAACTGCTTCACCGCTTAAGTAATGCGAGAACTAACGATTAGAGCTACATCTTTCTAGCACCAAGCGAACAAGTTTTTATTTTACCACATGATTTATTTTACCACATATTTATTTACCACATGATTTATTTTACCACATATTCCCTTAGGTTGGAGCTACATCCTTTTTACAGCAAATCCTTCAGTTGCCAATATTCTCTAGAACATTCACAGTTAGCTGGAATCATAATTTCTGTTAACGTGGTTAAAAGAATCTTAAAAAATACATATGTTAAAATATTTCGATTTTTTTTTATTTTCATCGAGAAAATTTAAAAAATTGATTAGTTTTTGATCAGTGTCAATATAGACAAAAATAGATGTAGATAGGTTTTTTTTATTTACAAAATCTAATAACGAAACCTTCAAACAAAATAAATTAAGTCGTACAAGCATGAATTTATTATGTCTGCCTTCTGTTTCAAGATGATTAATGATTAGACTGTTTTGGAATAGATACTCAGGTATGACAATGAATATTAAACACGGTTACTTGTTATGATAGTTTTTAAAATAGTAAGCTAAATAATTTAAGCTAGCCTACATTTCACTAGCAACTAGTTCATTTTATAGATAAATCTTATGTATTACATTCAACTAGACATTTCTTTTTTACAATTTCATTAATTATAATCAAATAATTCTTTTCCAATTTTATATTTGTAATGATGAGCTCAGATGCTAATTAAATAAAGCGAATTGGATTTCCCATCAATTAAAAAAACTAATTTTTTCGAAATGAAAAAAACAACAAAAACATACGTATTTGCTAGTCTTATTTGAAACCTTCAAGTAATAAACATTTCATTAATCATTTTGGGAATATTTG
Organism: Argiope argentata; assembly: GCA_026289955.1. NCBI lineage: Eukaryota > Metazoa > Arthropoda > Arachnida > Araneae > Araneidae > Argiope > Argiope argentata. Next base: position 7,673,182 of record JAOUZG010008087.1, on the reverse strand, counting down.
GAGTACTCTAAACTTCCTTTTTTATTTGTTGAATGTTAGGATTAATTCTTTTTTATATATATAAATCATGTTTTTTTTATTTATATACAACGCGACTAAGCCTTAAATATATCAGCAAATAATTAAAGATTTTGGTTTAAAGATGGATCTACTTCATTCAGATTCTTCATCAATAATTTTGGAACTAGAAAAATTTCTTTAATCCGCGCAACTTTTTTTGATAGTTGATAGAATATATGTACCACCAAATATTCAGAAGTTAAGTCTTCGCTAATCTTTGCTAATCTTTATTAATTGCCTCTCATTTTAAATAAAACCCAGGACATCAATCGTTTCATTTTATAAAGACATTAGACACATTTCAAACAGCTTTGATGCGTTGTTTATTTTTTTATGATTAAAATTGGATTCCTCAGCAACGAATGGATTATATCAATCGATATAATAATCGACATCGCTTTTTGTGAATACTTTCTGCTCATACACGCTCAGACATTTCTAATTAAATAAAGAAATCTAAGATTGTGTCTATCCTTTCTCTTCTTTTTTTTATAAATAATTATTTGTTTAGTTATCCTTTTTTCTTTTTGTTTATAAATTTAATTAAGTTTCGATTATGTTAAATAAAGTCATTCAATTAACTTGTTATTTGTATTGAGTTTAAGGGCATTTCTGGGAAGATAATTTAAATAGATGGTGGAATCTGTTAGACTTTTTTTATTAATTATTCATTTAGGATTATGAAATTCTTTATGCATATATAAGGTGGTTATAACTAAAGTTCCACTTTCAAAGGGTTTTAAAAAGAAAACTACTCGATCAAAGGTTATCAAATTTGGTAATAATTTAAAGAAGGTCATAAAAACTTCTTTTTCAGCAAAAAAAGAAAATTAACATAATAATAATAATAGTAATAATAATAATAATAATAATGATGATGATGATTCAAAAACTCATCACTAGGGGCAGAAATAACGCTGTATGCAACATTGTCAAACAAATTTTTTATTTTTATTGAGTTTATAAGCATTTACCAGAACAGAATTGAAGGGTCAGTGGACTCTATTTTAACTTTTTTAATAATTATTATTTATTTAAGCTTATGAAATTTTTTTATTCATATACAAAGTGTTTATAATTAAAGCTCCATTTTGAAATGGTCTTAAAAGAAAAACTATTTGACCAAATGTTATCAAACTTGGTAATAGTTTAAAGGTCATGGAAACTTCTTTTCTATCCCGCCCCCAAAAAGGTTTAAAAACGCACCACCAGGGAGGAAATGGCGCTGTATACAGTATTGCCATACAAACTGAGACAGGAAGATAGTTTAAAATGTGTTTAATCTTTTCTGAAATGTTTTACAAAGCATGTTCAATATGACTTTCACCATTTTCTGAAACCAAGTTATACCGCAATAATGCATCTGCAAAAGTAGCACTTTTGGCACTTTTTAAGCCCACTGACAGGCCAGTTAGCGATTTAAACTAATTGAGCGTCTCTCGTTTTTCAGTAAGGCCAACTAAGGCCAAGAGTCCGACTTAGCTAAACATACGTCACAACCCATTACTTCATTCATGCATTTTTCATTCATTCATCCATAGATCGTAATTTAGATCTGGAACAGAGAACGATGATCTCTGACTCAGTACCCCCAGTGGTATTACTCTCTACATGGGCAGATTTAACTAGCTCTAGCCACCACACACTGGGGGAAATCTTCGGTCGGCGAGGTTCGAACTCGTAACCTAAGGAATACGAGTCCAAACCCTCTACAACCAGGCTATTTTGGTCCTGTTATTTCAAAGTTCTTGCTTTAATTTGTGAGGAAACAGCTTTTAAAAACAGAAAAATCTTATATAATAAATAAATGTATATAATACATAATAATATTTAAGAATACTTTATGTAAATATAATACCAAAAAAAATTAAAAAATTGAATATGTTCTTTCCAATGCTTTTGTAGCATTCAAAAACGTTTTGATGTAAATTAGATAAACGAAAAATTTATAGTTGCCAATTTTTTACAAGTAGCTAAGGATGAAATTTACCTGCCACTAAATAACTTCAAAAAAATTATTCTACTCTTTCATTCGAATCTAATTCTACACTGTGTGAATCTATCTATAAATAACCTATTAGAAATTAGAGGTAGTGCCCCATTTGGTTAAAAGGGTACTTTTCGGAGACGAGCAGAGATCAAGAAAAATTCATCGGCTACTGTGCTACGTAATTTTTTTTCTCGTTCGCTTTAGGGAGGGGTCACCCCTTGCCTTTTCTACTAACTGGAGAAGGTGGAGTCCACAAGCGTTCCAACAAAACAAAATTCGTTCGGTTTTCTTTTTGCTTCCATGTTATGAATAAGAGGATGAATGGTGGTCAAATATTAATAAATACTTGTCAGTTGGTGAATTCAACATTGAAAGGCGTTATCTACGCAGAAGGGGGAAAATTGTGTTGAGGAAGGGTGAATCGGTGGACCGAGTGATTTTTGTTGCTGTTCATTGTGAAGACTTGAATACGTGCTTAAAATTCTAGTGGGTAATTTCGGTTGGAGTCTCTGTTTATATTTTTGGAGATCGACTTGAAAGGGGCATCGCGTGGCAATCGGGAATTTCTCTTCTTCTTTCTTGTCATCCCCCCCCCTTCCGTCTAGATATGCCGATTTTGGAGGTTAACAGACTTAGAAAATTTTTCTGATGGGATTTGGGGTTATTTAATTTATGAGAAATGTGATTCAACTAGAATTTTCCTTTTGATAATTCTATAGAATATCGATTAGATTTAACTAAATTATCAGTTCGAGTGAATATACTAGAGCTGTAATTAAATGGATTTTCGTGAATTATACTGAGAAAATGTCTTATTATTTAAAATACGAAATGATGAATGAAGCTGTATTTTGTCTTTTTAGAAGTGAGATTTCAATGGGAATTTCCATCTCATTTTTTTCCCGTCTATATACTTGAAAAACTTTTCTGATGAGATTTGATTTTTTTTTAATTTAGGAGAAATGTGATACAGATAGAATTTTCCTTTCTGTAATTTAAAAGAACATCGATTGGATTTAATTAAATTATCAGTTCGAGTGAATGTTATGAAGCTGTAATTAAATGGATTTTCACAGGTTATACAGACAGGATGCTTTATTATATAAATTACGAAATGGTGAATCAAGTTATATTTTGTCATTTTAGTAGTGAAATTTCAATGTGAGTTTTCATTTCATTTGTTCCCGTCTAGATAAGCCGATTAAAAGAGGTTAACAAAAACTTATTAGAAAACTTTTCTGATGGGATTTGGAGTTATTTAATTTAGGAGAAATGTGATTCAGCTAGAATTATCCCTTTGGTAATTCAATAAAATATCGATTAGATTTAGTTAAATTATCAGTTCGAGTGAATGTTCTAGAGCTGTAATTAAAAGGATTTTCGTAAGTTATACTGAGAGGTAAGTTATACTATTATTTAAACTAAGAAATGGTGAATGAAGCTGTATTTTGTCTTTTTAGAAGTAATATTTAAATAGGAATTTTTTGGTTTTTTTATTATTGCCCCCCCCCGTCTAGTTATACCGATTTTGAAAGCTAAAAGACTTTTCTGATGGGATTTGAATTTATTTAATTTAGGAGAAATGTGATTCAGCTAGAATTATCCCTTTGGTAATTCATTGGAATATTGATGAGAATTATTTAAATTAATATTCGAATGAATATCTAGACCCATAATTGAATGGATTTTTATTAAATTATGCTGATAGGCTGTCGTATTATTTAAACTACGAAATGTGAGTGAAAATGAATTTTGTCTTTCTGTGTAGTGAAATTTTAAATGGATTGGCACACAGCTCTTTGGATGAATTTTCTCGTTGAGTAAATAACCTACAAAAATTTTGAATTTTTTTCAATTTAAAAACATTTTCTTTTAAGATTTCAATTTGGTATTTGATTTTTTCCCCTTCTTTCTTAATTTATTACTTTCAGATTTTTAAAACGGAATATAAAAGCAATGCTTTATATGCTATATGCCATCTTGTGTGAATTATAATGTTGGAACAATATTCACTAAAGCTGTAAGAATAAATCAATAAATAAATCAAGTAATCATTATAATATCAACGTCCACCAAATAAAATTAATTTCACATGCCTCATCTAATTATATCATGTTATACGTTGTATTATGATTAGGGCCCGACTTGGAGTTGGAGGCCAAGACAACTGCCTTAACTTTTTTTGGGGCCCCCTCTGCTTTACTACTTTAGTGATGAAAAGCATTCATTAAAGAAGGAAATGTAAAATAAAATTTATATTTAATTTGAGGCTCCTACTTTTCTGGGAGCCCGGGGCAACTGCCTCATATGCCCCTGCCTTAGTCAGGCCCTGATTATGATTTCATATCCTTCTTCCTACCAAAAATACATGAAATATATGCTCTATTCATTACGCATATTAAACTTTTTAATGGAGATAAGTCCATGATGGTATGAAGTCTATGATGAATGACCTCATAAAGCTATTAAAAACGCAAATATGTTGTTCAGATATTTTTTAACAGTTATGGCATTGTAACTTTACTTTTTAATTCGTTTTATACACTACTAACAGTACCCGTACGGCGTTGCCCGTGTCATAGCATCCAAGAAGAAAAATTAGCTTTAAACTTAAGTTTGTACATAATTCCATGCGTATGATACCTCATGGGCATGTTACTCAACATCAAACAAGCATAAAAATATGTTTAGAAATGATCAGAAATAGCTGCAAAATAATTTTTTATATCACACATTCGGAAATATTTACTGTTAAAAAAGTAAAAATATGATATATTCATAGACAAAGGATTTTCATAGACACAGGCGATTATTCCGCTTCTCAGGAGATTCATTCTGTCTCCGCAATTCAGTTGCTGTGCGATTTAAAGACGGTTATTTCGCCCATCAGAAAACTCTCCTTCCCTAAGTATGGACATTATTTCTCTGATATTCTCAAACCGATCGTTTCTTCCCTCTTCCAGCCAAGGTTGAATTTCCCTTTTTGGGGGCAATATTTAAATTTGAATCGATGTTTAAAATCAGACGTAAACAAGGAAATGAAGCTCTTGCTATTTGTATATGCGCAGTTTGAGGTGTCCGTATATGAACGGATAAGTGTAAAATTAAAATCGCAACTAAAAAACACCTTTTTTTTATTTTGATATGAGTTTAATGTACTAAAACTTTTCCCAATAAGCTCTCTACAAAATGGTATAAATAACTCTAATATCCGTTAAATATTTATCGCATTTTTGAGGTTTAAACATACAAACACTTTTAGGAAACTTCATTGTATACTGTCTATAGATTATAAACTATACATATTTTAAACAGAATATTTTTGAACAATGAGAACAATTTCAATTCCAGAGTAGAACTCTAATCTCTTGAAAACTACCCACTCCACTAATTTAAAAATTCCCCAAAATTCCCTTCAAAATTGTCCTGCCTTTAAAATCCCAATGGTTAAAATACATTACATTTCAAAATGGAGTGAAGTTAATTTTCATGCAATAATATTGTAGAGAAAAACTATCTCAGAAAAACTCCAAAAGTTCTTCATTTTTAATTAATTAAAATTGTAATTAAATCTTTTTTTAATTAGCCTAATTACACATTTTCACCCTCTACTATAAACGATGGGAATTATAGATCACCCCTTCGCCTCCTTATACATTCATCTTTATTTTTAGTAGAGATTACTTACAGGTGATGAACACAATATAATTTAGCTTCCTTCAACTCACTTTTGTATGCTTTTTAACTTATATGTTGCACCTTTACTTTGAGTTCTTATTGTATCATTCCTTATGTGATGAGATACTTGAGCATTAAATGAGGAAATCTTTTTACCAGAAGTAACATGTGATTCTAATTTATGTATTGTATCATTCCTTATGTGATAAGATCTTGAACATTTAATGAGGAAATCATTCTACAAGAAGTAACACGTGATCTTAATTTATATATTGTATCATTCCTTATGTAATGAGATACTTGAGCATTAAATGAGGAAATCTTTTTACAAGAAGTAACATGTGATCTT
>JAOUZG010008087.1:7637479-7658139 GCA_026289955.1 Argiope argentata | reverse complement strand
CTAAACAAAATTTACTTGAACTTGATTGGTCTTGTGATGTTATGTACTTTAAAACAATAGTTTAAATTTCGCATTCTTTTATCAAAATCCACTTTACAACGGAGCTAACATTCTGTCGCATTTTTAAAAGTTTCTAACGTAGTTAATCTCTGTAACAATGATTTTTAAAATATGGATCAAGACTTTAGGTAGGTAAAAATTGCAGTAAAAAACAGACGTTTGTAAGCAAATTCAATAAAGGAAAAAACATTAACCACTTCACATACAATGACGTCTCTGACACGCGCATCGAATTATTGAATAATTAATTTCAAACCTGCAATTAAGTGAAAGTATTCAGTAATTTAAAATGTCAGAATCATTTAGAAACTTTTCATTATCTTAAAAGTTGTTACATTATTATAGGAATTAAAATAACAATAAATGTTTAGTATTGGAGGCGTCATCTAATTAGGAAATTAAATAAATTCTTATGTCAAGTGGTTAGTACAAAATGTGTTTTACTGAAACTTATTATTATTTATTTTACTTATTTATATTAATAATTTAAGTCTAGTGTTTTTTTCTATTCTTTTTCAGTGCTTTTTCTAATATATCAACATTGGGGCTTTGGCTGTGTTTACCTATTGGAAGTGAGGCATTGTACTGTTTTCTGTTGAAAAATTTTTTTTGAGTTTTACTTCAGGTAGTTTTAACTAGCAAAAGCTTATTTAAACAGAACGAGAATGCCTTTCTTATGTTTTTGATCTTCATTTATAGACCTATTAAAAATTCTCAAAAAAAATCAAAAAAATATAATACTTTTTAAGGACAGAATCGAAAAATTGAAAAGTTAAATTTTTCCTTTAAAGGAAGAATTGTAGGATGGCTCTGAAATAAATATACAATCTATAAAATATTTTAGTCCTATTTTGTTGGTTTGGTTATATCATGTTTTTTAATAAATATATTTATGAAATTTCTGCGAAACTTTTAATCAAGATTTGGTCAATAATTATTCGAATTTTAAGAGAGCTTCCGATTTTTTGAGGAATGAAAGTTACCATCACATTATTCTTAACTATTTTGAACTGAATCCGAATTTTAAAGGTTTTTATTAGATATTTCATTGAAAAAAATGGTACAAGATCTTTTATAGTCATTTATATGATATGAACAATATTATAGATTACTAATAATAGAAAGCCCTCTATCAAGGAATGCTTTTCTTAAGAATCGGATTTAAAGTTTGGTTCCCTAAAATGAATTGACTGGAAGATAATTTTTTTTTCTTTATCAGATCTAAAAAAATCGAGTAATTTTAATTTCGAGTAATTTAAATAAATAAATCGAGATATTTTAAAATAAATCTCACTAGCCACTTTAATTATTTTTAAAATTTTATTCCTAAATGCTGAATAGAAATTTTTTATACTAGAAAAACAAATTGTCGCTTATATTTATTATTATTATGGTATAAAAAATTAAAAAACTATTTAACTTGATTCAGTGTAGAAAACAGATAAAGTCCAATAAAGATTAGCTATGTAGAAAATAACCTGAAGAAAACGATTATCATCATTTTTAGAATTTAACTTTCATTTTTTAAGTCGTATAGATTTAAGCAATTATTTTAGAGGTGGAAAATATGATCTACTTTTTTTTTTTTTGCATTTTTCCTTATAAAACTAAAAATTCGAAAATAAAGAGGCAAAAATAATAACAAAATTATAACTATAAGATAACTTATTTCATCTTTTCAGAATTTTTATATTCTATACAAACAACTCTACGAAGAGCGCACTGCAAAAAACAATAAGTTTACAAACGGAAAAAAAAGTCGCAGACTTTATGTTATTCTTAATACACCGATTCATATCGCTAATAATGAAATTCGGGCACATTCGGTTTTGTAATTAGGTGTTCAGTAGTCCCCACACTCTTACAAATCATTAGACCCATTATTGTGCTGACGAAGCTCAAAGATTCCTAACAAAAAAAAAAAAAAAAAAAAAAACTTCCTGCAACCCTAAACAGGTAGCCAACAGTAGCTGCTGCGTGCGGTTCCAGATCCCCCTGCACCCCCAGCAAAGTCCATTTTCCAACCTCAAATTCGCTGCCATCATTGACATGACCTTGTGCACACCCCAATACCAAAAGATAAAAAAATAGCAGCAAAATAATAAATAAGAAAAAAAAATCGCTTTCTTCTTCTGTTGCAGTAAATTCTCCGAGCTTAAAAAATAATAATAATGAGACAGACAAACTAAGAAAAAAGCCTTGCGTATCTCTTCGCAATTCCCCCTCCCTTCTGCAGAAAGCCCGAGGCACTGCACGCTTTAGGTCAGACGAAATATGACCTTGACCGTAGATTTATGACATGGCGGAGTATTGGTGGTAATGATCAGGCCGCTACTGTATTTGGCACGTCTCGTACAACATCACTCAACTATCCCCCCTTCTCCAACTTGAGTGCACCTTTTGCAAATCTTAATCTTTTAGACGATCCCCCCCCCCAGCGAGATAGCATTGCCCCGACAATCCACCTTGTGTAATCTAAAGTACACCCTCCACGCCGAGCGAAGCCAATCAGACGAAGAGCTTCGCGATAATTATGTAACATTAAACTGCTTTGATCCCTGCTTCGATTGGTCGACTGGTTCGGTATCCATTGTCCAATCTTGGAGTGATGGGCCGCCCATTTTGTTTCTTTGATTTTTTACAGAAGGGGGGGGTCGCGCAAAAATAACTTCCCCCCTTGGAGGAGCCAGTTAGCTCCTTATCACCTACTGGCTTCAAACCTCCCATTTGAAGATGTTCCTTTGGGGATCTAAGCACGGATTTACTTTTTCTTTCTTCTTTTTTACAATTTTCTTGTTTTGTTTTTATGTTGCCCCCCCTGTTGCGTTTTGCCTAGAGTTGAGGACCTCAACTTCGGATTCAGTAGCATCGGTAAGGGTCAAAAGATCGCTAATTGCATTTTTCATTTTGATTTTCTTTTTGCTTGCTTCTATGCATCATAACTTTTTTTTTCATTACGTTTTCTCATCATCAACAAAAAGAATAAAGAGACTGTTGCCAGTGCCCTACCTTTTGAACTGAAGCGTCTCGAAAAGAGCCCTTCCCCCTAAATATCGTTTGGTGTCATACAAGACAAGAACCGAAGAATTCATCTGGTGATGGATTGTGAAGTTGTGCATCTTCAAGGACATCTAGTGAAAAGGGTGTTGTATGATGAGAGGAGGCTTGATTCCAACCCCCCTCCTCCCAGCTTTATTCTTTTATTATGATATTTTTTTCAGGTCTCAAAGAAAGAAATTGGTGTAAGTGATTGAATGTCCATGCTTTATTATCTCTCTTTGATGTGTGTGGATGATTTTTAGCCCGGAGCTCATCGTGACCAAAGAGAAAATGAGAAAGTTCTTTTGCTCACACTATTTGCAGCATATGAATTAGAAAGTCAAGAACGTTGAAGAATTTAGGTTATTATCAGTAGCTTCTTCTTTGCAGCTGCCTATTAATTATCTCTGCCTATGGTACAAGGTTCAGCCATTAGCAGCTGTAATGGCAAAGGGAAACACATCTTTGAAAATGAAGAAAATATTATAAATGGAACGGCGATAGAAAATAGAGCAATTTTTTCCTCTATAAATCGTTGCGAGCTTCCAGGAGAGTATTAAAGCATATTAAAGTGATAATAATAACATAGACGAAAAGCAGCTAGGCTTTTGCAGTAGATTTTGACCGTTATACTTCAGAGTGCATATAATTCATAGAATTATCATTTTTTTCATCTAGTAGATAAAATCTAATGTTAAAAGATTTGTAGAACTTAATTTATTGAATTAAATGGGTAGTCTTTCTTATTTATTTTGATCGAAATATCGTTAACTGAGATATGCTGATTTTCATGCTGATTAACTAACATGCTGATAACTGGTTAACTTCATGCTGATTTTCGTTATTAAATTATGCATTGAATATAAATGAAAAAGCACGAGAAATAACAGAAAAGTCATTTAAATTTCAAGAAACGATTAGAGTTTTGTTTAAATTTAATGTCTGTCATCCCAGAAATGATATGACTGAAATTTCGATAAACGATTTTTGAACTTTTATTCATTGTTAATAATATAAATAAATCCATTACAATAAAGCAAAATCGTGTTTGCTTGATGCCCATAATGTATGGCAAACCAATTTAATTTTTAAAGTTATAATGTTCATACACAAGTGCATGATATGTAAATTATGTAATGCAAAATGCATTATCAGAAAACATGTGAAAACGCTTTATATGGCAAATTGCTGAAATTACACAAACCAAATTTCACAAGTAGCCGCTTTTGGCTCAATAGTGTTCACTAATAAAGAGTTTTACAAAATTTTAATCACTTTTTTGATTAAAAATTGATATAAGTAATAATGTTTTCGTCAAGAGACTTAAGAGCCTATTTATTGAAGAAAAATTAATTTTATACCACTTCAAAATTCTCAAAAAATAATAAAAATCTCAATTATAATTCGTAAACCTATTCAGTTATATCCATTTTATGTTCGTATAATTTTTGTTTAATTTTAGAAAATTTCCAAATTAGTTTGAATTTCTCAACGCTGCTTTTTTGTTGTCGTTGATTTAATAGATAAATTTTATAAAACGTGCGTTGCCTTAATGTTAAATACCTCTTTGTATGTACTTTATTATAAATTTGGTGGGTTATAAATGAAAAGTATGATATAAAAATGGATCAAATCAGTCCTCAAATATTATAAGACTTTGAACTTGAGGTACGAAATTTCTTTAATTTTTATTATAAATCCATTGCCAGTATATTTTAATGATAGTGGAGCTATATATTTTAATGATAGTTTTAATGATAGTGGAGATAGAGATAGAAACAATGTTAAGATATAAAATATATTACTTTATTTTGATGTCCAATTATTTTTATAATGCCATCGCAGTCATTTGATTCATATTGCTCATATATATGGTTATAAATAAAGAAAAATTGATAAATTTAAGCAGTTTTTAATTCATAAAACTTTAATAAAAAACATTTCTCCAAATTATTCTAATTATTGTTGTAATTTTCATTGTTTATTCTACATAGTTAAAAGAAGTGAAAATTTTTAGATGTTAATCCTAGAAATTAATTTTCCACTTAAGAATCTGATAATTATTTTACTAAATTAATATATTTAGTTAATAATTTTAAGAGTAAAACTTATAGGAAAATGATTACTTATGATATACATTTAGTGAGATTGATGACGTAAATAAACATATTATTGTTTATTTAAAATATAAAATAATATAATTCATCAATATTGTGCTTATTATTCTCAAATGGCACATTTCATGCATGCAATTTCGACTTAAAACAGCAGTCTATTGTTTACCTTCTAAAGGAGAGAGGGAAAAAATGCTTTTATCATACATAATAATACAAAATATAATAAAATTTTAGAAGCCATTGCACATTTTGTAAAATAAAAAATTCGTAAAATCATAGTTGAACGATTATACATTAGATGACCTGCGCAATTATATTTGTTAAGTAATTGTGGCGTCACGGAATTTGAATCCATTTTACATTTCACGAGAAATAAAATCATTGAAAGCTTCAGAACCTCTACATGATAGATATATTTTCAAAGCTGTACACAGTATTATTATCATGTCAGAATATGTTGTTTTGGGGATAAGGTTTTCGGCATCAACAAAAATTCGTAGGCGAAAAATAAAAGTTTTATTATCTTCACGGGCATCTAAAAAAATAAATCTGCTTTTAATGTGTTGCAATTGCATTTACAAAAGTTCTGATTTTTTTTAAAAAAATAAGTTAATGACTACAGCAAATAAAACCTAGAAAAATGTCATTCTGAGCAAGCGATTATATGAAATAAAATAAATAGGAAATGGGATTTTTTAAAACAATTAATGCAAGACAAAGTTTTTTTGGATCGTTTGCAATACTAAAGTGACTCGTTCAATGAAACAATTAAAATGAATAAAAGTATAATTTAGCATGCACGAGCACATGGTACTTGACCGTTCAAGAAATGATGTTCTGGCCTGATTCATTGAAATATTTTATAGCAGATTTCATTTTATTCTTGTTAAGAACTTTTCTTAACAATAAGGATTAATTAGTTTGTAGTCTAATACGAAAGTTACGGAAAATTTCAATTAAATATTTTATGTTCACATTGATCTTTCTTATTCAGGAAAAAGATTTTAATCTTCAAATTTTGATAATTTAACTTTTACTAGTTTATTTATCTTACACAACTCTTTTTTTAAAAAATTTATTTTATTGTTTCTTTCTTTTTTTTTCAATTGAAATATTTATTTATTTTTTTCAAAATGATAATGCATTTACCTTTTGAGAGCGATTCGAAAAATTGGCATCCTTACGATATATTTGTTGTTGTTACTAATGGCGTTTGCCATGGACAAATGCTCTGACGAACGTTAGCGATTTTAAGCTGAATGAGCGTCTCTTGTTTTTGAAGTAGCGCCAACTAGGGCCAAAGTACTACTTTACTACCCACACATCACATTTGCTTGTGCAGACCCTCTTTACAAGGAGTGGGGGCGCAGTCACACAACTCACAGATAGTAAGTACACAGAAAAACAACCATGCCCGAACCGGGACTCGAACTTGGAACGCTCAGACACGAGGAAGAAGCGTTTCCTCTGTGCTAGAGCTCCGGAACACATTTTATGTTTAATTCTTTGCAAACTTCACAATAACTGAGTTTAAAGCACTTGGTATTTAGATATCTCTTAAATATTCCTTTTTAAAATACTTATTAGAAGTTCAAATAACCTTCTATGAGTGCCAAAAATGAAATATTTATTAAAATAATTCTGTCTTCCAGTATTTTTACTCTCCCATCCCATTTTAAGATTTTTATTGTTTCTTTCTATTATATCATGACAATATCCTAATGGAGATTAAAGTAATACTGTTCAAATAGTTTATTGTTTCTTTCTATTATATCACGACAATACCCTAATAGAGATTAAAATAATACTGTTCTGATAATTTATTGTTTCTTTCTATTATATCATGACAATATCCGAATAGAGATTAAAAGAATACTGTTCTGATAATTTATTTTTTCTTCCTATTATATCATGACAATATCCTAATAGAGATTAAAATAATACTGTTCCAATGGTTTAATGTTTCTTTTTATTATATCATGACAATACCCTATTAGAGATTAAAATAATACTGTTCCAATATTATGATACTTTTCCATCTAACTATATGATGGCAATATTCTTTTCGAGATTAAATAAAGACTGATATTCAGAAACAAAATTTGAAAATAATTCATTGGTAGCATATTTTTATTAGAAAGAATTAGAAATATTTCATATTAATTAAGTCTGATCCAATATATATGGATTTAATCAAAACCCATCATTTGATGGAATTTTGGAAAAATGTTCCATATTAAATTTAAGTTTGTTAACAGCATATTTTCCAACCAAAATTTATTACTAATCTTTGATTGCGTAATATTTTTAAATCACAATTTAGAGGCGACGTTTGGAAATCATTTAAAATAGTTTTCAAACTAAGTCAACTAAAACTATGATATATCATGTTACATAGTATATATTCATACTATGTTACATGAAAATTATATGATATAATAAAAATCTGTCACTGTAAAAAGAAAGATTTGAAACTGCGAAAAAGCTGGATGCAATAAAAAATGGACTGATTCCTAACCCATAAAAATCCCAGGAAAAACAGCTGGAGTGTTAAACCAAGAACAAATTTCAGAAACAACAACAAAAACCCATCCACTTTGTATTTTTTAAAATCTCCTTATGAAACACTTGCTCTTACCCGCGACTTCGTACGCGTGGAAATTTTGATGTATATATGTGAGAAGTGACAGTCTAAAATGCTATCGAAACCGTATGCAGGCTTAAATTTTCAACGTCAATTGGAGCAACGCAAAGACTTGAATTTTAAGTGCCAGCTGGGGTAACGCAATATAGATTAGAAATTTTTTTGTTTTATTTTCATTCAAAAGCACTTCTGAAGGAATCAAAAGATATATTAATTAACAATGTTTAATTTTAAATTCATCATACACTACAAAAATAAACGGAATCATTTGAAATAACCGTTACGTCTAACATCATTAGAGTAGAGGGGAATGTTATGTTATGTTATTAAAATCATAAGGGTGCTTTTCCGTTTGTCGGGCGCAAACGAACAATCGCCAAAGTAATTTGAGAAAATTTGGCGGAATTCTAAATTATTTGCTAACGGAAACATACTACTATAAGCATATATAGCTAACACAAATACAATTTAATTACAAAAATGCACAGTCGAGCAGTTTTAATATATAGTCATTTTTGCCAAAAAAAAAAAAAAAAATAGTTTGCCACCAAATTTTAGCGAAACGGCATTTACAGTCACAAGGTTTCGATGCACGTTGCAGTAAATTACTGGAAAATAGAAAATAATATCAATAAACGCAGTAATACGGAATGCACTAAAAATTTAATGATGAAAATAGGCAAAAGAAATAAGTACAGCCAGAAAAAAATCAAGAGAAATGAATAGGAAATAACGAATTATATTAACACAAGAACAGCATAAGAAAAAAATTTAATAAACATTCCTTTAGAATAGTAAGATAATATTAAAAGAACACCGATAAAGATAAATAAAAACAAACGATTGAAAAAGCTCAGGCAAATGTTTTCAGATTTTTTTATTATTATTTTTGGGCGGAAAAGATAGTTTTTAATTAATAAAAAATTAATTACTCAATTAACCGGAAAAATAATTAGCCTATGTTCTTCTGTAGACTATAATCTATCTCTGCGCTAAATTTCATCCAATTTCCTTCAGCCGTTCTGGCGTGATTGAACCCCCCTCATCCATCCATCCAAACTTTCACATTTATAATAGTAGTATAGATAAATACATTAACTACAAATATAAAGATATTTCATGGATGAATTTCAATGGCTAATGTCAAAAGGTTCCATTTTTAAAGAATTGGAATGGAAAATCGTTGCACTTTTTGATTGACGAGAAGAAAATAAAAAGGTCCAGAGACTGTGCGATATTAGATTAAAATGAGGAGGGGAAAAAATGTGTTGATTCAGCAAAAAGAGGGATGAAAATCGATTTCTTGTTCAGAAAAGGATGGGGTCAGAGTCGAATGTCCGAGCTTCTTTCATGCGTAATGCGGTTGTCAAGACGTCGGTTGACAGTCGCAGTCAACCTTACCTTTGAAGGTCTCTTCCCAGGAGAGGAATATCGGATTCTGAAATCAACGCTTTGGGGGGTCGTCCTCAATTGAGCCCGTATTCAACAGACGATTAAATTTGTAAACTTTGGTGCATTTGCGGTTCAAGTTGAATGGAAATGCAGCAGCCTTTTAAATTCTTGAAAATATTAGCATAAAATATTTTACGATTTTGCAACGATATTGTCCGACATTTAGAGAGTTATAAGGTAATAATCCATGAATTCTCTTGAGAATTCCTGGATTATTATCCTATAACTTTAAACGAGCAATTATTGTAAAAATTCTTGCTCTTAATATTTGGATCAAATTTTGTATTTATATAAGGTTTTGATTTCGAAGTTCATCTATATTATTACTTTTCATGACGAAACGCAGTTTTACACGAAAGAAAATCATTTTTTATAACTAACCATTAGAGCTTTTTCCCTATCTATTTTCATACCCGATTTCACCATGGTAAAACTGAGTATAAATTCAAAGTACAAGTAATAATAGATAAATTGTTAAAAGCATACTGCAAAGTAGCAGATTGTTCCAAATAATTAATTAATGTGTTAAACTAAAAGTATTCCTAATTTTCTTATATAAATGATCAGTTCGTTTGTAAGTCATTTATATCTAAATATTTTCACTGAAAAAAAAACTGTCGTTTTTTTCAGATATGTTGTTAATTTTACTTATGGTACTTGCCTATGGACAAGCCCTCTGCTGTATACAGCAGTAGATTTAAGCCGACAGGAGCGTCTCTTGTTTTTGAATTAGCCTAACTAATGCCAAGAGTAATGAGATTGCCGGCGTCCTGACACAGGGGTAGCGTGTCTTCTCCGTGATTTGGGCTTCCCGGATTTGAGTCCTGGTTCAGGCATGGTTGTTCTTCATCTATATTCTATCTGCGAGGTGTGTGAATGTGCCCCCCCCCCTATAAAAATGGGCTGTGAAAATTTGAAGTAGGGACAATTGGTTTTTATTAATATTTTCGGATGCAAATTTGACATACAGTTAATAAATCAACTGAATAGTCATTTCATAAAAAAAAGTAAAAAATGCGATTATCTTTAAACATAAATATTACTTGATGGGTGAGTCATGATAGTTTGACTCACTGAGAACGTAAAGGTGTCTATAATCCACTGTCATAATTTTCTTCAAATAGAGATATACTTACCCTTGCGCCGCATAAAAGTTATGTCTTATCTAGCTTCATTATTTTAAAGAAAACTCGAAATTTTATGAAATCAGATACTGCTCTTTTTGTAAGTTTGACAGACAAAATAAAATCCTTTTCTTTTTTCTTATTTAAGTATTAACCCTTTGCGGTCGGTAAATTTTTCGCTTGGGAGTACTGAATTGGCAGCTGAAATGTCTGAAATGGCTAGCTTTCTGTTAATCTCAATTTTTGTGGAGTGATCTTTCGAGACGTGATCATGCTGCCACAGAGGCGACACCGACTTCTACGACGGATTACAAATGCCGCCACAGTGGCAGCACCGACCGCAAAGGGTTAAAATTATGTTTGTTTTATAATTAATTAAGACTAAGATCTTGTAAAAGATTGCTGTAGAATTAATTTAGATCATTGAAATGAATTGATAGTTGAAGAAGTTTTGTTCTAAAAGTCTTAAATGTTCATCGAAACCAGTTTTATCATGTGAGAACATGATGTTGTTTTGTGTAGGAGATTTTGGTGCCTCCAAAATTTAGGACGCAGGCGAAAAAAAATAAAAAGATTATAGGCTGCTGAAAATTATTGGTTGAAGTTTCATTAATTCAACGAATTCTCTTGTAATAAAAATGATATTTTATTACAAGAGAATTACTTATAGCCAGATGTTGACAATTTTGATTGAAAATTATGAAGTGGATGCATTTTTTTAAAAAGACCTCCTTTTTCCTCCAAAAATCAGCCCAAGGTCTATTGTTTCTCCATTTTTTTTCACCCTAGTTGTGATTACTCAAGAATTTTTTGTTTTGGGAAGAATCCCTCCCGGGGAGCTTATTGTCGGGTAAATACCCTCGACCCAACAGATGCAAGATGGTAAATAAACCAAACGACGCATGAAGCTGGAACAGAAACAAAAATTCCCTTCCCCAAACCGATATCTACCCAACTTTTGAAAAGTTAGAGGCCCTATCAATACCATGGAAACCTGAGATAGCTGAGACATTTTAGAATGCGGAAAAATGACAAGAGGACGGGGGGGGGGTGGAGAAAAAAATCAAACAAACAAGACAGCAAAAAAAAAAAAAAAAAACCCTATTCTGTGGGAAGAGGAGGTGGGGTCAAAGTGATGGAGAATTGACTGTATTGTTGAGACACAGTTCGATTGTTGTCAAACACCCTGAGGCTTTGTTTTAATTAGGAAGGGGGAAATGACAGTTTTGGCTATCTGGTGTCGCTTCTAACTTTCGCTTATTGGTATGCGGTTTTTCTGGCTTGCAAAATTGGAAGGAATAAAATTCCGATTGCTTTCGCTCATTCTTCTTTTCTTGTTTTTTTTAATAACACTGGTTTCATATTCACATTGCTTTTCTAGAGCGGAATGCTTTGAGACGGTTAAGGTTACGATGGAAGGTTACTTCTGTGAAAAGTTCTCAGGGAATGAGATCAGTTCGTCTATTTTTGGTACTGTCCTAAAAGGGGTGTATTAAAAATTGACTTGAAAGATCCTGGCATTTGGATTTTCAGGACAGTTTTTTGGATGGGGGGGGAGGAAGATTGAAATGGTTCGGCATTATAGTAAAAGATAGCGAGGATATCTATTTATCCTCCATTTCTATTGAATATTTCTTAGAATCAATTGACGAGACAAATATTATTCAACAAGATCAATATTTAAGAATGGTCTGTGTTAATATGACATGAAGTTTTTACGAAGAGAGTTGGAAGCATTTTGTTTTACTTTCTCGTATATAGTTGTTGTTGTTATTACTTATGGCACTTGCCTATAGACAAGTGCCCCGCAGATACAACAGCAGATTTGAGCCGAAAGGAGCGTCTCTTGTTTTTGAAGTAGCGCCAACTAGGGCCAAGAGTACGACTTAGCTACACACTCACCACATTTGCTTGCACAACCCTTTTTTACAGGGGGGCACATTCACACACCTCACATATAGCATATAGAACGACCATGCCTGAACCGGGACTCGAACCCTGGACCCCCAGAAGACGAGGAAGACGTGCTACCTCTGCGCCAGAGAGCTGTATATATAGAAAGAAAGTAATTAAACAGCCAAAAAGTGATGAGATTTCGGATGAATCACTTCTCTGAATCCAAAAAGCTTGTTTTTGGAATTATGTATATCGGTATATATTAGATATATGTATATAAACATGCTTTAATAGTTACATGGTTGAACTGAATAAAGTTTTTAAATTTTAAAACCTTTATTTATTTCCCCACTAGACGAGTCATAATTTACACACAAAGAATTAGTGCCAAGAAAAACGTGTTTCGACACAAGAGCAGAAATGGCCAAAATGTTTCCCTTCAGTGATTTTACAATGAGATTTTTCTAGCGATTTCTTTAGAACGTGTCAATGTAGGTAAGGGAATTTTAGGTATCTTTAGAAGAATATGATAAGTATTAGTGTTTTTTATACTTTCTTTCGTTTTATACTATATAGTGTCGTGACAAAAGAGCAGACGAGACCAAATTTTTCCCCTTCAATGATTTTACAATGAGATTTTAACAGAGATTTCTTCACCACTTGTCGATTTAAGCAAGGTATCTTTATAAGAATATGGTTAGCATTAGGGATTTTTTATACTTTCTCTCAGAGACTGAGAGTTTGTTGATTTAGCAATTTTACAGAGCGCGTATTGAATTAAATAAATAAAAATGTATCTTATGATATTATCACAAAATAAAGATTAAAATGAAATCTGCTATGCATTTTTCAATGTATCATGTCAGAGCATAACTTCTTGAACAGCCAGGCACCATGTGCTCGTGCAAGTTAAATTATATTTTATTCATTTTAATTGTTTCATTGAATAAGTCACTTTAGTACTGCCAACGATACAAAAAAACTTTGTCGCATTTATTCTTTTAAAAATATCACATTTCCTATTTATTTCATTTCAAATAATCATGCGCTTAAAATGACATTTTTCCAGGTTTTATTTGCTGGAGTCATTAACTTATTTTTAAAAATCAGAGCTCTTTTAAATGAAGTGGCAACACTTTATTAAAAGCTGATTTTTTTGAGATGCTCGTGCAGATAATAAAATTTTAATTTTTCGCCTATGGATTTTTGTTGACGCTCATTCCTAAAATAACATCATGTTCTGACATAACATATTTCAAGCCTACAAGCAAAATAAATTTGATTAAAAAATTTCGTTATTGATTAAAAATTAAGTAGATGAGCTTAACTCAGTTGACAAATATTTTTCTATACTACATATTTGCAATTCAACTTCTATATGAAATAGGAAAAACCAATTGCTAGTTTGAATAAATAACAAAGAAACCTCACATATGCATTTTACAGATTATCATAAATAGTTAATCCAAATATGATTTTCGTATAAATAGTAATCATTTGGCACGAGCATTTGATTTTCATAAATAACTGTTTATAAATAACTATAAATAGCTGTCTTTTACACAAATTAAAAAATTAAGTACTGCCCTTTTCGTTCAACTTAAAGTATTACTCCCGTCGTAAACTTAGACGGTTGTCTGATGGTGTACTCGTGGTGGACTAACAGTACTTCCAACTATCTCCCTCTAACGGGAAAAAGCGAGCGCCATTACGTCACTCCCGTGCGTGTTGCTATCGCGTGGAACTAAATCTATACCCCTCATATATATATTTAGTTAAAATATAGTATTTTTATTAAATTAAAAAGACTATATGACGTGGTTTTACTTGGAAAAGTAAAATTTACTTGAAAAGTTTCTTTAGAGCCTTATACTTGCTGAAAGATTTGAAATTAATTTTTACCTTACTTTTAATTCTATCTTTTTTTATGTTTATATACATTGAATTTTGTAATCGATCTTTTCTTATTATACATTTATACACCAGAATTTTGAAGTTTTGCGCAATCAAGCGTTTCAAATAAATTTTCTTTATTTTAGTATTTTTGAAACTTTATTAATCAATTAACATTTATTAAAATTGGATTCCATAATACTAAGCGATTGTGTGTGTGATTTATAACATTTACATTCGTATGAATATAAAGATCAGCATCAAGCAAAACCGTTTGAGGAATTTTGTTCAAAATTTGATAAAGTTCTATAAAGTTGTTGTTGTTACTAATGGCACTTGCTATGGACAAGTCCGTTGACACATCAGCGGATTTAAGCCGAAAAAAGCGTCTCTTGTTTGAAGTAGCGCCAAATAGGGCCAAAAGAACGACTTAGCTACACACACATCACATTCACTTGCGCAACCCCTTTTTACAGGGGGGGGGGGGGCACATTCACACGCCTCACAGATAGAATACAGAAGAACAACCATACCCTAATTGGAATTTGAACCCGGGACGCCCATATTATGAAGAAGACGCGCTACCTATGTACCAGGACGTCGGAAGGTTCTATAATAAATTTAGTTCTTAAATTCCTGTACTAAATTTCATGTACCTATTTCCTGTGTTTATTTTTTGTAATTATCGTGCTTAATGACCATCAGCCAAATAGAAAGCTAATCTTCTTTTGAACGGATTTCGAAAAAAAAATTACAGATATAAACAAATTTCGGGAAAATCCATATACCAAATTTTTTACTAGTATATACCAATAAAACAAGAGCTTTTTTAACTAGATGAATTAAATTAGTTAAAAACGGTCTTGTTTTATCATGTTCAAAGGCAAACAGCCCTAATTCCGAAATATATTCTTTGAACTTAAAGAGATCTGAAATGAAGAGATCCGTCAAAATCTTGAAATCGAATTTTTTGATAATGACAATATTTTCTCTTTAAATGTTTCGTGTTGTGTGAAAGTAAAAAGGTACAATAGTATTTGACATATTTAATCCTCTACGATAATTATTACACATTTCCGGAACAACATACAGATCGTTTCTTGCGTTTACTAATCTTCTTGTAAGGATTAAATTAAGGATTTTTATCCCTTACGTAAAACGCATCGTCTAGAACAGCTTAATTCTTATATGTTAGACACGAGGAATTTGAAAATCACGATTTAAGAAAATTTACTGTCGAGAGAAATCCACAGATTAACGTTTTATTAGATCTTGTAAGATGTTACACAATTGGTGCATGATCTCAAGATATATATAAAAAAAGGTCATACGATTCTTTAGTCTTATAGTTAAAACTCTATTAAAGTTTGGAAAGTTGTAAAATATTATAATTTAAAGAAGTGTTTTTACAGTGAATTTTTGTTTTTGAGGATTAAACTAATCGCATAAATCGGATTAGTGCTCTGAAGTGATTTATATTCTGCTTTCTAGAATTTCTAATGTGATATTATCGAAAGTTGTTAAATCAACCTGATTAGTTACATCGTGACAAATAAAACTGGAAGTATTTATGAGTCTCTTCTTGTACGCTTACTTTAATGCATTTAGTTCACTGTTTACTCATATAGTACACGACTATATCATGAAAAATTCTTTAACCCTCTATGGGCCCGTGTAACTTTTAGGTCATATTTTAATTTATCGACATTTTACAAAATAATTATAGCTTTTTTC
This sequence comes from Argiope argentata, assembly GCA_026289955.1. Classification (NCBI taxonomy): domain Eukaryota; kingdom Metazoa; phylum Arthropoda; class Arachnida; order Araneae; family Araneidae; genus Argiope; species Argiope argentata. Next base: position 7,642,180 of record JAOUZG010008087.1, on the reverse strand, counting down.
TTGAGATGGCGCATAAATCTTAATTCTATGACATTGCAAACACAACCAATACTAGTATTCATGACCATTCTAGGCTCATCAACCCGAAATAGAAAAATAATTGCTGTGCAAACTGTTGTCAGTAAAACTACGCGAAATTATTTGATCTAATTGAAATTATTTGTGCTTTCGTCAGCATTACCTGACTACGTCTGATTACCAAACTATGTTTATAAATGCAGGTACATTTATGCCTTACACCAAATGCAAATTGTTTTATGGACTTTCACATATGAGCTATTATACACAGAAGTGCAAATTTTATAGGCCAGTGTGTCTCGAAAGTCAGATCACGATTATAACGCAATAAAATTGTTTACACAAAAATTTGTTTTTATTTGCTTATATAGGTTTATAATTTTTGATTTTTGGGTTTCCACATTTTTGTCTGGAGTTAAAACAAAAATTCGACCCATAGAGAGTTAATATTTTATGTTATGATCAAATATATAAAATTGGATGTCCGTTTTTTAACTCTATAATGGGCATGTCATTGCAGTAAGGATGATAAATAGGAAAAAATGCATATAAGACGTAGTTGTATTGTTCAAAAAAAAAAACCCCCAGAGAATCAGGGATTTTTAAAAATAAAATTTAGATAACTAAAAAGCTAATTTTTAAACTTTTCAGATATTGTAAAAAAAGTTTTTGTGCAATAATTTGTTCAGAAGCTGTAACGGAAATGTGTTCGATCTTCATTTCAACCCTTTTGGAAGATCTAGAAATGTACAGTACACCCTTCTAAGCGCTATGGAACATATATACCAAATGCAATTCAAATCTACCAAGAAGTATCGAATTGTATTAGGTTTGAATGTGCAAACAAACAAATAAGTGAATTTTCCTTTATATATACATTTATATTTTCATATATAATTCTTAAGACAGGAAATATTTTGTTTGTTAAGTAAACGGGAAAGAAATATTAAAATTAATCGTTAAGTTTAAATTGGAATAATAGTTTCCTTTTCCAAATTTTTGCAAGACATAAAGTGCTTTACTTTTTATTTAAGCGTTAATTAACAAATCTCAGACAAATATAGAAGATTAGAGAAAATAAATCACAGAATATTGTATTTCTAGAATATTACTTCTTTTTGTGTACAGTCGACCATCCCACCACCACTGAACGTAGCAGTATCGACAGAATTTGTTGTGGCCGACTATGGTCTTTAGCAATGTCCATCCTTACATTGACCGAATGTGTCAAACTAATATTCTCTTCGAGATAATTCACCCCAAAGTGGTCAAATACTGATCACCTCCTCCTCTACAAACTTTCAAACTGTTGGCAAAAAAACTGACAATTTTTGACATGTCCTTCAGAGTCCTAAGATTACCTGGTGCCCTCAGTATTGAACTCAAGTCCTTATTTTAAACTTGCAGATGTTTTCTATGTTCAGAGATTTCTATGCATTTCTTTAAATAGTGGTAAACATTGCCGATTCCTCCCCGTATGCATTTATTTTCCTGAATTCTTAAAAATCTTTGGAAATATGCAGGGAATCTCCCATGTCCTGATATTATTTGGATTACCACTGGATGGAATCTTCTTATTTTTATTTCTGGATTAGGAATAAAATCGTAAGTTATTCTTCCTTTTTTGGGCATATACCATCTGTCAAACCATTGTAGCTTGATTTCTTCTCTCAATTCCCATTGTAAGACACCATTTGATTTTAGAACAATTATATCCACACTCTCTTTATGTGGCACCATCTTTGCATATTGATTCGCCTTTTTATAACCATATATCCCAATATGGCCCTTAACCCTTCTCAACTCTGTCCACTTGCTAAGTTTTACTCTTTTTATCTTCTTCTAGAATATTACTTAGAAGAGTGTGGCACTTTTCCGTTAGCCAGTTGCCAGTGAAAAATCGCCAAAGAAATTTGGTGGAATTATACATTAATTGGAATTTTTTTGCTTTAAAATCACTGTAAGAAAGTTGGCGTAATTCTACAGGGTGTCTAAAAAGTTCCCGTACTGATGATTTGTGAATTTATTTTACAAAAACAATAGGTTTAAAAAGAATTATATAAGAATTATTATTAAGACCAATGATAAAAGCACTTTTAACATAACTAAGGAAAAAATACTGAACTTACATTTATAATAAATGTTCAAAATGTCCATACCTTTCTTGGAGACAAAGCTGAACTCGTTTGTTCACGTTTTTCGAAACGCGTTTTATCATGCTAGGAGTGATTTCTTGTACCCTTTGGGTAATTGCGATTTTCAAATCATCTATTGTTCGAGGATCACCTTCATAAATTTTGTCCTTTAAATATCCCCACAGAAAAAAGTCCGGGATGGTCAGATCAGGGGATCGAGGTGGCCAAAGATTTTTTGAGATAAGTCGATCGCCGAAAAAAACTCCAAGTATGTCATTGGTTTCATTACTCGTATGGCAAAATTTAATATACTTGAAAAAAATCATGGACAATTAATTTTTAAATTTGGAGCACGGGAACTTTTTGGACACCCGGTACATTATTTGGCGATTTTTCGCGGGCGCCCGGCTAAAAAAAAGTAATAATGAACTACTATTAGTAATAATGAAAAACTTCAACATCATTCATTACATCACCAAACATGCGTTTTTTTACCAATCAGAATAGCATAAAGCATTCGCGAAAAAAAAAAGTCCAGAGCTACATTTTAAGAACTTAAAATCAGTACAAAAAATTTAGAAGTTTATTAACTCTACGCCACTAAAAGAAAACCACCTTGACAATAAACATTCGCAATGTACTCATCACAAATGGGTATCGGTAATTCCTGGCCTATAAAAGGATTACCCGGGTTGGGTTTTCCATAGAAGAAACACCACAATTATCTTCTTAAAAGAAAGTTACCGTCGTCAGTTGGTGCATTTTTATCTCATGCCGCATTTTTTTTTTAATTCCCTCGCCCATAATCCCGATCACTTTTTTCGGAGCAGTTGAAGCTATTTACGATCCATATAAATTGCATCTGTTAACTATTTATAAGTTTTGTGCAGGTAGATCATTAAAATGTCCCCTGGAAGCGGCTTAAGGCTATTCAGTGGAAAGTTATACTTCCATTTTATTTCCTTTCCCTGAACTGGGCTGTGGCTCCTGGGACCGCCATAATAGGGCTATAACTTCCAAAGTAGCTTCTTTTGGGGATAGCGTGGATAAAAAAAGAAGAAAGATTCCCCATTGCCACGAGGGTCAGGGATAATTTTAATTATCGGGCAATCATATCAGTACTGATGAAAACCTATCTGAATTTGACGTATTATATTTTTGAATTATTAGTTCCGTAAAAGAGTTAAATGCAGAAAATAAATACGTTTATAGTACCATACTCGAAAAAAAAAAACTCGATTTCAGTATAAAAAGGATTGACAAGTCTTTCACAATATGGCGGCAAATGCCACGCTATATGTATTACATCGAGTCTGTACTTTGTGCCATAGAATTTAACCGTATCAATCAATTAACCGATATAGCTTAGTATAAAAAATGACTCTTATATAATTTGTTTAAAAATAGCACCATGTAACCTTCGACACGGAGCTTTATTGGAACTAGTAATGGGTTTTAATCAAACTCAACCCGATTTTAATAGCGACTTCTCCACATATTAAAAAAAAATAGCATTGGTCCTTCTATGTGATACCTTTATAAGGTTCTTTGATGAAATCAAACTGCTTGGCTAAGTAACACATTTATATCTTATACCTTACAATTTAATGAATTAGTTTATATGACATAGCATGAAAATAGGGATTTTCATATAATAACGCTCAAAATGTGCGATGTGTTAAATTTATTATACTTTCAAAGCTCCCTCTTATTGCCTGTTTTCAGATGTAAAAACTTTCTGCGCTTTTGCGTATACCCCATTCCAGAGCTACAAAATTTAGCAAATATATACTTTGAAGAAAGCAAATGTAAACCACGGAGAGGGTTTTATTTAAAATTTCAAGTAAACTGCATTTCGACATTTTTTCGTGATAGTTTTCAAAAATATAATTATATAAAAAATTCATATCGGCTACAGAATTTTTCCTAATTTCCAACAACAGATTATTTTGTTTCCTGAAATTGAAACCTTTTTCACTGTTTTATTTCATACTAGTCGCCTTTGGCGACCAACTGGTTGGCCAATCTTAATGCTCATTGAGATTTTTAACTAAATATTTTATGTAACTTGCCTTTTAATAACTTCTCCATCAAAATATTTTTAAGCTTTAAATTTTGAAGCCATATTTTCCACTCGTATTATGTTAAAGGCCTTAAGACATAACGTACTATGTATCTCTTATTTTCAGTGAGCCCCAGTAAAGTTTTACCTTTAATTTAAAGTTGAAATGATTAATCTGCAATTAACCTAAAAAATTTTGTACTGAAACAAAGCATCTATTGGAAATATGAGTACAGGAAACAGAATCATTCAACATTAAGTCTTAAGTGTAGTACAGAATAATTTTCATATTTTATGTAAAATATAAAGAATTATTCAACAAAAGTTTCAGATTCATTCATAATTAAATTTCTTTCATTCATAAAATTCATTTTTTAGTTTTACTTTCAAAAGATTTAAATGATGAAAAAAAATATTTTATTTTATTCCAGTTAATAAATGTATTTTTGAATATATATATATATATATATATATATATATATATAT
>JAOUZG010008087.1:7586917-7637079 GCA_026289955.1 Argiope argentata | reverse complement strand
AATTAATAAAGTTCTAGAAAGTAACTGTAGGGTCCTGATTAGAGTGGATATCCTGTAAATTTTAAACTAAGCATGCCTCAAAAAAAGTAGAATTGTTGAATGAATAATGTAGCTATTTTATAATGTCTTATAAAACTTTTTGTCAATTTAATTTTTTTATAAAATAATCACATCTTCATATTTATTTTATTTCACACAGACACAATGCTGTAAATTGCACTTTGTTCTTTTAGTTTGTTGTAAAGGTTAATTTAATTTTTCATTTTTAGTTTTTCTAAACGTGATGGCAACGCGCTGATAAAACTTATTTCCCCCCATGCTAACGGGTTTATGCAGATTGGATTTTATTTTTATTTTGTTGAAATAAATTGTTAAAAAGCATAGTTAAATTATTTTTGAAAAAATCATTAAAAGTAGAAATTTAATTAATTTTTTTACAGTTTTATTATTACAGCGCAGTTTTATTACAAGTATAGCTTTAAACGAGGTGGTTTTTTGAAAGATAAAAAAGAATAATTCTATTTCATATTTATACATATGATGACAAGAGGAATAATAGAAACATTTAAATTACAATACAGCAAAATTTCGTAATTAGATGAAATGGACATTTATATTTTTAATACCTCAATGTTATGGGACTGTATCCGTTTATAAAAGCTTATAAACCAACTGAAGAGTCTTAGGTAAAATAATTAAAATGCAATGGCTTTTATGCTTGAAAATTTGGTGAAGTAAGGAACATAAAAAGATATATCAATAAAATGTAGATGGAATTAAATAAATCTAATATTCCTGGTGAACCAACAAGTCGTCAACGGAAATTATCAGGTAATATTTATGAATTACACATTAAAAACTACAATTTTGAATTATTAGTTGTTAATACTGTATTAATGAATTATTGAAATAGAAAAATAATAATAAAATACAAAATGGAAATCAATTTCAAAAAAAGAAATACACTCCTAACAAAGAATTTTGGAAAAAGTGCTGTTATTTACTTTGTATTATCCCTGCACAGTCTAGAATCATGAATATTGAAAGGCACAAGATTCTGAAATTAAGAATAATAAATTGATTGCATATATAATTACAAAATGCAAAAGAATGAAAAAGTTCATCTTTCTAATAAACTTCAATGCTTTGTTTGACAAAAAGAAATTGAAAATTTTATAGTTAAGGTATGGTTCTATTATTTCTTTTTGAGATAAGCTGGTTTTTAAAAAATTGAAGATTATTATTGCTATTTATATTATATAATTAATCACCCTAAACTTATCTTCGGAAACCGATTTTTACATTTTATGTTTAAGAAGAATTTGTTTAGAATCATCAAATAAGATTAGCCATTATCAACAAAAAATAAATTGAAAGGATTTTTTTAATTAATTAGCAACATTATGGATAAAAAAATTCAAATAATATTCTAACGATTCAAATAAGCTAGAATTTTTATTGTATTTTTTTTCTATAATAAAAGCAAAAAGTGTTATAAATAATTTTATTTTATAAATACTAAAATGCAACAAATAATAATGAATAAACTTCGACTGTGTTTTTATGATACAAAATTATGAAGACTGGAAGTCAAATTTATTTATATAAGTAAAATATATTATATATAAAATATCTTATCTTATATTTCTAAGTAAAAACTATTTAAATAACAAAAAATTAATTTTTTCCGTATCGATTCTGAAAGAAAATCTGGTCAAATAGGGAAATTTGAAAGTGACATTAAAGTCAAGAAAATTTTATTATTTTATTTAAGATGTGAATTTTTTTAAAGATTTTAAATCTTAGACTAACTATAACTATTATTTATATACCTGTAATATTTTCTTATGGAAATATATCTATGTATAATGTATTAAATTAAAATTGAAAACTATGAAAATTCACTGAATGGAATTTTAATACTGCACGACAGAAAGTTCCTCTGAATAAAATTTGAGTCTAGGGAATTATTTTTGTTTATATTTAAAATCTCTGCTAAAGACGAATGAACTTATAAATGTAGAGTAATTTGTAAATGCTCCATAATTATTTACTCAGATTATTATAAATAGAACTTCTTAAAATTTAATTTTTTACCCTTCTAAGAAGATATCGATTTTCTGCATACCGAAGACTTATTTATTTATTTATTCTTTTATTTTCCAACAGCTAACTTTATCCATAAATTATAAAACAGATAATCTTTATCTGCTTTCTAAAAATGCTAAATAAAAAAAACCGATAAACAGATAATACCCTTCACTTGAAATTTTAAAACCTATAAAATATCTTCCGATCTTTTCCGGCAAATAAAAAAAATATGGCTGAAAATGGCGGAAGAATATTCCTACTCCGCTCAACAGTTATCACGAAAGCCCAATAATTTAGATAAAAATCAAAAATACACAAATCACGCAAACGTCTGCTCTTGGTACTTGATAAACAACAAAGAAATACCCTCTCCTGGAATTAGAAATCATCTGATAGAGGCCACTTAAAAATGAATTGGGTGTAAAAACGTGCTCAATGGGAATGTCTCGGATTTCGTCAGAGGGTATGAATTATAGAGATATGGATTTCAGAATTCATTCCGGCCTCCAAGGATTCGAAGAAATTGATAAAATAGCTAACTTGGGGAGAAAAATGTAATAGACAGTTTCCTTCCTTTTAATGAAAGAGAAGTTCTGCTTTTCGGAAAAAGTATTGGATTTTTATTAAACGGAATTTAATTTTTTTTTTCGTCATTTGTATCGGAATTTCAAGGGTATTAGCGGTTAGTTTAAAACTGATCTGTCTATTCGAGAAATAAAGTAATATCTCATTATATTTTAAAATTTATCTCAGATTTGACATGATTTGATGTGATTTCGTCTAGTCAAATAGTGCTCATTGTTTTTTTTTTTTTGTATTTAAAAGAAATTTATAGTTTTCAACATAATTTAATTTAAACTTGCTCGTAGTCGATATTTTGATTTAAAAAAAAAACGCATTTTAAACTGAACTTTTGAAATTGTCATAATTTTTTCTTATAACTAACTCTAAAGCTGATTCTAAGATATCCAAAAGCAGAGAGTGTAATGGCTATATGAAGATAAAGTAATGTGAGGGTTATATGAAGATTTCTAATACTGGCTAACTTGACTTCTAGTAATCATCGGTTCATTCTAAGCCCTTCTAAAGGAGATTTGTCTTTCAGTACGTGTAGATTGCTAGAACTAGTTAGTTACAAATAATCATCGATTCATTCTAAGACATTTTAAAGCAGATATATTATGTCTTTCAGTAGTGAGATAATTACTTGCAATTTTATATACCAGCTAACTTGGCCACTAATAATCAAGGATTAATGTTTTGCTTATCATAATTCGAATTAATTTGGTACGCATCTTTTTAGGTATAAATTTGTTAAATATGGTAGTCCTCCTGCTTTCACTTGCAGTTGCATAAAACGAATTTTGAAAACAAGCCTTTTTCATGCCAATTTTTGGCAAACATTTTAACTTTTGGCGAATTTGTAAAAATGAATTTTATATCATAGTCTTAAGTCTAGTAAATGACTGTGAATAGTTGGGGGTTCAAGGTTAAAATATGGCAGGATTGAATAGCAAGAATACGAGGAAAAATTTCACGTGTTTTGTATTCTCGCTACAATTTTAATAATAATTCTTTAAAAATTGTAAACCACATGTATTTTGAAAGAAATTGCTTTCAGCTGTAATTTTGAAGTTCTAAAGCTTTATTTTTTATTCGAATGGCAAACTTTCCTTAAAAAATCCTCAAAAAAATCCAATTTATCCTCACATTTAGGAGTAAAATTAAACAAATTTGTCAATTTTTGGGGGAAGCTTTAATCAAGAGATAAAGTCAAGTTATAAATTTAGGGATTTAGTTAAATATACCTGTGGAAATTAGAATGGGAATATTATCTTAAATTGATATTCTATTTCGAAAACATTAGAAGAGTGATTGATATTTAAGGATAAAACTGTTAATTTTGGAAAATTCTTTAAAGTAATATTTTCTCAAATTATGCCTGTGGATGACTGTATTTTAGAATATAGATATCATTCTTAAAAATTGATAAAGTTATTTGTATTGAGTTTAAGTTTTATGCCCTCAGTCCTTGTCTTTTATTACTGATAAGCTACCATCAAACCCAATGCAACTGATACGAAACAATTCAGATTGCTTATACGATATTTTGGAATGAATTAAAACTCATATATAATTATTTATTTTCTTGTATATAGCAGCAAGGCAATACACAAACGATACAAAACCCCAAAACCTCTATGTTATAAAATAAAATTTGAAAAATGCAGTTTTTTTCTTTTAACTAGCTAAAATTCTTCACAATGAACTTCCATATTAAAAATAATCTATTGTTAATAAATTTTGGAGTATCTAGTTCATTAGATTTAAAAACAACAACAATATTGAAATAAATTAAACCACGACTACTAAATTTAACTTTTCTAAAAAGGCAAAAATTACAGTTACATAATCAAACGACCCTAATTTAAAGTTGTATACAAATGAAACAACTCTGAAGTTACGAAATTTTGTGAAGGACGCAAAGAAGGGATGGAAATTTTTTGAGATAAAAAAAATATTTGAAAGTTTCACAATTAGGTAGTTTTTTTAATGAAATACAATCAACCTACCTTTATGAAAATTTATAAATTTTACTATAACAAAACATACTCAATATAATTTCCATTATTTTCGGTCATCATTATTAAACAGAAGATAGCAAATACCAACAAAAAATTCTATATGTTCTGAAAAAATGCTTTGAATTGTCATGAAATGCTGACTTAGAGATCAGATAAAGTTCTTTGTTTATCGCAACTTCTCAGATTTTCGAGCCCTTCCAAAGCCAAAAGTCGTATGGATTATGGTCTGGGGAATGGGGAGAACTCAGATCACTACAATAACAGCTGATGACACGTTCCTTTGTGAATTAATTTTTGTAAACTTCCTTAAAAGAAATTCTAATGTCTAATCGAGTTCCATCTTGCTTAAAATATTGTGCATTTGAGTCCTGGATATACTCCCAGGATCGGAAACATTTATTTTTGCCATTATGAATTTTGCTGCTTGGTATTAGAGCCTTTTACTGGACCTCTAGCACTTAATTCTAAAAAAAAATATATGGGCTGACAATAAATGATGCAGTAAACCCAAATATCACGCGGTTACCTTGTGTTCGATGGCACCTGCAACCAAGAGTGGTTTTTATGTATTTTAATTAAAGTTCACTTTGAAGATTATGTAATTTAATGAGTATGAGCTAATATGTTAAAGTGACATATGGATAAAAAAATGATGAAATTTTAAACGAAAAACCAGTCTTAAATGTGTAATTCTTGGTAAAAGTGAAGTTTAGTGTGCCCCTTTCTGCGCCAAGGATGCCAAGTCGCCAATAAAATTGGCGGGCGAAGTTTAGAAACACTTCTGTAGAATAATTACTGTTACCGTTTTTCGCAATATAATTATGATTTTTTATTACTAAGTATTGTTTTTTTTTCAGACCGTCAATAGGGTGCAGAGCAAAAGTTAGAGCATGCGATGCCTTCAGCATCTGCAGAAGGCACCGGGTAGAATTTTTTAACTTAAAAAACAACCTACGGCTTCGCTAGAAGCTGGAACGGTAACCTAGTAGCTTCGCTAGCATATTGAACATAAGGACTGTGTGGATGACAGAAACAGTGCATAATCGAAAGAAGAGAAAGAACAGAGGAAGAAGCAATCAAACCCTTCTCCATGCAAAATTTCAAACAAGCATCCTTTCCTAACTTTGTCAAATCGTAAAAAATTATTTATTCCACTCAACCTCCATCCATTCTGCATTTTCGAAATATTGTCTTCCATTCCATTTACCTGACATCCATTCTTGCACAATAACTGACATAACAAATTATCAAGGAAACCAACCTTTAGAGAAAAGCAAGAATTGTAAGAACTGCAAAGAATTCCATTGCATCTGACTTTTAAAGTAAGAATGCAGACGATTTTGTGAAATGCGAATTCAGACGATTTTATAGAGCGCATATTGACAGTAAAAAATTGCAAAATAATAAAGATTTTCGGTTCGGGTTCACATTAAAAATAAAATTGCAGTGTCTTATTAATTGTTAAAAAAAAACTTTTAATTATAATCAAGAATAAAAACAATATCTATTATAAATATTTTTTTATTATTTTTAATGTAACATTTTTCATAAAATAGTCGTAGTTCATGTTCAACTCAATCATTGTGAAAATTAGTAAACAAAACAGCTTTAGGGTTGCTAGAAGAGCGTTACGTTGGGTTGCCATATTGGCGACAAACTCGGGGGCACACTAATCTTCATTTTTACCTAATTCTTTAAAACAAGCCCTTTAGTGGTAAAATTTTAAAAGAATGTTTTTATTTTTTTTCAAACAAATACCATCCCTGTATTCTTCTCAACACAAAATTAAAAAAAATTGAGCAATGATTTCCTTTCTAGACAATTTTAAAATAGTATCTTTTACTTATGGTTACTCTGCGTATAAAGACTTGTCTATTAAAATTCTATCATTCATGTTTTGTAATTTATATTCTGACATTTATAATGTTCAAAATTCAATTTAATATATAAAACCGAAATAAAGTACAATATTTAATAAATTCCTATTATATGTCATACTCTTTTAATCCCTGCTCAATTTTTTTAAATTGTGAAACATATTTCAGAGCCTATTCATAGATAACATATTTTAGTGCTGTTAATAAGACATTAAAAGAGGAAACTAGAAAATATTCTGATTTGCTGTCAATTAATATTTGATTTTTTATAAATAAATTTCATTCATTAGAAATATGGAAACTAATTTTGTATTAATAGGACATTCTTTTCGGATATTGTTTATGAGGTTAAGGACAATATCTATAAAAATATAACAAAAAATGTAACGGTATACTTTTATGAATGTTTTAAAAACATACTTTTTTAAAGAAAACTTACTAAATAAAGAATTATTAGCATTCCTATACCTATTAATTAACCTTTTTCTTACGAAATTTCCAGTTTTGAATGCTTAGTCAGAACAATTTTTCCTTTTCGTACATATTTGTAGAAATGTTTTTCTTATTAAAAATTATTTGGAATAATAAAAATGATTTGATTATCCCTTTTCTAAAGACAATAAAAAGCGATCGGTTTAGTAAAATCAATTCTCAGCTATTAGAAAAGGATGTAAATATGCAATTTAGTTTTCTATTCAGCTTTGGCATTTTTCTAATTTCTATATATCCAAGTAAATCAGTTCAACAATTGTATATGTTGTCCAGTAAATATGATCTAAATCTGTAATAGATATTTAGCAGATGTTTAATTTTCAGACATTTTATAACGGCTTTATTTTTATTTCAATTAAAATATTATTAAAAGAAAGCAAACGATTGGTAAACATAATTTTTATTAATGTTATTTCGGTTATTTTTTGTATAATATTTGATGATCAATTGTAAACCTTTTGGAATCTGGCAATATTTGCAATATATGCTGATAAGTGAAAAGAATAAGCGAGCCGATGGAATTCTAAAATGCTTGGGGTATTAGTTTAGTTTTAAGAATTTAAAACACTCTGCAAATTATAATTTGAAGCTTCAGAAAACGGGTAGTTTTCTAGAAAGCAAGCAAAAATATGTTATTAATTTTTTTAAAAATATGATAAATCTTTTCGAGTGGTATAATAGTTACATGATTAACCCTAAACTGATTAAATTTAAAATTTGTTAAGATAATTTTCTAGAAAACAATGCTAGATACAGCAAATATTCATTTAAAAAAATACGAATTTCGGATACGTTTTATGATTGTGATCGATTAATCGATATTAAAATTCCAGAAAAGAAGACCCTTTAATTAACTGGTGCTTATATTTTAATCCAATTAAACTAATTACTTTACTTACAGGCGAAGAAACAAGATAATACTGAGATATCCAATAATCTCTTTTAATATTTTTGACAAATAAAAATTCTAATTTTTTAATTATTTGATTAGGAGAAAAAGATTTAATTAAATAGCATACTCAGTTTAAGCTAATGGTTTAGATGTGTTGTTATAAAAAATTAAAAATAATTGATGGTTTGAAAAATAATCGATGAGAAAACATTGCGTTATATTGGAATTCTTGTCTTAGAGTGTTAAATTTAAAATGTGATTAATGATATCTTAAAATTAATAAATTATACATTTTTCTAGAGATGTTAAAATTAAAAGGAATTTTTAAGCAAACAGAAAACGCAAGAAACCACTAAATAAACATTGTATACCTTAAATTGAATCTTATCTTTGAAAAATTTAGGAGAGGAGGCAATTAATTAGATTTTTTTATTGAAGAAAAATAAGAAAATTTAATTCAGAAAGTTAATAGTTTTTTCTATCTATCGATCTAAAGTCATACAAAATATTTATGGAAATACAGATGCAAACTTTCTTGCAAACAATAATATCAAGTAAAATGCAAAAATAATATTAAAATAAGTTAATTTTTTTACTTATGTAGAGGAAAGAATTCAAATATGAAATGCCAATATATATATTTGTCGAGAATATTACAGAGGTATTGATGTTTCAAAAAATCCAATGCTAAATTTTCCTTTGAATATTGTATTAACTAAATATTCAAAACATAAAATTTTGAAAATAAAAATAGAATTTAAGAATACCTTTTTTGAATGCTGAATTTTGAAATTAAATATACGTGTTATAAATAAGAAATATTTGAAATTTTTTAAATATAGAAATGGATAAAAGGTTGAAAAATATAAATATTAGAGTGATCTATAAAAGCTCATTAGAGTTTCCTGTTTATGAATTGAATACACAATATTTATTTTTTAAGATATTATTTATTTTGTTATATCAGAACTCTTTCGCACTATAACCTTCTTCTAACTCTCAGTAAGCCTTTTTCTTCTTCCAAAAAGGCTTTTGTGTTTTGATGAAGAAATAATCTCTCTTTTATTTCACTGATGGATTTAAAGCGATTATTCCGAATATAATTTTTTAAGAACCGAAAGAAATAATAATTATATGGAGCGAGATCTGGTGAGTATGCAGGGTGTGGTAAAACATACCAAACAAACTGTAAGAGCCTGCGACTAATGCATTATGCGTTCTAGCGTTGCCATGATGAAAAACAAGCATTATGAGTTCACTAATTCTGTTTTTTTTCTTGCTATGACAGCTGTTAATCGATAAAGTTGATAACAGCATTTCGTATAATTTATTGTTTCACCTTGAGGTAAAAGCTCGTATGTATCACCTTTCGCTCTTCATGTTTAACGCTGTGGGGGAAAGTCTTAAAGAGACTTTGGCATAAATGAAATGTATTGTAAAAGAGTCCTGGGACGACTGAAACCGATGACATAGACGTTTAGTAGATAAACCTGCATGTTTGCAAAAACAGAGCCAACTATGGCCATGGATAGCGCACTGAGTAAGAAATTTTTGGAGCACCCTAATACATATTGTAGATATACACACATAGAAATATAACATATTATTGAAATATAGCACATTGTATAGCACGAATGAAGGAACATTTATGGTAAAACAAATATTAGATTTAAAAGATATTCCAAAATATATATAACACAAATATCATTAGAAAATTCATTTGGGAAACTGACGCGAAATGTTATACTGATTGGATATAGCTCAAGTTGCTCTCATGACCAATATGACAATTATTATTCATACCAACAAAACATTAAGTTTCTTCTGAAGTGTATTTAATTTTTCCCGTCACCGACGCTTAAGAAGAAAGTATTAACATTTGTAATAAATATAGTTTGAATAAAACATTGTACATAAAGGGCCATGTTTTCATGCATGTTTGTTCCAACATCATTGTGTTAATAATATTTTTAATTTGGGTGAAATTTTGTCCACATTTTCCAACCAAATAAATAAATCGGAAAGTTAAATAAATTCTAATCCTTCCTTCCTTATTTATTTAATTAGGATTGAGTACTCAATCACAATAAATAAGTAGAACGACATAAAAATTTGATTCCTTTTTTACAAACTCTCAAAAAACTTTAAAGAACAAATGTAATTATAATCGATTAAAAACAAATACTTTCAAGTCATGTATTCCGAAAGTTTATGTACTCAGAAAGGTTAGAAAAGTTTTGATGAAATGTAATCGTTGTTTAACTAAAAACACTTTAAGGTAAATGAGTTATAAAGCAGCTCTTTGACTTAGAATCTACAAAATTTTTAATAAATAGACCAATAACCATTAAATTTTTCGTAATTAGGGTTGTGTGCATTTTGTTATAAGTCTGATTATTGCAATTTTTTAGAAAAAAAAATTATTTAAAATTTAACAAAAGAAATTAAGCATTTGAGTTTTTACTATGCTTTTCATCTAGGCAGTACACGATTGCGTACCGAAGAAAAAGAGAGAGGCTAGCTTTTTCAGAAGCTTCGCGAGTTATTACCCGGATGATGAGTGACACTGTAATTAGTCACAGAAAGCCTAAACGAAGCCTATAGTTTATAGATCTGTGATATGATTTATATTATTCCTGATAGGTATATACAATGTATGATAGGCAATAACTATAGACTTAAAAAGCTTGTTTTATCCTACAACAAATTTGGTGGAAATTGGTACTCGTAACTCTTCAAAGTCAATTAATAATTTTTAAATTTGTAATTTAAGTTATAAAACACTAAATATTTCATCAGTAAATTAATACTATTAAAACAATATATTATTTACATAACATTGTTCCTTTATTTTATTCTAAAAAGTTTTGATAAAAAAACTAGCAGAGTAATGCCAGATATAATGCTATTTTTTAATAATAACTTAAATTTATTACATTATTTTCGAAAATATTTCTGATATCCTTTATCAAATTCCTGACTAACATGACTGAAACTTTCACTTCTTAAGAATTGCCTTTCAACAACAGGCATATATTTATTTGCAAATAATTCATCTTATGATTGATAACAATATTTCTAGAAAAATAACTTTTATTTTCAATTGCTGAGAAATAGAATCAATCATATCTAATAGTGTCATCTCCTGATATGTATGTATTATATTAACCATTAATTATTATTCAGTTAAAAAACAAACAATGATGCTTTCGCATTTAAATTTCAATAAAAAAATGCATCCATTTATCATAATCGTTCAGAAACTAACAGTGTTAGTTTTAAATAATAAAGTTTTGAATAATAAATTTATTTGGTATTGCTAAGATAAAGTCTCCTTGATTTGATTGATTAATCGCAACGCTAAGAAAACATCATTACTTTTTCTTAAATTTGAAACAATTTCGCATCAGGAAATACAAACGAAATGAGCATAATACAACTATGCGTTATTTTAGATGGAATTTTACGACAAATCATGTTAAGGAAATGGTTGATTTAGATTATATCATATATTTTCAAAATTTTTCCTGAAATAGTTCTGCGTCTCTCTGCATTATTTATCATCAGAATTTTTTCAAATGCACCGATTCTAAACATCCAAATTAATAGTAAATTAATTTAATTATTTGTAAGACGACTTTTGATAATATATTATGGCAAAAAAAGCATTCAGTTTTATATTAAATTATTTTTAAATAATAACCAGAAAATCAAGTTTATATTACATAATTGTTATTTTGTGGCAATCAGTGAAGAGGAAAATTCTTTTAAATGATTGTAAATTTTATTGCATTATTTCTCTTTATCTTCTAAACATAACTCTAAATTACTAAGCAAATATTTCATAGAATAATGCAAAAGTCCATATCAAAGGACATGCAAATCCTATTAGTCCTATGTAAATATTTTGAAGAATTTTATATTTATTCACAAGATATCCTCAAAAGTTGATGATAAAATAATAATACAAAACATTAAGAAGACTTTTTTTGTTTAGAAAAATAAATTTTAAGGATACAAATAGTTAAATTGTTTTAACGATACCAATTATTTAGAAAATTAAGGATTAAGAATCCATTCAATTTAAATAAGTTGTCACCTCAAAAATTTCCCGTAAAATGTCTCACAGAAAAGATTCCCATTGTGGTATTTTTCTCATAATTTTCCATATAATAGAGTCAAGCCATGTTCAGATGACGAGGAAATCAATCAATAAATAAAAAATTCCCAGATTTAATTTAGATTAATATAAAAAAATTGATTCCCACGTGGGTGTTTTATATTTTTAGTTTAAAGCAGCAGAATGCTTCAAAGTAAAATAAGTTTTGAAAAATTTTAGGAACAATGCAAAATGAATATTTTTCATTTTGAAATGAAAAATATTCAAAATGAAAAATTTGAATATTTTTCGAAAAACCTTGAAATCGAAAATTTTTCCTTTGTCCTTTTTGGGTCTTTATGAATAGCCCCGATAGATCTTTACTGGATTAAGTATACAATCCTCAAGGCACTGTAGATTATGAAACATCTACTTTGCAATTACCCAATTAGAATCAAGTTCAAATGAAAGACTTTACCAACAGGATTTAAATTAAAGATTTCTGTTTTTTCTGCACAAAAGTCAGTTACAAATTTCTTTCTTTCTTTTTTTCTGCAGAATTTATATGCTTAAATACCTCAAACATGCTTATTTATTTAGAAAGTAATTTAAAACGCATTAAAAAGTGCTTACATTGACGTAACAGCTTCACCCATTATTTCCTAGATGAATAAAAAAAAATGCTAAATGTTTTTCTGTTTAGGATAAAGTTGAGAAAAAAATAAAGGAACATAAAAAAGTCTTTAATTTTCGTTCGCAAAGCGGACAATTTTGTAAATATGTAAAAATAGAAAATAACTGATTGAGAAAAATTATCTTTTTTATTTTATCATATACAAAGTATAGAAAAAATTTATCAATATTAAAAAAATGATTTGGATGAATGTCTACATTTTATATTTCCTGTAGTTTAGAAATATACATTTTTGGTATGCCAACATTTTTGTAAGTTTATTCATCAATGATTTTGACAACTCAAAAACAAGATAAAATTTGCAAATACATTTAAAACTATATTTGTACATATCTATCAAATTGAGAATGATTCCATTGAGGAAGTGTTTTTGCCTTACTGTTCGAGTACAAATGAATTCGACAACTAAAAAATGTAAAGCATTATGCAGATAAAATTCCATGTATAGAATCGGCATCTAAAATGGAGGTTTTCATAAAATCTGCTTGATGGTATTTCTGACGTTTTTAAATTACAATGCGGCAACTAGTGGGACATCAGAAATTATTCAAATATTTGAATTAAGAAAGAAAAAAAATACTGGATCTTAAAATAAATATACCATGAGAAAAAAAATTTAAACCAAGAATAGCAAAGATTTTTTTTAATTATATGAGAATTCTAAAAAAAAAGTACATTACTGTATGTTAACAACAATGACAATATAAACAGCTATTGGGACAATTATGGTTCAAAAATGAATAATTAAAAAATAATCATTTTATAAATAAATATCATTAGTAAACAGTACGTAATACTTTGGATTCGCCAATAGCATAATTCAAGTTTAAAACATATAACAAAATTTTCCTCTAATGTATTTACAGCTTATTAAAATTTAATAAATATTATTGCCTTTTTGAATGAATACATTACATTGTGGAAAAAAAACATGACAAAAATGCTGAATTTTTTAAAGCAAATTTTTTAAAAAAAAGTAGTTGAGAAAAAAAAATATTATTGCATTTTAATTTTGGCTTTTAATTAATCGAAGTAAATTATGTTTTAATATTAAATTCAAACGAAATCTAATAAAATGATTAAATTATAGATTAATTTGATTTAAATACAATGAAATCAGCAAAATTAGCTATAATATCAATTGTTAGTATCGGCTGTAAATGACTTACAATTATTTATTGATATGCATCTGATAAAATACAAGACGATGATTGAAGACAAATTATACTGGGAATCGATTACTTCTGTTAACTTTAACCCCTTAACTGGTTTATTTTCTTTACTATCTTCCTATCTTCTTTACTATTTCCATTTGAATCAAGATAAGAAAATATTCCCAAATAATAAGATGACACCTTTTATTTTGGGAATATTTTCTTATCTTGATTCAAATGGAAATCCATGGAATACTTGACATCTACGTATTCGAAGTCATTTTACTATTGAATTATAATTGTTATGAATGATTTATTTTTTGTTTAAAACTATCAAAATACGATAAATCGATGCAAGCACGACGTACGGGCAAACCGCTTAAGGGGTTAATTTTTATATGATTCCGTTTTCGATTTATTGAAATGCATTCTACCGAGAATCGATTAACGACTACTTTTTTATATAAACAGTATTATGACTAAATATAATGTAACTGTACTCATCTTGTGCATTAGGTTTCGATGATATTTTTAACAAATTTTTGTTTGATGAAATTGCACATGTGCTGTGAAAATCTTTTTTTGTCCAGCATCTTTAATCTACAGATTTTCCTGCGCTTTTTCTAACCAAAACCCAATAATTTCTCCTCGGCGCATTCGATCGATTCGATAGGGGGTCGAACTATCTACCTGATCGTCTGCACTTTATCACCCACCGAAGATCTGATATCTTAAGAAGCAAATAGGGAGTCACGTACATGTTCCGAACCATCTTCTGGATATAATCACGACCCCTACCTTTCCTCCTCTTCCCCTCGGAAAAAAGATGACCAAATCATAATCCAGTCTAAGAAAGAAAATGTACCACCACCTTACTATTATTATGATCCTGCCTTTATGTGTAATACATTTTTTTTTTGTTATTTGTTATCGAGTTCTTGGATTTTTTTCTTACTATTATTATTATTATCTATTTGGACTTTTTCTAAGACTCCGAAAAGAAGAGACCGCATAATAGCTATAAGCGAAGCAGTCTATAATTTCGTGGACAGAGGCTCTGGACAAAACGGCCCAGTCACGATACGCCCTAGGCGGCTATAATTAAAAGCCATTTCTGCTCCCTGGTTTGGCCGTGGTAATTATTGATCACGTGACCCTATCCAACCACTTGATAAACGATAGTGGCTTTACCGGTAGCTGTAACATCCAGTAGCAATAACATTTGATCTTTTTCGGCCTCCCCCCCCTTCCCTCCTCTCATAAGTCAGGTTCGATTCTTTGAGGGGTTTCTGGCGAACTTTTTGAATGAAGGTAATTACTACGTTGTTACTATACGCCGCTCGGTATACTAGCCGTAAGATGGAGAGGTTTGTTCGTGGAACGCAGAGATAGCACGTACGGATGCATTAATTCGATGTTTTATGTTTCTGGTGGAGATTATGTCTGTGGGAGAGGTGTAAGTATAGGTATAGGAGGCAGAAATAAATGGTAGGTGAATGCCAGAAATGATCGACTTTATCTGAAATTGATATTGCCAGTCTTCATTGAAAAATTTGAAGAAGAACTGTCAAGTAGGAATTAATGCAAATGTATAATCTCAAAACTCATTTTATTGGATGTTTCTCTGCTGATACACGATAACAGCAAGTAGATGATGAGCTTGAAAGTTATTCCAGAGTACATTTATTAATTTTGAATCTTCAACCTGAATATTATAATGATAAAATTTGCTTATTTTAATTATGGATACATTTCGATTGCTACGATATTTCTGCGTCTTTTCATGTTGTAGAAGAAGCATAAACATAAGTATTGAATATAAAAATCTAAATGAACGATCTTCTTGAATTACTTTGGGAAATTCCTAATATAACAATGTCAAAAAATTTCTTAATGAAATTTGATCTTGATTTTTTTAGAATCGTTAGTTGTTTTATAATAAGAATAAACATCAATTAATTATAGAATTGCAGACTTAAATTTTTTGACCACGGAACATTTATTTAAAAACTTGTAATTCGAATATTACAATGCAAAATTGTTAGTAACTTTGAAACAGGAAAGTACAGGAGTACTTAGTACAGGAGAGTTGCATCAAATACCCTTTCACCTTGGAAAATCCACTCCATAGTAAACCATATTCATAAATACCAAGACCTCTTCAAGATCTACAATAGTTGCGAGCAGATTTCCCCTTGTGAAAATCAACCGAAATTATAACTTAAAAAGTCCCTCAAAAGCGCAGATCTCATGATGGAAATCAAGACCTCAGGATCCAGATGGAGGCAACGTATTTCTGACTCTAAAGTGATTGTTTATTCGCTATACATATGTTCTCAATTTAATTTGTCATTTTCTCCACCTTTTCAGTTGGTAATCTAATTCCCATGTAAGTTCAACCCATAATCACCATTTGTTTAATTATTCTTGTCCCCTCTATCCAGTTATTTCAGAACAGATTCCTGTAAGATTTGACACCGATGGCCTTCTCTCTGGAATTCCCTGAATGCTGTATCATCTCTTTATTTAACTTTAACAAATTTTTCCTTTTTTTTCCTTTTCTTTCTCCCATCTTGTGTTCGTCCAACTGGTTAGGTAACTTAGCATTATAGGCACCGGGGGCACAGGATGGCGTTATGTTAGTAACTTCGATAATAAAGAAGCACTAGAACAGAATTTTGTTAATGGAACCAGTTAATTTACAGAATGTCTGGTATATTGATGCATATGAGTCACAGGAATTATGAATATCAATATCCTGTTCCTAATCCAATATCAAAATAAAAATGCATTGTAATATTAATGCCATTTTTTTCATAGCCACTTAAGAATCCACTCATTCTAAGAATTGTAAAAATTCCATTCATCCAAGAACATTTTGCTGCTTTCATCAAAATAGTGTACGTGGGCATCATTATAATATACTTTTTATATTAATATGTATAAAAATAAAGAGAAAAATTAAAAGAGACATAGAGAGAGAAATCGATGGATATTTTTTGAAATATTTCCCCCTTTTTTTGAAATTAAATTCTTTGCATAAAAGCTAATTGCATGAAAAAGTTAAAAAATAATCATTTCTTGTAGAAGGAAATATAAATTCAGTAAAATTGATAAACTTCATAATAGTTCAGTTTGATTAGAAGAAAATGTTAAAGGAATAACAATTGGTAAAAATCAATTCATTTTTTTTTGAAAAAAAATCATTGTAATTCTACTAAAACATGTCACTTAAAAAGGCAGATTTAGCAACAAAAAAATTATAACAGTATCTGTTTGTTTTGGTAAATTTAAATTTGACAGGAAAAAATGGTTTTCACAAAATTCCTAAATGTAACCTTCTATCTATCTACCTTTTTTTTCATTTTCCTCTAGTGAGCCTCAAAAGAAGCATGCGCTTCCAAACACCCAACGGCTTTAGAATTATGCATTGTAATTATTATTCCCATATATTGCCGCAAAAATAAAGCATATTATGATTCATCATGGCTCGATTGACAGAGCATTGGACTGCAAATCGTTTGGTCTCTGGTTCGATTCCCGGCCAGCGCATTTTATCCAAAGACTGGAATTTTAATTTAAAATTGATCTTGTTATCTCTCTAAAATTGAAATGATTCCAGAGCATTATTTACTATTCGATCGAGATTATTCTCGAATGTTCTCCAGATATATAAAAGCTGAGTTCTGCTCAGTTCTTCATTCTGTTCTCCAGCGAGTTTCTTGGTGCTAATAAACGCAATTGTTTCTAGCTATCCACGTCTTTAATTGAGTCTTCGCGACTATATTCTTTATGGTCATGCTTAAAGTTAATTAGAGTACAACGATCTTAAGCAGGATACAGCCAAGTACTTTTTGATAAAATATTATAGGACCTAAAGACATAATACTAACTTATTATAATATCAAGTATCATATGCTTAGAATAATTGAAAGTATACTTGAAAATATTCTCAAGTGTACGACACTTGAAATTATTTCAAGATGAAATACAACCCTGAAAAAGACCTAATTAATAAAATATGTGTTGCGAAATGATTTGATGCTGATTTCAACAGAAAATTTTCGCATTAATAAATATTTCTTCAACATTTAAAATTTATAAGCCTTTATATTTTTTTATTAAAATGAATGAACATTTTATTAGATGCTGTTTCCAAAAATTCTGTTTAGAGTTAGAAAATAAAATATAATATGCATAGGAGTTATAAGAAATCTAAAAAGATATATTGTTTATTTGAATAACATCTTACGTATAAAATATTTTATCATTATCGTATCATTAAGGCGTGAAAAGAAAGGCATTAGAATGAAGTTTTGAGGAAATACCAAGATATCTTAAACGATTCTTGAAGCTAATAAAAAGAGATTAAATGGTAATAAAGAATAATGATGAAAGTGGAAACAAAGTGTTCAATATAAACGTCCAAAAATTAACATAAATATTAAATTTTTTTATCTAATTTGTCATATTTGGTTTGTTTACTATAGAGTAAGAAGAGTATATTCATGACCTTATTTGAAGATAATTTATGACAAGCAGCACAATTTGGTTTCCTAAATTCATTAATTTCTAAAATATATATCTAAGTTATTTCAATCTCAACCCTCTGTTTGGTTAAAAATTTATTTTGAATCTACAACTTAAATGCTAAATCTACACATTGCATTTTAACCCTTTAGTTTTTTACCTTTTTAAATTATCGAATGTATTTATTATTGTTATTATTAGTGGCACTTGCCCAGGACAGGTCCGCTGATGCACCAGCCAGTTTTAAGCCGAAATAAGTCTCTCTTGTTTTGAAGTAGGGCCAACTAGGCCCAAGAGTACGACTTAGCTACACACTCTTCATATTCACTTGCACGGCCCCTTTCTACAGGGGGCACATTCACGCTGCTCACGGATAGTACACAGAAGAATAAACATGCCCTGACCAGGACTCGAACTCGGACTACCTCTGTCCCAGGAAGCCGGTTCGAGTGTATTTAAACTCCTTGAACATATAAACACATTTCTATTGAATGAATTTCGTTCAAAGTTTGATAGAAATCAACACATTTAGTCTAAAATTCATGTATCAACTTTTATTCTTCTAGTGTCTAGTGCGAGCTGTTTTCAATTTTCTTGTTCTCAAAGATGCAGGTAATAATGCCAAGAATGCAGTTTTCGAAACCAGAGAGATCTAAAAACACGGAGATATGTCAAAATTTTGAGTTCAGATATTTTTTTCATTATAGTACTCTATCTGTTCTACACATACAAGAAAGAAAAAAAAAACTCTATTATATAAGTTTCTGAATAATCTAAAATTTACTTAAATTATTCACATGAATATTTATATAAAAAAGAATGAAAAAGTGGAATATAAATTATTCAAATCGATACATTTCTGATATAAACATATACAAATATAAATCTCCATCAAAATTTGTAGTATTATAGTAATATATTAAAAATGGTTTTTAGAAACTGATATTTTTGAAAGTATTGAGCATTGACAATAGTCAGTTAAATGAACTTACTGATTTTTAATTACAGGAAGACTGTAAGAGTTCAACTTCCCAATTTCATGCCGAAGGCAGAAGACAAGAATCACACCTGAAGCATTATTGACTCCTTAAATTACCATCTACACTAATGGGAGAACAAATGATCCTTGATCGAATAATGTTTTATTCATGGTTAGCGTCCTGGCATAGAGGTAGCACGTCCTCCCTATGATCTGAGTGTCCTGGTTCGGGCATGGCTGTTCTTCTTTGTTCTATCTGTAAGGTATGCGAATGTGTTCCCCTGTAGAAAAGGGGATGTGCAAGCGTATATAATGAGTGAGTAGCAAAAGTCGTCCTCTTGACCCTAGTTGGCGCTACTACAAATCAAGAGATTCTGATTAGGGTTAAATCTCTGACTATCTCAGCTAGCTTGTCCATGGCAAGTGCCATAAGAAACAACAATTATACGTTCATAGCCCTCCCAGGTGAATGTCCATGATTCATCGGATTTAGATCATGAGCGCATTATCTTCCGATAAAAAATAAAAGCTTTTTTTTAGCTAGATGGCACTGCTTGTTATTAGAATTAAAACTGAATTATTAATGAAAATCAATACTTTTAGTTATCTTTACATAGATCACAATTAATTACGAGAAAACAATGTTTATGGATAATGATACCTGGTCAGAAACTGCATCATTGTTGAAACTTACATTGGTAATGAATTCTTCGAAAAATTGCACCAAACTTGTATGTAACACATTATATGTTGTTCTTAATTCCCATTGCTATGTAATTCTTGAACCTAACTAATGGAAGGTCCCTTATTGGATTTAATTCAAACTACTACGTCTTTGTAGAACCTAACTAACACAGATCTGTCGATTCTAATTAACGGTTGTTTCTTTGTTGCATCTAATACACACTATTTTTATTATTTTAGATTAATATAACTAACTTAGATAGTTAGTTATATTAATCTAAAAAAATTATCTATAAGGCTTATTTAAGTTAAGTAATGAAACATTTTTCTATGAGAACTTTAGCCATGAAAATCGTTAGATCATTTTATACCATAGGTAATCAATTTAAAATGCAGATTTTTTAAATGAACATTCATCTTATAATTACCTTTAAAAATAGTTTTTAAGGCTTAGATTTTCATGCTATAATCATAATTATTAAAAAAAGGTAAAATATTTTTCTCACCTTCACTTTTAGATTTATTACTTATGAAATTTATACTTATAAAAATCCATAATGATAATATTGAAATATTTTTTATCGATCATAGTTTTTAGTATAATCAGCACAAAAAATGCAATTCAAATTGTTTTTATAATTTCATTTTCCTTTTACACTGCTCGTGGTTTTCGAAAAAACAAAGCTTATTTAACAAATTAAAGTCTCAAACTTAAAGGAATTATATATCATGTATAGCAATTTAAATTTATTTGTACAAGAAGTTTTTCAATTAATATGAAAAATCAGATCCCTTATTATTATGTAACACACGTAATACAAAGAAGTACGTAATAATAAGGCTAATACTACCTAAATCTTTGCCCATCATTATCCCCCTCATAAAGAAGAAAAGAGCCATCATTTTTTGGAGGGATTTTCTTAACTACCCATTTTCTTTCGTTTTGATCGTAATTACGCGGTATTTTGGTAATTTTAGAACACTTCTAAAAAAGGACCCGCATCTTAATTTGCAAGAAATAATAGTTTTTCATCATTATAAAAGAGGTGTAGAAACAAGTTTTATCCTTTTCTTGATTCTTAAGATAATCTTCAGAGGAAATTAGCAAATTCTTTTTTTAAATAAAAATTTGAAAAAAAAAATGACAATTTTTTTTATATTTTAGATGGATAGAATATTGTTCATTAATTAAACAAAAGACGATACATTAAAAAGTTTAATTTTTAAGCAATACTTCTTTAAGAATGTCCTAAAAGAAATCTTACACAAGCTGATATTCAAAATAAATTACTATTTAACTTTATTTAATTAGTGAATTTTAATTTTCATCAAAAATCTATTCAAATATGATTGAAGAATTTCATTCTTTATTCTTTAATAATTCGAATAAGTTTTTAATAGCTTTCACATGACACTAATATTTTATTCATCAATTATTTAAAACGGACGAAAAAAGAACTAAGCGAAGTACTCAAAAAATGATAGCATAAATATATACTATCATTACTTTGAGCACTTAGAATAATTAAAATTGATATGAAATGTGATTAGAAGTAGTCTAATTTTCATTTGAAAGGATTGTTTTCAATAAAATAAAATTGTACATTTGAATGTCTGACAAATCTGTAATACTTTGAATATCAAAGGGGTCATAAGTAAAAAGCCGTTTTCTAGCAAAATTTTCCAATAATTATATAATTATTAAAGTCTATAGTAAAGAAAATTTTAAGAATTAAAATAAATTTTGATAAGGTATATGAATTATATTTCAAAAAATTAAAATGTTAAAATGTCAATTTATTTCAAAAACTGTTACTGTTTTTTAGTGAGTAGTTGGAATGGTCATTGCTGATAATTGATTTTTTAATAAAATTTAAACGCAATTCTTAATTATAATAAACTTTTATTATGTAAATTAGATTTTTAGTCCATTGACATGAAAAATTATTACTGTTGTAAAAATAACAACTACTTATTAATCATACTTACCGGATTTATTAATTTAGCCTATCTTGTTTAACAATGTTTGTTAATTGAAAGGGGAAATTATCTAAATGAAGTTTGTTACGAGAAAAATAATTAATATGCTATTTTGCTCCATTTTATTTTTGACTATTCCTGTCTTATTAATCCTTCATGATTAGGCTGTTGTTGAATTCTTATAATAACATGTCATAGTTTTGAAAAAAAAATATGGAAAAGAAAGAATTTTTTTCTAACGTTTAGCCACAACTTCTGAACTCACAATCTAATCTAATACATGATCTAAGTTATTATCTATAACCTAAATAAACAAAAATTCCTAACAACTCTCTATTAATTGAACATTTATACATTGAAATCTAATAACTAGCAATAACATTAACTAAATAAATTTACTGCTTTGCTGTTACTACAAATTCGTAAACTCTTTCTACAAATAATAATAAATATAAATATGTGTGTGATCTCTGTGTATTGGATCTATGCAAGTTGGTAAATTTAACATTGAGATACCATATTTGATATATAGTGGCATCCTGGCATTGTATCTGAGTGCGTATACCCCGAGAGCTGGGTGTCCCGTGTTCGAGTCCCAGTTTGAGCATGGTTGTTCTTCTGTGTTCTATTTGTAAGGTGTATGAATGTGACCCCTTGTAAAAAGGGGTCGTGCAAGTGACTGTGATGAGTGAGTAGTCTTGGTATTACTTCAAAACAAGAGAAGCTCCTCTCGGCTTAAAACCGCTGATGCCTTGGAAAAGATTGTACATGGAAAGTCCCATTAATAACAACAACAAAATATTTTTTATATTATACATCATTTTTAACGAATATGCACTTAGGGGAAATTGTTTTGACATTTTAATAAAAATTTTAATTAATTAGAAATTACGTGAACATTTGGAATTTCTCTGAGATAATTTTCGAAAGTATTTTGGCATAAAAATAATTTTTATATCATTCATCGTAAAATTGAAAAAAAAATCTTACAATTATACTAATTTATTGCTATATTATTTTTCGATTTTTTATTAATTAAAAAATATTTTAAGGATGTTTAAAAAATTATTCTTTTAAGGAAATCGAAATTATTTTGAAAATATTTATTTCGAAGTTATTTTGAATGCTATTAATAATCTATCTAACATTTTTTGCCCATTATTTATGATCAAAATAGCAAGATTTGGCTTATTTTTCCATGTCGTTTAAGTTTTAGTTTAATGAATGCTTTAAATAAAACTTTTGAAAGATTGTTATAATTATTATTAAGATTTAACTTTAGAATTAAACAACAGACAACGTTATTTTTGTTTAACATCGTTATTTTTTCTACGATACAAGTGCATTTTTAAAAATATAGACAAAAATTTAAAGGAATGCGTAGAATAATGAAACTGAAAGGTTTAAGACATCTAAAATTGTAAATGTCCATAAAAATTTTAATTTAAAAATGCTTTGTTTAGAAAGGCATTAAAAACAAGTTATCACAAAATGTGTAACATTTTAAATAACCATTATTCCCGGTAAACCATGGGCACCAAAAAAGCTAGAAATTTTTAATAAAGCATCAAAAAGGTAATTATTTCCTTGAAATGTCACTATGGACATAAAATTAATCTAGAAATTCTGAATAACACCCCCAAGGTCCTCTATTTGAATTTTAAGATTTTTAAAATTAAAATTGGCTGACTGTAATAGGTGACAGATAGGAAAATAATGCATTAAGTCCGATATTTAAGTTTACGATCAACTGTTGACCCTGGTCAATTTAATTTCATTGATTTAAAATTGCAGTTTATAACAAGGTACGTTTCCTCACAAAATAAATTACAAAATTAAGTAAACTTAATTACGGAACTATTGCAACAAACAATTAATGTTCATTCCAGAAATGTATTTAATTAATTTTGAATTCGGGAAATTTCCACTTTATATTTTACTTATTCTTTAAGGTCATAAAGGATTTTTCTTCAAGTGAATTTTTTTAATTAATGCAGAAATGGAAGAAATTAAAAACAAATGAGATAAACTCTTCTTCATAGAAATTAAACTACTTCTGGTCTAATAAGAACTAGCGAAATGTGCAATGATGCATTAGATTAAGAGTTTCAGAAAAATAATTAGTAAAAACAGGTTTTCAAAAATAAACTGTCAAAAAATAGGAATCTGATTATTCCTCAGTTCACGCTTGTTACTTTCAGATCTTAGCATTTACTGTAATTTTTATTGAAAAAAAAAACACTACGAGATAACTCGTAGCTGGCGTCACTGATAAAAATTTCTGTGCGGGTTGCCACTTACGAGTTATCTCGTAGTATTCTTTTTTTAAATAAAAATCGCAGTAAATGCCATTGCAATATTGTATCAGTAACTTATATATATTTCTGTACAAAGGAAAAAAAACGTAAGGAGACTAGGTATTTTTGTGCACGGTGTCCCGAGAAGCCAGCACTTTGTGTAGAGTTTATCATATTCAGCAACGATAATAAAAATATCTTTAAATTTATGTAATACATTTATATACATAAATATAATTATTATAATCTAATCGTCTAAGTTATAATTTTTATAGTAAAAATTGAAAATTAACACGTTTTTTTACTCCATATAAATTTTTCATTCACCTTTTAAAAATATTTTCAACTAAAATCGCCATTTGTAATTAATCTAAAATTGCAGCACGCACTACGAGATATCTCGTAGCTGGTGGTTTTAATACACACGCTTAATACGAGATATCTCGCAGCTGTCAGTTTTGATACCCAGGCTTAATACGAGATATCTCGTAGCTGGCAGTTTTGATACACACGCTTAATACGAGATATCTCGTAGCTGGCAGTTTTGATACACACGCTTAATACGAGATATCTCGTAGCTGGCAGTTTTGATACCCCACGCTTAAACGAGATATCTCGTAACTGGCAGTCAGTGGGTTAAAGGAAATTCATGAATATTTTTTGGTAATTAAGAGCTTTTTCATTACAATACATGATATAAAAAGGATAAAATCATTTCATAATGACAAATTTATTAAAAATTAAAAAAAAATGAACTTTGCTAGTCTTGCGTAAAATAAATCTTCAGTTGTTGCGAAGCGTCGGCTAAGTGTGCTCGTGCTTTCTTATTTCCAGTCCTGATCAGAACTTTCTTTGTCTGAGGCGGGAACTAGTTACATAAAATGTGACCTTCGACCCAGCAATCGCTTGATGAAACGTGCTTAATCAAGATGTCATTTTTAATCGATGGTCCTCCCGATATCGATGCTAAGATCTAATCGATAGCGTCCGTCACCATTAAGCGAATTCATTACTTATGCTTCCTCATCAAGTGTAATTCCATTTGTGCGAGTCCATTTAGCTTCTTGGCAATCCTGGTAGAGGCGTCTGCCGTCTGTAGCGGTTCATTTAAAGAAAAGTCTGAATGATGAATGGCTGCGCGGCCGGCAGAAGACAACTATCTAGTTAGTGTCCGGTGGCCAACGGAGGATGGCGAGACGCCCTCTTAACGAGATGACTGGTGTCGAAATATTTTGAGTTGACATATTCTGTGATAAGAAAAAGGGTTCGATGCAGGTCACAGAATACGAGTGAAAAAAAGGAAAGATGATCCAAATTGCGTTTCGAAATGTATTCTTTGGGCCGGCTTTTCCTCAAATGGAACACCAAAAAAATATACATTTTTATTTTCTCGTATACAGGGGACTATTGAAGAGAAAGTATTGTATTGTATTTATCGAAAAATTCGGTTCCGATGTTTTCGACATATATAAACGTTTTTCGCTCCTTCCTGAATCGGAAAAACATACTTCTTTTCCTTTATATTTGTTTGCGAACACAATAATTTAAAATTGCTTTGAATGACATTTAGTATATTGTCTTTACACCCAATTAATTGATTTCTATCAAATTCTGGGCAAAATTAATTCAAAGAAAGTTTGTATTCATGTCTATCCGATTATAATTTTGCAAGGGAATTGCTAAACGACAAGAGCATGAACGGATAAAAATTGATTTATATCTGAAAAGTACGGATTTACATTTAAAAAAATACATTCATGACGTATTTATTCACGGATTTAACATCTAAAAAGTATTATAAAAAATAATTTTTTAAATCAATTCTTACTCACGCAATTAGGAAAGATTTAGGAAGTTAGGAAAAATTTAATTTTAGTTAATTTTTATTAATTAATAACAATTTTTGTTGTTTTCTTATTTTTCTTTACTACAGAAGAAGGGGTGCAGTAGCTTCTGAGGGTATGGACCCTTGAGCACCCGTGGGTGGAAGTCTGACTTCTAGCACAGATGACAGAAACTCTTTTTAAGGGGCGGAAATCATTCATTCATTCATTCATTCACAGATCGTAATTTAGATCTGAAACAGAGAATTATAACTCTGATTCAGTGAGTGTGTGCTAGTAGAAGGAATTGAAAAAATACATTCATGATGTATTTATTCACAGATTTAACATCTAAAAATACATCCATGATGTATTTATTTATAGATTTAACATCTAAAAATACATCCATGATGTATTTATTTATAGATTTAACATCTAAAAAATACATTCATGATGTATTTAGACACAGATTTAACATATAAGAAATGCATTCATGATGTTTAGACACAGATTTAACATCTAAAAAATACATTCATGATGTATTTAGACACATATTTAACATCTAAAAATACATTTATGATGTATTTAGACACATATTTAACATCAAAAAATACATCCCTGATGCATTTATTCACAGATTTAACATCTAAAAAATACATCCATGATGCATTTATTCACAGATTTAACATCTAAAAAATACGATTCAAGTTTTAAACTAAAACTGACGAGGATTAATCCATCTATAGGTCTATGCATTTCTATGCATATAAACGTGGAATTCCAAAATTTAATAAATGAAATAGAACTTGTAATTTTGCGATTACAATTGTACTTATATGTCCAATTTTGACGTTATAATTAGTCTGAAAGAAGACATTCAAAAACACAGTCTAATTGATTTTGTTTTTGTATTAAGCACATAGCAGTGATTAATCATCACATTTATGCTGAAAGTTTCTTTCTTAAATATTGTTCGTCAGTATCGTATAGTAGAAAATATACAAGTACATACATTGAAGATTATACAAGGAAGTTTCGGAAACATTGTTTAGAAGGAGTTTCTCGACACTTTTATTGAACGAATATTTAATTTTAGAAAATTTTCTGATGAAATTATTTCACTTCAGTGCATTAATCTAGTATAAAACAGATTTTTCCCCATGAGGGTGCTGTTATTTTCAGATCAATTCGACTTCCAAATTTTGAATATCTTTTATCTGTTTTCTACTTGAATTCCTTATAACTTCTATCTGTCTGTCTGTCTATTTGCTTCAGAACTAGATAATTCGAAATTGTAATAAAAATACCTAATGAAATTTTCATGTGGAGTTAGAAACTGAATTAAATATTTATATAAAATTTTAGAGTAATTTTTCGAAGTCTATCGGAAAGAAATACCGCTGTGTCCGTTATTTCTGTAACTCGTAAACTCAACAATTTAAGTAAATGGTATTTGACGTATTTTTTTATTGCTAGAATTGTTGTTAAATATTCAATTTTGGACTAAATTCTTTTAACGGAAGTGCTGTTTTGTCTCTAAATGTAAGAGTAAACAAAATTTCTCAAAAGAACTGTTTTTTAAATAAGTAAAATTTAAATTCCAATCTGTTCATCAAAATTTATATAGGAAAGAGATTTAAATTGTGTATTGAATTCTAGTCTCTTTAAGAGGTAAAATATTAAATGCGTATATTGCATACGAGATGTTGATAGGAAATAACCAAATAATATTTCTAATATTAAAATTCATTCTTATTTGCTGAATCCATTGATTTAATTAAGAAATGATAAATTGTACTAATTTAATCCATTGGTTCAATAATTAAAATAAGAAATTTTGAGAAATTTTTGTCAGAAAAACTTTTTTTCTTCTAGATAACGCCAAAAGAACTGGTCATGCCAAAAACTGTTTTTAACTTTTTTGTAAGTGTATTTGTGTATTATTAACATACATGTCATTTTAACAATTTGGGTGACATGTTAATTTCACATAGATTACGAATCTGGCCTACATGAATTGCTCATTATGCGCTATTTTAATGAAGTATTAATTACAAAAGACAAGTTAATTTTTGTAATCATTCTTGATGTATTTATTTAATTGAAGTTACCGGCGATCTCTTAGTGTTGGGATACCATTTTAGGTATATAAATAAAATTATAGTGTATTGCTAACACTTAAATACATCATTCTGTTAGATTTTTTTAAAAGATTTTTCGTAATTGTCCTTTATATATTTGCAAGCGATTAATATTTTTTTATTAATGTTATGAAATAGGCAATGTGTGTAGTAGTAGGGAGTTATTCATGATTATAGTGTTTTGTATTTCTAGTATGAAAAATTTTTTGGATTAATTCCATCTATGTAAATAAAAATAAATCGCCAAATGTGTTCCTAAGCGCAAAACTTGAGATCGGCTCGACAAATTCCGCTGATTTTAAAAAAATATATTTTCGTTAAGACACGATGAAGGTTCTTATAGAGAGAAAAAAATGGAAAAATTGCGAGGAAAATAATAAAAAAGACCCTTTACTTACTTTCCTACTAAAAATCTTCATTTCCCCATAGCGAAATGAATAAGATTTCAGTTTCCCCCCATTCTAATGGGGTTAGGCTTAACCCTTCTTTGCATGACTTTTTCTTTCTTTTTTTAAAAAAAAATCAGGGTGATGTAATTAATGCTCTAGATTAAAGGAAAATATTTAAAAAAATCTTGGTGTAAATAAAAATATGTATTATGTAAAAAACAATATGATGGAAATTTACACCATCATGCATTGTCACATATTTAGCCCAGTACTAAATGAATAAAAAAATATTCTTTACCAAATCTTCTTTATTCTGTATGATAATTTAATTAATTAATAATTATTAATAATAAATTAATTTCCATAAAACAATTTAAAATCTCGCTCATTTCTTCCAGTCACAACAAACAGCGGAATGACAAGTTGTAGGCCTGGTAACTGACAGTAACGTTTGCTATTTTTTGACAACTGCGTTTTTTTGTGCGCAATAGTCGCTTAAAAAGTCGCCAACAACAACAAATTTACAGTATAAGGCTTTTGAGTACCTTTTTTTGTTGACTAAATATTATGATGGAAATTTCCATCATCATGCAAAGAAGGGTTAACATGTGTTCGACCGATTAATTCACACGATTGTGTTTGTTTTCTTAGTGTTTGATGCATTTACTTCAAATAAATAAACATTCTTAATTAATCGATTATTTCGTCACGGGTAAAAGGGTTTCCCCACTGGTATTTAATAAAAAAATGCAGGAATTTCAGCCGATATTTTGTGCTACCATATACTTTTCGCACAACTGGTAATCAATTCTATGAACGAAATATCGTTCACTGGAAAACAATTAACAATTACAACTGCACAATGATTCCTTCATAAGTTCAGAATTATTTTTAGTTTCCAAAGCTTTGTATGAATAGATCTTTCATTCTTGCAACAGATGGAACACGACTATATACGTCATCACTATTAGTTCATTATAGAGATGATGAAGTTGCTTGTATTATGTACTAAGTGAATTTGAGAAATACTGATGTCCATTAATTTAACAGTCGTGCGATCACGACCAAATTTGGAGTTAATCTATTTATAAAGATACTTTGTTTTTTAGTACATGATAGGCAATTTATCAGACATAAATACTATGTTGCATTAAAAGTTCAAGATAGATAGTCGTATAGAAATATGAGCTTGCACAACAAGACTGTTGATAGAGTAAGAAATAAAAAACAATTATTTGTTGATCTTCATCGAATCAACCTTTTCAAAGGATATAATTTTTTAATTAAGGTTTCATGAACTGGAATATTCGAAAACAGTTTACTAACATTGCATTAGATGGTATCAAAACAATAATCAAAAATAATATGACAAAATAATAATTTCAAACTTAATAAAGAAAACCAAATAATTCAAATTTAAAAAACCCAAACTATAACCTGATTATTGTCATTGAACAAAATACGTACATCAAATATCTCATTATGAAATAAATACTAAAAACTCCAAATATTTATAATTTAGATAAGTCATATGATTCAAACACAATATAACAAATCACATATCAAAATACACAACGAATACACATATCTTTATATAATACGCATATCAAATATCTAATTTCAAATAAATATTACATATAAAATAAAGCATTATTCAGACAAGTCATATAATTCACCCCCAACGTTTCATACAACATTAAAAATTAAAAAGCAAAACATCAAAAAAAACTAAGATCCACAAAAATAAAAAAATACGAAAATTAAATGCTTAAAAATATTAAAAATAAATAATATTAAATTATTCAAGAAGTTCATCAAAGATGCATTTTGAAATTTTGTAAATGTTTTGAAGTTTTCTCAGATTATTATTTTTGTTTCATTGTATTTGTGTTGAATGTTTTAAGCAAACAGTTTAGTTTTCATCAGTATGCTTTTTAAATGAAATCAGCATAAATACAAAGTAAAAATGATAGATAAAGAACTACATTTTTACTGAATTAATAAAATAAATTTTCACAGTTTTCACAATTAAAGTATAATCAAATTAAATTTTGTTAAAATTGCAGGTTTTTGTAATTAATTGTAAAATTAACAAAGAAAAGTAATTGGAACAATGAAAGTATTGTCATTTTTGAAACGTCGAAACGTGGTGTTTCTTACTGTTTTGCATCTTATCTAAGTACTTTTAAAGTTTTTTGCTACTAAAAATGCTACTAAAATTCACGCAAAATTTTGAAACTAGAAATTGGAGGTTTTCTATTAAGCTTTATATTTAAAAAAAGTTATATAAGTCAATATAAAAACCTTAAGTTAGATCTATTTTAAAGTTAACATTTAGAATTTCAAATTCATTTTTAAAAACTTTAAAATTTTAATATTTTTAATAATAAGTTTGAAGTTCTGTGCAAACTCTAAAGAATATTAAAATTCCCCCAGTATTATGTCACAATAGCATACGAATTTATATAATATATTATTTATTGACATATATTTGCACGTTTCAGCCTTAAAAAAATTCCATTAGATATAAAATCTTTGTTGTACCGTATTGAAACTGACGATTGAAAATAACTGAATAAATTTTGCTTTAAATAAATGCTTATAATAATAGTAAATTGATGTTTCCGTAAATTAATTGAGATATCAAAAACTAAATCTAAAGAATCATAGTTTTCTGGATAATTTATGACTTATATAATACAAGGAGAGTCAGTTTTGATGAAAATTATTGTATATTTCACATGATTCAAAACAAATAATCATCTTTTAATTACATGAAGTTATTATCATTTAATGGAATATAAAATCGTTGCTGTACCGTACTGAAAAAACAACAAAGAATAAGTCTCAAATAACCTCAAATTATGCCTGTCTAATATAATAATAAATTGAGTTTTCTATAAATTAATTAAAATAATGCAAATCAAATTTTTTAAAAAATCATAGCTTTCTCTGAATAACTGATGGCTTTCATAGCTCAAATCATTCCATGAAAATTAGTTTTGATGAAAATGATTGTATATTTCACGCGTCTGAAAGCAAATAATCATCTTATAATCAAATGAAGTTGTAATTGTATTGGGATTTAAAATCTTTGCTGTATCTTATTGAATAGCCGATTGAGCCTCCCATATTCTCAAATTATTCTTAAGAAATTTGCTTAAAATAAAAATAAATTGAGGGTTCTTTCAATGAATCATGATATCGAAAATCAAATAAATCATAGAGCACTCTAAATAACTGATGGTTTTCATAACTGATGACTCAAATCATTCAAATATTGTTAATTTTGATCAAAATTATTGTATATTTTACACAATTCAAAGCAAATAATCATCTTATAATCAAATGAAGTAGTCATTAAATGGGATATAAAATCTCATTAGTATCTTATTGAATAAACGAATCAAATTATTCTTAAGAAATTTATTTACTTAAAAAAAGAATAAATTGATGATTCTTTCAATGATTCATCATATCAAAAATCAAATAAAAAAATATAGAACACTCTGAATTACTGATGGTTTTCAAAACTGAGGACTCAAATCATTCAAAAATTGTTAATTTTGATCAAAATTATTGTATATTTCACACGATTCAAAGCCAATAATCATTTTATAATCGTGAATATACTTTTACTGATTGTTTTCATCTCTTATTTATCAGTTCTAACGTCCAATTACCTCTTTCCCAACCTTTACCATCAATCGCTTAATTGCGATGGGTACTACTACGCGCGACAGACGACTGTCTCTTCTCTGCTTCCTAATAACCAACAGCTATCCAAGTTATTTACAGAAACCTTGTCTTCTAGGGATGGGTCGGAGACAATATCCTTGGCCTATGATTAAATCCAGCAGACAGTCCGAAACGACAACATGGGCCTGTCATGTCCCGAAGCTATGCTCATCTTGCTTTTGGGCAACAAACCAAATGACAACAACTAGTCGCCTTGATACCACCGAAGGGGAAAAAAACCGCCACCTGAGGGTCTTTCTGGTAGATCACCGTTATTATACCCTGAGATGAATATTCACCGCTAAGAAATATTTATTAGTGATCCTCTGGGCTGGAAAAAGGGGAGGATTCGAACTTCAGAATTTGGTAACTTTCATCACAGAATCGCCTGGAGAGATGTCTTCCATTCTGGCAGGTGGGGATACGGTTGGTTGCATTAACAGTGATGTTATTATCTAAAGATCTATCGTACACACAATAACATCATGTTAGAAAAAAAGAAATATGAGGAAGGGGAAAGAAGAAATCGAATTTTTAGAGTATTTCTTGATAGGTTCTTGAAGGTGGAAGGGGGGGGGAGGTTCTTGTTTGAAGTTGATCTGAAGGAAGCACAATGGAAGTGAAGTCTATGGAGAATTTTTAATATCGTTTTTTTTAGCTCTTTTTCCGTACCATACTGAAGAATAATCAGCAGTAATTTTTCGAAATGGAGGGTTGTCATGCATTAGACGGACAGCTGGGTGGGTAAAAAACGGAAAAAAATATTTATAGGATATCCAGAGTGGCTTTCTGGTATTGGGCACTTTTCCAATCTCAAAAACTTTTGCCAGTTTAAAAAACATAATATTGTTTTTGTGCTATTAATTATTGTTTTCAG
Source organism: Argiope argentata (assembly GCA_026289955.1). Classification (NCBI taxonomy): domain Eukaryota; kingdom Metazoa; phylum Arthropoda; class Arachnida; order Araneae; family Araneidae; genus Argiope; species Argiope argentata. The sequence continues at coordinate 7,603,757 of JAOUZG010008087.1, read as the reverse complement.
AAATCTTTTGACTTTTTCAAGTTATTTATAGTTTCCGGTGAGCTTACTCGAGTGTTAGGAATATTGAATGCGCATAAGTTACGAATCAGTTATAATAAGATTAACCCTTCTTTGCATGATTTTTTCTTTTTTTAAAAAAAATCAGGGTGATGTAATTAATGCTCTAGATTAAAGGAAAAATATTTTTAAAAAATCTTGGTGTAAATAAAAATATGTATTATGTAAAAAACAATATGATGGAAATTTACATCATCATGCATTGTCACATATTTAGCTCAGTACTAAATAAATAAAAAAATATTCTTTACTAAATCTTCTTTATTCTGTATGATAATTTAATTAATTAATAATTATTAATAATAAATTAATTTCCATAAAACAATTTAAAATCTCGCTCATTTCTCCCAGTCACAACAAACAGCGGAATGACAAGTTGTAGGCCTGGTAATTGACAGTGAAGTTCGCTATTTTTTGACAACTGCGTTTGCCAGCAACAACAAATTTACAGTACAAGGGTTTTGAGTACCTTTTTTTGTTGACTAAATATTATGATGGAAATTTCCATCATCATGCAAGGAAGGGTTAATATATGTGCATTGTGTGCAATAACATATATAACGAAGCAGTATAATATACACTAACGCACAATAGTTTCAATGTCAATTTGAATAATAATGTCAAAGATAATAATTCATCATTTAATATATAAAAAAATGTAACATTTAATGATCATAACAATGAAAAATGAATTTTAACCACTTCACATACAATGACGTCTCTGACACGCGCATCGAATTATTAATTTTAAACCTGCAATTAAGTAAAAGTATTCAGTAATTTAAAATGCCAAAATCATTTGGAAACTTTTCATTATCTTAAAACTCATTACATTTTTATAGGAATTAAAATAATAAATGTTTATTATTGGATGTGTCATCTAATTAGGAAGTTAAATAAATTCGTATGTCAAGTGGTTAAATGGTTAAATGAATATTCCAGCTTTGGACATATTTTTGTATGGTCTTGGATATAATCCAAGATAATCTAAGGATTATAATTCTGAAATCACAATAAACTTCATTTAAAATTTTGTATTATATACAATAATGTACTTAACATCTATAATATTACATAAGTGTGTACATTAATATGTACTATGGTAATTATAATAGCAGAGCTAAAGAACAACTCCTAAATATTGCTTTTATTTCATTAATTATTGTTTTCTGTATTGTTTGGATTTTCACAATTCATTTATAGTTTCGGTCGAGTTTATTCTATTGTTAAGAATAGTGATTGTTCACAACTCACGAATCATAGTAATAATAAGAATTTTTTTCTTTATCTGTAATTCACTATCTTATATGCAAAAATATATTTAATATTTATAACGACGCAGAAGTGTATACATTAATACACAATAGTCATTATGTGATTTGGATAACAAAATCAGAAAAAATAATTCATTTATTATATATAAAATAATCCACTTAATGATCATGATAATAGCAATATAAATCGTAGGTGAATATTAGTGGTATGGACGTATTTCTTTACGATTTAATATATTATCCAAGATAAACTAGAAATTATGATTTTGATAATACAATAATCTTTCCTTTAAAATTGTCCTTGTATGTAATTATATATTAAACATATTGAATATATGTGCACATTAATATTCTAATTATAGAAAAAATAGAAAATAATAATTATTTATCGACACAAAAACTTTTATATTTAGTGTTTAATGAATTATAACAGTAAATTTGCAGGATTTCAATTAGCAAGAAAAATCAATGGTAATTATTTCAAGAGAAAACATCCTGCTTTATGGTGAAAAAGAATATTTATAATTGTAAGGGATAAAAACTTTCATTTTGGCTTCAAGTTAAATTACTCTTAAACTCTCAAAGATATATTTGCAACAAATTTTAATATTTATATAAAATATTATTACGAAAATCCTCTTCATTTCAAAAGTTATCTTTAAAATTTCCCAATTACTTTTTAAGTTTCATTTATTTTAGCATCGGATTATGACTCATTTTCCCGATTCCAAACGGAGGAAATATTACACTGACGGAATTACCATAATTTCATGCGAGTAATCCGCGGATTTTCTGTTAATAATCATGAAACTCATCATTGAAATAGCCATTAATAATCTGGAACCGCCGATAATTCGTGGATTACATGAATATGGGGATTATCTACTGATTTTTTTGTCAGGTTAAAAGAGGAACTTGCGGATTAAACGCCATCATCGATAATGCGAAGGAAATCATGGTAGATAAAGAATTTTTTCCTTTCCAAATCAGGAAAGGTTTTCTTGGAGTCGCAAGATTCAGATGCACTGACGTAAACTTCTAGAAAAATGATCAACTTTTAGTAAAAAAAAAATTAAAGCACATTTTCAGTTTTGTCTCGTTGTCTGTTCAAGAAAATACATAAGATGATTAACATTTTAATTACGTTCTATTTTGAATGGTCGCATGGGAATTCCCATTATCTCATGTTTTATTTATAACTAAATGATTTTTTAGAAGCGAATATCCACTCAAAGAAAAGGGAAATGAATTTTTTAAATTATTATACAACATAAACATTTATGCCAGCGTTCTGGCGCAGAGGCAGTGCATCTTCCTTTTATTCTGGGAGTCAAGGGTTCGAGTCCTAGTTCAGGCATGGCTGTTCTTCTGTGTACTATCTGTGAGATGTGTGACTGTGCCCCCCCCCACCTGTAAAAAGGGGCTGTGCAAGCGAATGTGAAGAGTGGGTAGCTAAGTCATACTCTTGGCCCTAGTTGGCGCTACTTCAAAAAACAAGAGACGCTCCTTTCGGCTTAAATCTGCTGCTGTATCAATGTGGCAAGTGCCATAAGTAACAACAACAACATAAATATTTATTTCCTTAGTTTTGAAGTAAAAGGTTTTCCTCCAAAAATTGCTTTGACTTGTTATTCTTGGAAAAATCTAAAGAAAAAGATAATTTCTTTAAATCTTTCTTTTCAATGCTACTTTAATCTTAAATATAGATTTAATATAAAACAACTGACTTAGAAATTTTTGAAATCAATTAAACAAATCAGATGTTTAATCTCCTATAAATTATTCTTAACTTCTATTATCGAATGTATTAGTGATAAAAAATAAGAATTAATTGGATACTGCTTCTATCTTCTTTTTGTAATCTGGTATTATTTTATTACAGTAAATAAATATTTTCTTTTCTACACATAATATTTATATGTAATTAAATAATTGAGATTCTATTGTAAAATTTTTTATTTTAAAAGAATTATTTATCGAATTTATGTTTAATGTTATGTTTTTTTATGTTTAATGTACAATAATTTTTGTAAATTATTATACATTAAACAAACTTTTTTTCCTAATTTCGAAGACAAATGTTTTCACTCAGAAAATGTTTTAATTTGTAATTCTTAGAAAATCTGAAGAAAAAGATAATTTCTTTAAATATTTCTTTTTAATGCTACTTTAATCTTAAATATAGATATAATATAAAACTGAATAAGAAATTTTTGAAATCAATTAAATAAATCAAATGTTTAATCTTCTATAAATTATTCTTAATTTCTATTATCGAATGTATTAGAGATAAAAAATAAGAATTAATTGGATAATGCTTCTCTCTTCCTTTTGTAATCTGGTATTATTTTATTACAGTAAATAAATGTAAATAGATATTTTCTTTTCTACATATAAAATATTTATATGTACTTAAATAAATGAGATTCTGTAGTAAAATTTTCTACTTTAAATGAATTATTTATCGAATTTATTAATAAGTAATTCAACAGCAGTTAATTAATTATTAATAAAGTCTAATTGATTTCTAATTGAGCTATTGTTCATTTTTACTTTTTAAATATTATATTGAGTATCAAAAAATTTCATCTGATTGTCTTGATATTCAATTATTTTTATTTTCAATTATCTAATAGGTAAAACTTATTATAAATATGCATCCCTTTCTCAAATTTCGACGTGGATAACAGAATTCTTTTAGAAGAGTACTTTTAGATAAATTATTCTAAACTTCTATTATTGAAAGTATTAGTGGTAAAAAAGCAATTAATTGGATACCGCTTTTCTCTTCTTTTTGTAATCTAGCATTATTTTATTAAAATAAAAAGTAAATTAATACTTTCTTTTCTACATATAAAATAATATTTATATGTACTTAAATAAGTGAGATTCTGTAGTAAAATTTTCTACTTTAAATGAATTATTTATCGAATTTATTAATAAGTAATTCAACAGCAGTTAATTGATTGCTAATTAAATTATTGCTTATTTTTACTATATAAATATTATATTGAGTATCATGAAATTTTATCTGATTGCCTTGATACTAAATTATTTACATACCTGTTCTCAAATTTCGATGAGGGAAAAAAGAATCATTTTAGAAGAATTTAAAATTTACTTAATCTGAGAATATAAAACAAAGATCAATGTCATTAGTTCATTATTAAAAAAAAGAAAGAGAAAAAAAGAAAAGCAAACAACAGCAACAATAACCCGCTATAAGAAGTAAAACGATATATCTTTAAAACACACACAACCGAAACCGGGTTTTTGTTATTGCTTTAGAAACTTGATCGTTTTCAGTACATATCATTGCCACACTACATCTCTCTTTTCAAGTATCAATCGTACTTAAACGTTGCCATTAGTTCAAAAAAAGTAAATACAAAATACGAGAGATAAAAAAAATCCGAGATTCATATTCCCTTTAGGGGAATTCCCGCCATCCATTGGCTCGCTCAACGCACAATGATTTTGACAAGAGTAGCTTCAGAACAATCATGGGAAAATAGTGATCCAGTTCTGTTGCTTATCACCTATGGGAAGGGGGGAAATGCCTGAGAACTCTGGACATTATAACACCCAATAGTAATAGGCATTAATCGATAATGATACTCCGAGTTAACGTACTGCACCATTATCGGATTAGTTATGCCCCGTCCTTCATTTGTGGCATATTCAGGTATCAGTTGCTCACATAAATGGTGACATAGTTATAGGGAGCACATCTGGTTAATTGTAATTTCATCTAAGCTTGAGAAAAGTTATCAAAGATTATTTACCGAAATGAGTTTATAAGCTAAAACTGAACTTAATCGCAAGGTTGCGGAAGTTTTTGAACAATTTGTGCGATTTTTTTGGCACTAAAATGAAGAACCACTTCCTTTTATAGTCATCAGGATTTTTGGTGTATAATATGTTCCTCTTTGCTTTTAGTAAGAGATGTTAGTTTACTAGTAAATAAATATCCATGAAATGTAAAAGACAATGAACTGATCCCATATGCAAATTAGCAGCTGAAGTTAATTAAAAATATTTCAAAGTCAGCTTCGTTTTTGGCGCAGAGTATCTTTTATTGATGCGTTCAGATAATTGGAAACGTCTCGAAAAGGTGTGACACAATAAATCTTGGGCTATGGTAATGAATTTTAAGTAATGAAACCTCTTGCAGTTCATAGAACAAATGGTAAATTAGTTTTTTTAATAATTATTTATTCAGTTAAACCCGTTGGTTATAGACGTGATAAAAGTAATCTGCAATGAATTTGTGGTTCAACCTCCCTCGGACAAGTTATTTTTGATCATCATTCAGATTTAATATTCACAAATAACACCGACTGTTTTTTGCAAGGAATCAAATTGGTAATTATATATACCGATATAATAACATGATTCTATGATATTATTCGGGTAACCCACAAAGGTGGACGAAAAAAAAAAAGGAATTTGCAGAAATTCGATACGTCCAACTCGAATATAGCACATGTCAAGCTGTTAAAGAGTTATATAAAACTAAACCTATAATAAGCTAGATTTATGAAAGCACAATTTTTTTAATAATAAAGCTTTTAGTATTAGCATAAGGTTTCATACGAAAAAAATATTTTAAGAAAACAATATCAGGTTAAATTAATATATTTGTAAAGAAAAGGTTAGAAGTAGGTCTTAAAAGTAAATAAAATGGATCAAAATACTTGATAATAAAGAAATCAAACAAAAAAGTAAATACTGAAATTTGGTAGTAATGCACTCTGCTGATTAAATTATTAAATAAAGTTATTTCTTGCATGTTTTATTAATAAATTGTTTTATTACTTTACTAGTAAATGCAATACAACAAAACAAACTAATCAGTTTAATTTAGTTACATTAATGATGATGATGACGTGTCGCTTTACAACGGAAGGTGGAGGGCAATAGCTTATGAGAATATGAACCCCTGAGCACCTGAGGGCAGAAGTCTGACTTCTAGTTCATATGAAGATGATATACTTATCACAATAGCTTGCATAGCCCCTTTTTACAGGGGTGGAGGAGACATTCACTCACCTCACATATAGAATACAGAGCCGGCTCACTGGCGCAGAGGTAGCGCATCTTCCTCGAGTTCTGGGGATCCAGAGTTCGAGTCCCGGTTCGGTCATGGTTGTTCTTCTGTGTGCTATCTGTGAGATGTGCGCCTGTGCCCCCTGTTAAAAGGGGCTGTGCAAGCGAATGTGATAAGTGTTTATCTAAGTCGAACTCTTGGCCTGGTTGGCACAACTTCAAAAAACAAGAGACGCTACTTTCGGCTTAAATCTGCTGCTGCATTAGCCGGGAGGGTGTCCATAGGCAAGTGCCATAAGTAACAACAACAACATAGAATACAGAAGAGCAACCATGCCTAGCTGGGACTTGAACCCGGGACGCCCAGATCACGAAGAAGATAGGCTACCTCTGTGCTAAGACGCCAGCATTTAGTTACATTAACTTTCTGCTGTAAAGTAACACTAATGCTATTTTGGGATGGACCTTGTAATTTTGAACCGCAGTCAGATGACGAGGCCGATAATTGAGCTGGCACCCACCTCTTCATTCCACACCACATCACACTAGCAGAAGACCGTTTGGCCTGGCTAATTTAACCTGGAACTGACCCCCTTACACGACAGTTCTACGATAGAATCGAGTCTCGAGCCTGAAACCCAACGGCTCATGAGCCGTGACCTTACATCAGCAGAAGGACGTTTGGCCTGGCTAATTTAACGTGGAACTGACCCCCTTACACGACAGTTCTAGGATACAATCGGGTTTCGAACCTGAAACCTTACTGCTTACACCCCAAAACCTTACCAACAGACCCCCACGACTCCACAAACAAATTAAAAACATTAAAATATCCTTTAATAACAAAGAATATATAATTAGGAATTTTATTTTAACTCGTAACACATGATGTAATCCTGTTTCTGCCTTGTTTCAAACTCATCAATATTCTCAGCACTTCTACTATTATTTTTAGAAAATGTGAATTAAAAACGATTTCGAAATATATGCGGAACAACTCCGTTTCGATCAAAAGAAACTGAAAAGAATTAAAATATCTTCTAATATAAATGAGCTACATAATTAACTATCGCTAATTTCGATACATTAGCATGCTATCTAGATTATACTATTTAATTATTCCTTTTCTTCCCCTTGAATTCTAAGATGAGATAAAAATAGTTTTCTTCGTAAAATGGATTCTAAAATTACTGCCAAAAATATTTAAATTAGGATAATAAATTTGAACGTGATGTTGAACGTTGAAAAGCTAATTTTGGATAATTTCAGAATTTTTTTATTGGCTACAATTCAAAATATTTTGTAACACAGCACTCATGAGAGATAATTTTTATGCCGAGCTTTAAAAATGACAATCTTAGGTGATAAAATGATTAAGAAAAGATGAACTATTTTTTATACAAATTTCTCATTTTTAAACAATTTATTTAATCATGACTCACGTAACGAGTCCTGAAAATAACACTTTCTTTGAGTTATTTCTACTTGAAATAAATTCAGGTTTACTATAAAATCTGAACTACAAGGCTCTCGGAATTTAGTTATAGGTATGTTTTAGAGATTATCATTCTCTGTTCCAGATCTAAATTACGATCTGTGAATGAATGAATGAAATGCATGAATGATTTCTACCCCGCATGAGTGTGAATGAGTCTGATCTAGAAGTCAGACATATGCCTTTGGGTGCTGAAGAGCCCATACCCTCAGATGCTACTGCACCCCTCATTCTATTGTAAAGCGGAACACGGGAACATCACTTGTAATTATTTAATTAAAAGTAGCTAAAATAAAGTTTTTCTTTGTTGTCTGTTCTCTTGTGTATGTGGTATTCAAAGGGTATTCTCTTTGGTATTCAAAGTATTCAGGTATTCAAAGAACAATTCCTTCAAGAGAAGAATTTTTTAATATAGTGACAGAAAATAACAATCTCGTAATATTTATGACATAACTTGAATTTGCCATTCGAGATTAGCATTTATAAAGTGTACTAATTATTACTAGTTTTATTTCACTGCTTCAATTTTATAAACTCTATCAAAAACCATAGAAGATAAATAAATTTGTATATTTATGAAAATGAAAATGTTTTTATTCACTTATTTTACTTAATAGAGCTTTATAATTAATTTTTGGTCATTTTTTATGTGTTAGATATTTTCTTTACCTATACTTTCTTGAAGTAAATATATTACTTATATAATTCAAAGCTTAATAATAAGTACATTAATTTAAAATTTTGATTCCATGCAATTTAAGCCGTCTAGGTGCGAATTTGGAAAAATACCGTTCACGATTCCTCTGTATTTATAAAAAAGAATACTAAAAAGCTGAATATAAGTAGAATAAAAACTATATACTCATTATTTGCACTAATAAACTGATTGTGTTTAAAACTAATTTTATTGAATTTGTGGATTGACAAGATTTCGATTTGTTAAGAGTACTGAAAAGAGAACTCAAAATTTGTGAATAGGAGTAATTTCTTAATTTATTATATTTTCCTCTCACAAACATTAGGAGCATATAATTGAAGAAATAAAATTGCCAAAACATTTAATGCTTCATCTGAGCAAAACAGTTAATTTTTGTTTTTCTCATATGCTTGTGCGATTAAATGAATGTTTTTCATTCATAACATTTTCTGGGATCGTAAGATAATGATTTTCTCCCCTTTTTTTAATGAATTAATGTTCTCATTTGCACCAGAAGAAATTTGAAAAACCATTAGCGATGTTTATTAGTTATCTGATTAAAAAAGTAAAATGAAGTTTTCTACATTACCGTCTAATGACCTTAATAGTTATCGTTAATGCTAGTTAACGTGAGAATTCCTTACAATAAAAAAGTTTTTTTTTTAATTTGAAGGTTAGAGCTCGTAACTAAAGTATAAACACACATTTTGGTACTTACGCATTTGACCGTCAAATTTATTTTTATTAATTTATCGTCAAATTTGAAGGGTCGATCAAAATTTATCGTCAAATTTGAAAGGGTCGCCAATGAGTTGCTAAACCACCAAAAATGGCAACCCCCCATCATTAAAAAATTGTTCAAATCTTAATTGTTGTCCACCATTTTATTGGTTTTGTTGGCGTCTATGGTTTATCGCCAAATTTGAATTTGTAGCCAATGAGTTACTAAAGCGTTGGCGACTGGTGGCGTTGACGGTCTAATACGTAAGTGCCCAAATATTTGCAGCTAGTCTGACCACTTGCAGCAATGTACAAATTCATGAATAATGAAAATACTCTATAGTGAGAATAAGTTCCGTTTTAGAGCTATGAATAGACTTTGAAGCTAATAGCTAACCTGGAATAAATATCGTTATTTTGAATAATAAACAGGTGCAGAGATGATCGACTAATTTGATAATTTAATTCATAAATTAGACTAACATACGGTTAAGAATTGTAAACCATGCTTAACTGCATGCAGGACTTTCTGAAAAATTGGACGTTTAATCCGTTATTCTAGCTGAACTTTATCCCCAAAGCTGAAACTTTATCAACAAGCATTTGCGTTTGGTAAATTTTTCATGCGACAAAGTCTTCTATGCGCATGTGTTTACTTAAAGCTGATTAGTTAGTCAAAGAAATACACAATTTCTAAATTTTTCTTAAAATTTTATAGGTATTTTATATTGATATTTTTTCCTCGTTCGCAATTTTTGTGTGTTAGTTAGTTGGTTATAATTTTTTTTGTTAAATTTAATATTTTAATTTTGCATAGATATTGTTTTGCTATATATTCTTTTGGGATTCGTAACTATAATGATTATTTTTCTTCTACTTAATTTAAAATTATTAGATGTTTTGTGTGTATGCTGTTTCGTTTTTCAAGCTTCTTAAACATTCTTTTGTGAATATTTTTATATTGTTTTTAATGATCTTTTTAATGCAATTTTTTATATTTTTGCTTATTTATTCTTTTAGTCTTTTATTATTACTTTATTTATATATTTTTATTCTTATTAAAGATTTTGAAAGTTTCCGCCATCTTTTATTTTTACGTAAGCTTTTAAAAATAAGCTTACATACATTTTATTTTTACATGAGTCTCGATTCAAATGTTTTTGAACATTTTTGTCTTATTTTCAGTTTAACCAATTGCTCTTCAACTATTCCCATTCATTGATTTGCCAGTTTAATCAATAAGAAAATTAAATTATTCTAGCCTCAGGAGTTTAGTTATTATTTTCTACTTTCCCCCCTTTAAAAGTTGTTTATTGGAACAAATTAGCCTTAATATCTTAATAAAAAAATGGAGATCAGTTAGAAAATCAAATGCTAAATTGCAAATATTTTGACAATTTTATAATTTAAGAGACTGTTGCGCTGTTTTGTGAATGATTTGGGTAAGAAATAGAATAACTAAACGGAAAATATTTAAATAAAATATTGCTAAGAATTAAACAATAATTAAATCGAACGAACTAATAGTAGAAATTTAACAAAACAACCAAACTTTTTTAATTGCAAAATTAAAAATATCTTATTAATAATAAACAAGTGTTTTCAAAGAGTTTAATATGATTAAAATTTTCTCATGTTTTCGATATGTCATCGCTACATTACAAAACATGACCAATTCAAAAGTAAAACAAGAACCATTTTATGTCTTATTTTATTTTAGAGTATCATTACTGCATTAAAAAATATTTATATACATTTTCCTATTGATATAATTGGCAATTAAAATAGAAGACTCAATCTAATTAACCAAAGCAATTTATGAAAACAACCATTATTAACTAAATTTAACTAAAAATTTGTACGAGAATGAATTCGGGAATTAGCATGTAATGGCTCAGAACTTATAAAATAAACAATAATTGAGATATTTTTAATAAAAAAGAAATAAACAGGAATGTTTAATAACAACATCATCGAAATTTAAACCCGGAATTTTCAATTCGAAACCAGGTGATTTTTCAGCGCTCCCTATGATTGAAACTTTCGCTTCAATATCAACATATCTTCAGTGTAAAATATATTTACATTCATTGATATATGCAATTATTTTTATTGGATAAAAGAAGTTTTAAAACAATATGAACACATTCTTTTCTTTTCGGCTCGGTCACTTTTGCTTTTAGCAATACACTAAGGTATAAAAGAAGTGAATATTTTAAAACCCACCGGAGATGAAATTCGAAAATTTCCCTCTACATTTCCTAATAAAGGTGTATTTCCTCTCTCTATAGTTTTGAACCTAAAGTAAAATCATTAATATCAGGCAGGTCAAAATTTTAATTTTTGCGCCCCCCCCCCCACAATTTTCTGTGTAGAAAACCGGGGGGAAATTTCGAACACATCTCTTCAGACCAATGGAGGCTAATGAATTACACAGAACTACAATTTTAGTAACCTTAAATTTAACCTTAAACTGAATATTCCTACCAGCCGAAAGACACACAAAAATATGAATGATCAGACCACTGCTATAGCATTACTGATGGAGACTACTGTTGAGTCCTAACAGCCATGACCGGTCACGGAACAATCCTTCCCTTGGAATGTACATCTCGTATTCGATGAAAGAAACCAGATCCACACCTATTTTGAGAACCCACCAGGGTGGCGAAAAAGAACCACCAAAGCGGTGCCCCTCCGGGACAACTACAGTCTTATTAAAAAATATAATACAAGGTTTTATTCATCTAAATCGTTACATTTGTGGATTACCGTTCTTCATATAAACGAAAATAAAGCAGCAAACTCTTCGATATTCTTTTAAAATATGCAATTAGAAGAAATTCAATTCCATATTTGCTATTTGGTGATCTGATCATTCAGATTTACAAATTTAATTGCAGTAATTTGCAATTTAGATGTGGAAAACCAAATACATTTAATATATCATATACCAAATTTTATTTAGCTAAGTGAACGTATTTTTAGCTATCATCTCTACTTGCGAGCGAAAGTACAATCTGACAGACACACAAATTTGTCTTCGGTTCAAAAAGTCAGGTGGATCTACACTGTTGTTGTTTGTTGCTTCTTATAGCACTTGCCATGGAGAAGCTAGCTGATGTATTCAGGGATTTAAGTCTAATCGGCGTTTTTGTGGTAGCGCCAACTTGGGTCAAGAGTATGACTTTTGCTACTCATTCATCACAGTCACTTGTACAGCTCCTTTTTACAGGTGGGAGGGACACATTCACACATATTACAGATAGAAAGCATAAGAAGACGTGCTACCCCTTTGCCAAGACGCCGTTTTAAAGAGAGGTGCAGTAGCTTCTAAGGGCATGGACCCCTGAGCACCCGAGATGAGAAGTTTGACTTTTAGCTCATGTGATAATGACACACACACTCGCTTGCACGTCCCCTTTTTACAGGGGGCACATTCACCCATCTCACAGATAGTACACATAACATAACGCCATCCTGTGCCCTCGGAGTCTATAACGCTAAGTTATCTAACCAGTTGGATGAGCACAAGATGGAAGAAAGAGAAGAAAAAAAGGAAAAATGTGCTAAAGTAAAATAAAGAGATTATACAGCATTCAGGGATTTCCAGAGAGAATGCCATCGGTGTCAAATCTTACGCGAATCTGTCCAATTTTTTCTGTAGTTATAACTGGATAGAGGGGACAAGAATACTGAAACAAATGGTGATTATGGGTTGAACTTACAGGGGGAATTAGATTACCAACTGATAAGGGGGGAAAATTTGACAAATTAAATTGTGAACATCTGTATGGCAAATAAACAATCACTATAGAGTCAGAAATACGAAGCGTCCATCTGGGTCCTGGGGTCTTGATTTCCATCATGAGACCTGCACTTTTGAGGGACTTTTTAAGTTATAATTTTGGTTGATTTTCGCAAGAGGAATTCTGGTCTCAACTATTGTAGGTCTTGGTATTTATGAATATGGTTTACTATGGAGTGGATTTTGCCGAGTGAAAGGGTATTTGATGCATCTTTCCTGTACCATTCTTCTTCAGATTTCTTTCTGGCTTTCTTATGTGCCACGAGAGAGTGAGTACAGATAGTACACAGAAGAACATCTCTGCACAAACTGGGACTCGAATCCGGGCAGCCCAGATAACGAGAAAGACTTGCTACCTCTGTCCCAGGATACCGGCGGTCTGCACTGTACACTGAAAAATGAGAAATATGTTTTCCAAATTACATCAATCCAGCTCTTTATGCTTTGTAGTTAACCGTTACTTGAACAAACAGGCATCAGATTATCTGCGAATAGATTTAGTTCAAAATTGAAAGAAAAAATGGTATGAGGTCCGTATACCAAATTTCATTTATTTAGTTCAATATGAGTTTAAGTTATCGAGCTCACAGACAAACGTAATAGAAAAAAACCCATATTTTTTTAAAGAAATACGTCAAAATATCTAGTTCGAAGTTCTTGATAACTATAATGTTATCTTTTTTCGTGCTTTTTATATAAGAAAACAAAAACAACAATTACACTGTTTATATGCTGTCTTTTTCATGCTTTTTATATAGCTAGTCCTTTGACAGCTATTTAAATTCTATCTCTTTATTTGAAACTTTTTACCAGTGTAATATCACTTTTGGCACACACCTAATCATCATCAGAATACATCAGAATAGGAAAAAAAACTATATCATAATTTTGAAAATTATGCATTTTTTACATCTTGTTAACCAGTTGTATTCTCTTAAATATAGATAAGCATTATACTGGTTTTCTAAACCCTTTCCCAATTGCATTGTTACGCAATATTTATAGTAATAACTTCCGTTGTTTAGAATTTTGTTTCTTTTTATTTTCATTCTTCCCTAATCACATACACACTTAACAAAACCTGAAGTTTTACATTTCCTACGCGGAAAGGGATTTTCTAAATAATTCAAACAACAATCAAAACGCATAAAATGTTGAATCGTAGTTCGCTTCCTCTAACAGGGCTCATTAGGTTTTCTTGCCTTTAAAGGTATAAAGGGAAAACCTATTAATAAATAATGTTCAATTTTCCCATTTCCCGTTTACTTTCACGAATATAAATATAGTAATGAGGTTGTGTTGAAACAAAATCATAATATAACCAACAGTTGGTTGAAGTTTCAAAAAACTTCTATAAAAAAAAAAAACTCTTACATGATTTACTGTGGTGTGATTGCCAAAACCAGTTTAGAAAAATAGTTTTTAGGGAAAAAACATTGAAGCATAAATAACATCATTACAATTTAATTTGGAATAATTCAGAAATAGTTTTTTTATGTGTTTGTGAATAGATATTTGGGTTTTCAATTCTGGCAAAATAATTGAGAGTATAGTAAACTGTAAATTAGAAATGTTGGATAATTCGAATAATTAGTTTTCAGGAATGTGACTAAATGTGTAGAGAATTCTATTTTTTGTTTTAAAATGGTCTTGAGTTTAGAAACCAATTTTCAAGTTCAAAATAGAGTTGTTCGATGCTATAATAAAAGAACTTAGAAAGAATACCTCTTTTCAAAAAATATTTGAAACGATTTTGTTTTTAGAGTGAAGTATGCAATTTTCAAATAATCAATTCAAGTAGATTTCTGTAAAATGGGAAAAAAGTATTACATTTAACTATCTCATTAAAAAAAATCTCACTAAATTGTTTTAAGCAGCATTTTTGTGAGAATCTCGTCTTCTTTCTAAAGTATAAACTAGTATAAGTCTCCTTGTACCTTTTTTTTAAATTCTCCCATAATGTTTTATTAACCTTTTATCCTCCGATGGCGCTTCTGACTCACCATTCAAGATTATGCATCATTTTGACGTTTTATGTATTTATTTTTCAAATTTATTTGTTAAAAACATTGACATAATGGTTAAGAGATGTATATTAATTTTTCGTAGAAATTCAATTAAAAAGAATTATGTATATTTAAGTTACATAGCAATTAACAAATCTGTGTATTAGGTGAATAATTTTGCATCTAATTATTTTTCGGACTGCAAAGGGTTAAAATTTTTCCTCAAAAATATGGGCAGCAGTGGCCTAATGGTAAGGCTTCAAAACCGGAGGATTTTAGGTTCAAACCCTGATTACATAGAATCGTCGTATAAGCGGATCTGTTTCAATTTAAGTCCGTCGGAGGGCAAACATCCTTCCATTGATCTTGTGTGGTGAGGAAATTTGAAGATGGAGATGCCAGTTGAGATGTCGTACTCATCATCTGACCACGGTTCAAAATTGCGAACTAAAGCCCTAGTGTCACTTTAAAATGAGATTTTATTATAGTTAAAATAAATCCACATACAAATAGGGACCTTGGGTAAGATCAGGAATACCTCGAATGGTAAGGGTGAACGATAGTTACAAATAAAGATTTTACGCTTGATCATGTTTACTGAATCTTAAGCGAGAATTTGTTGTTAAAACGTCGTTTTGCCTGTCGATTGATACAAAATTTAGCACAAAATTACAATTGTAGTCACATAACAGCATACAGATTTTCAATAACTTAAATCATTTAAAAAATTGTGAAATTTTGAATGTTAGTCAGATCTTTTATGAAACCGTATTTTATGTGTTCGAAAGTAAAGACTATAAACTTTTTGTCAGATTGGTTAAATATGACATCTTTATTTTAGATGATAAATCTGTATACCAAATTTTATCTAGCTAGATTTGGTACTTACGTATTAGACCACCCAACTTCATCGCCAAATTTGAAATAGGTGTCAATGAGTTGCTAACCCGACAATTATGGCAATCCGGCAATGGTGTAATCCGCTAATCTTTATCGCCAAATTTAAATCCGTCGCCAATGAATTACCCAACCGTTGGCGTTCATTGGCGAACACGGTCTAATACATAAGTACCCTAGGTTTTTGTGGGTATTGAGTTCGTCTGTATTGGAGCAGCCAAATTGTCTGATCATTTTTGAGATTGAATGCTGTTCAAAATTTAATAGATATCACTAAATTTGGATGCAATATCTTAGTCTTAATTTCGACCACCTAGTTCATATCACTTTTTATTTTTTCTCTTACAGAGAGATAGACAGACATAATTATAAAAAAACATTTATCAATATCATAGAGCTTATTCTTTCACATTTATCAATTTTTATGTTGTTACACAAATTCATTAAAAATACTTAATCACTTGTAATAAATATTTAGTCGGATGTACTTAATCGGTAGCAATAAAACAGAAAACCCATGCTAAATTTGTATAGTGGCAACGTTTGATATGATTTTAGCACTTTTCACTCGGAAAAGTAATGAGATGCAACATTATTCACCTAGTATAAGGGCTCCTTTGTTGTTCAGAAATACATACAATTGTTTTAAGTTTATATGAGAAATATATATAATTGTTTGCACAAAAAAATTTTAATGTTTTTATCATTGTGTATGCATTTTTAATAATCAAAATTATATATTATATATATAATGTTAGAAGGAGGCCTCTTCTCGAATGGAACTCGAGAAACACCGTCCATGGGCAAAGGGTTAATATTCCTTTTTATGATATATAT